>JANPWX010000016.1:948069-1529580 GCA_024734555.1 Trochalopteron elliotii
GAAGACCCATTAGCAGAAGACACCTTAACAGAAGAGGGAGGGGGAAATCTGGAAGAACACTGCTTTAGCAATTGGTTTCAACAGTTCATGAAGATGGTGATAGAATACTTTGTGCATATCTTATACTTGCAACCCAGGACAGTACATAATGTCTCTTTTGCACTCAGTTTTCTAAATAATTATTATAACTTTTAAACTGAAAATGAGAATACAATTTATGCTCAATATCGTCTTAGTGCAAGCCACAATGTAGCATTCTCTGCTACTTCTCCTGTACTTCATCATAAGGCCATGGGTTGAATTTCCTTAGTTCTGTGACCTGATGGGAAATTAATTGTCTGAAACATGTTTTTAGCTTTTTCTTGGATGAACAAGGCAATGTTATCTCTGGAAACAGTCTGAGGAAAATGCTTGAGGAAAGAGAGCAAAAGGAAAACAAGCCTGCCATTTTAGCAGGATTCTCTTCTTGTACTAGGTTAAACAACAGTGCATCTGGAAGAACATTTTCCAACCTCCATTTAGCTCAGAGTTCCTTTTCTTTTTGTTAAATATAAATTCTGACCCATTTATGAATATCTATAGCCCAAAAATTGGACTTCATTTTTCAGCTGTAAGTAAACATCATAGAAAAATGCTACTTTTTCCTACCAAAATTGCTGTTCTTACACTGGTAATCTCCTATTAACTTGTGAGATGTTATACATATTTGCATTTGGGCCTGAGAATAGATTTAAAATAGTTGTAGTTATGTCATAAGAGAACAATTATGAATCTAAAGAGAAGAAAACAGCTACATTTTAGGAGACAAATGTTATATATGTGATATACAACACACTCATAAAAGTGTTTTTGTTAGTACTTGCTTCCATCGAATTTTGGACCTTTACCTTGATATCGATAAAAGGTTTTAGACTTTATTTAAGCTTGAATCTCCCATTAAAAGGAGTAGTTTTGCTGATGAGAAAAGATCTACTCAATAAGCAAGAGCTGATAATAAAGACTGTAGAGTTTGTAGTAACCTTAATAAAAATCTTGCAGTCTTCCAGAGAAAGTATTAGTCTAGATACCTGTGTCTCCTGTATCTGTGCTCAGAGATAAGAAAAATATTTTATGACTCAACACATAAGTGACTGTAGGTTATTTGACCTTGTGCTTTGGTCTGAAACCAGCATATTTCATGACTTGAAAAGTATTTTCTGAAAGAAAGAAATACGCATCTAATCAGACATATAGGAAATATAAGATTTCCCTACATGTAAGAAACTTTAGAAACACGCCAACTAATCAATATGAGAGATTAAGCCCAGGGATCTGCCAGAACTATCTTTCTGTTTGGAGATTCTGGGACTAATTCAGGGCTCTGAATTCCCCCTTCCTGCATATCTCCAGATCCAAAAGTTCAGTTTTGTTTAGGGTTTTTAGGTTCTTTTTGGCTTTGCAGTTTGATAGTTTCTCATTACCAAGTCATGGCTTCAAAGTTTCCAAGGTAGTCATAGTAAGTCTAATATGCTGTAGACACAATATTTTTTATTTAGGACTGACAAAGAAGTACCTGAAACATGTAAAAGGAGCCAAGCCTTTCTGGAAAGGGTCCTATTGCAAGCAGAAAACACCTGAACAGCCGCCCCTTCTCAGAGGTGAGGGAATTGTAGTTTCTTGTCGCCAGCTGTGCAAGCTCATCAGAGAGTGGAATACATGATGCTATTCAAATGATCCTATGCAAACATCAGGGACAGGCTGGATGGGGCATGGAGCTTCCCTGTCTAGTGGAAGATGTCACTGCCCATGGCAGGGGTGTTGGAATTAGATGATCTTTAAGGTCCCTTCTAACCTGAGATACTTCAAACTTCCATGAAACCTTTCAAATTGCTGTGAATTCCTGCATATCATCTGGAGCATGACTAACCCCTATAACTAGGTGCATCATTCTCCTAGGTTCTTACTTGATGATTTTCAGTATTTGGTTATCAGAAGGGGCAAGGTCTTCTACTGGCTAGGAGATAATTTAGAGACAAATCCCCTTTCCCGCTTAGATTAGTAACTCACACCACTGCTTCAGATACCAAAAACATGCACATGGTAATTTCATTAATATCTGGACTGAGGCACCACAATATTCATTATATGCACACTGCTGAGAACTTCCATGTAGTCTACAATGCCATGGCATATATCTACTGTGAAAAGAGTGGTGTGTAATGCATTGTCTTTACCTTCTGTTTTTCACTCTGTTACATTGGTCAGATGGTGTCACAAAATTATGGAATTTGAAAAGAGAAAAAAAAAAAAGCATGGAAAGCTCTTTTAAATCTGGAGGAAGCACAGATTGTTTCCACTCTTTTATCATTAACAGGACAGCAGGGCTCAGCGTCTTTCCTGTAATCCTCAATGCATAAGAGACTTGAGTATGCATAAGGGATTTTCACGTAACTATTTTTGTAAACAATGCATTTATGCAGCTTTTCTGATGCATGGAATAAATTTTCAAACCAAGAATAGTGAGATACAGTTGAGAAGAAAGCTCTCACTTAAACAATTTGATCACAATCTCTCTATACAAAACATGATCAATACACAGAACAATAGAATTTAATTAAAAAAATCAAAGTGAACATTAAAGAGAACATAAGAATAGCCTTTTATATTCCCTTTCAACTCAAATTAGTTCCTTCCTTTATTAAAGACCGATTTTTAAATTTTGCAGCCCTGAAGGATGTGCAGTGATTAATCACTTCCTCATCCTTGTCTCCCTGTTTAGTTTTATTTAGTTTCATTTTTATGGAAAGAAAAAATGCCAAGTTGCTTCTCTTCTGTTTATTCCTGGGATTTCAGAAGTTTTGCTTTCTGCTGATCCTTTTTTTTTCTCAGCTGTTGAAATTGATACATTTCTCATGCTGTCAAAATAAATATCCTTTGACAGAATTGTAGTGATCGTAATGCCTAACTGTAGTATATGATACTGGCAATATAATTTAATAAGAAATTTCTTTTTGAAGTCAATTACAAAGTATTCCTACAAATCAAAAGAGAAGATTTGAAATAGTTTCCCTCGTGAAAAGCCTATAGAACTCTTTTACATGTGAAAACCATTTTATAAATGCAAATTTTGCTTCCAACATAGTCCTGAAGATATTTGTGTGTGCATGTATATATATACAAATATGTGCTCTATATATACACGTATATATACACACACACTATATATATATATATACACACTAAATACATATAAATGCATACATTTTTAGCAAGTTTACTACTGCTTGTATTAAAAAGTTAAGTTGCTCAGAACTTAGCTCAGTTGCTGCAGCTGTGGTATGCCTTCACAGGATTGAAGCCAAGAGGTAAAGCTGCTTCTTCTTTTAAAGATTATAGACTAGAAAAAAGCCAGTACTTTAAAATACAATTAATACAGACTTTCAACTTCTCTCATCAAGGGAAAACTCTGCTTAGTTCATTAGACTAATGCTAATATAAGAGCAAATAATATTTTTCAACATTAAAGAATATCTATTCATATATATACTTTTCTGGAGGGAGGTCTCATAAATGTTTTTTCTATTTACTTACATGAAGGAGATATAAAATTCTAAAGTTTGAATTAACCATATTTATTTTGCTTTAAATTAAGCCTATTACTCCTGGTTTACCAGCAAATAAAGATTTCTGAGGATTTCCCTTTCAATTTTAATGTACTTAGCAATCAATTTTGTCTCTGTAATTTAGGAAAATAATAACTAATCTTTTGGTGTTAATTCCTTTTGATGGAATGGTTATAATTTCTGGTAACACAATGATCTATAGAAAATTGTTGTCAGGGTTTATATATTACATAAAATTAATTCATTGTATAAATTTCACAGAGCCCAGAGAAGTGCTAAAAATTTTTCAACAGTAATGGGTCAATTCCATGCTCAAAATGAGCATAAGAGGTTTCCTAGGGGGAAAACTGGAATGACTTGTGTTTTCTAAGTTTGATGCATAGTTAAATGTGATTCTGAGTTGGAAAGGTGAGGTGCTATTTAGCATCTCATCATGTTACCATGTAAAAGTTAGACATCTAGTCTGATCTCAGTTTGTTAAAAGACAATGGAGAATGACATTTATAGGTGATTCATATCTTTGTAAATTTTATATCTAAGATAAAATGGAATGATTCACACTTCTAAAATTCTCATCTATCTCTAAAATGGGAGCCTTGATGACTAGTTTAGATTACATGACTAACTTTGGGTCGTTAAAATTAAGTGAGAGTAATCCTGTCCACAATGGTTTTACCTGTAAGCATAATCTGACATTTATAAGACTTCTAGAAAACTGTGCTACTGAGTTCAGGGGTAGAATCAAGTTTGTGTCAGAGCTGTGTCTTTATAAATGACCACCACTCAGTGAAGCTGGAAGAAATTCTCCAAACCAATTATGGGAGAAAGAAAACATAGAACAGCTTTACATTGAGGAAGGCCTTAACAATTATAGGATGTGGTCAGTTGATCTGATAGCTCTAGAATTTGCAGATGGAAATAGATTGAAGTAATTTTGAAGCTATATCTTTAGAATATGTTGCAGATGATGAAGAAATTCTGGTTGCAGATTGAATGATACATGGTAAAGAGAAAACATTGCTCATGGGAGAGTTTGAATTTTGTGGAATAAAACAGGGTTGTTAAGTTTAAAGTGAGGCTTTTTATATTTTCATATTGCATATTTTTACATGTTCTATTTTCATTAGAAAACTAAACAAAAGCAAATCAAAAGCAAAAATCTGGCATATTTTAGTCTCTAGGGTATGGATGATAAGTTAAAAAAAGAAAAATTGACAGTAAAATTTGCTAACAAGTAATACATATTTGAGTTTTGTTCCTAGAACTTTTTGTCTAGGCAGCTATGAATAAAAGTGGTGTTGAGTTTTCAAAGTGTGTTTTAAAAGACCTCATTAAAGACTTAAGCAAGTTCGTGAAAACCATGTGTATTTCAGAGTGGACCTAATTTATGTTGATCTGAGTATACATTTCAGACATGAAGCGTAGCTCTGGGAATGCCTTTGTAAGTAGAAATGTTAGACAGCTGAGTACCACACTGTTCTCCCTTGGAATACAGGCACTTCATCTTACAATACCAGCTGAGGCATTCTAAACATTTTACATTTTTGTAATTGCTGATTTGTTTCCACGTTTCTTCAACTGAAACCCTGCTAGTGGGGCAAAGGCCTAGATTTTATCCTGGATCTCAGATCTTCTGCTTTCTTTCATTAGCTAAAATTCAGAAATTGTTTGGGAAGTAGGCTGGAATCCAGGTCTTCCAACTGTGTGATGAAAGAGCAGCCCTACAGAGAAGGACTTAGGATACTGGTGAGTGCAAAATTGGATACGAGCTGGCAGTGTGTACTTGCAGCCCAGAAAAATCAACCATTTCCCAAGCAAAAGAACAGCAACCAGTGGGTTGAAGAAGGTGACACTGCCCTTATGACACCCCACTTGAGTGCTGCATCCAGCACCAGGGTCCTCAGCACACGCTATGGACCTGTTAGAGCAGGTCCAGAGGAGGGCCATGCAAATTATTAGAGGACTGGAGCACCTCTCGTACAAAGAGGCTGAGAAGGTTTGGGGTTGTTCAGCCTGGAGAAGGCTCTGGAGAGAACTTATTGTGGCTTTACGTCTCCTCAAAGTGGGCTTATTAAAAGGAGAAAAACTTTTTACCAGAGCCTGTAGTGACAGGAAAAGGGCCAGTGGTTTTAAACTGAAAGGTGATGGATGCAGTGGAAGTCATTTTTTGTGATGAGAGTGGTGAAGCAGTAGAACAGGTTTCCCAGAGAAGCTGTGGCTGCCCCTTCACCAACAGTGTTCAAGATTTGATGGGTTTTTGAGCAACCAAGTAGAAGATGTCCCTGCCTATGGAGGAGGGGTGGACTAGGAGATCCTTTCTGTCCCAAACCTCTCATTGAACTTAAACTTGTGTTTAATTGTTACAGGGGTCATTGCCCCGTAGTCTTCTGTTAACATAAGATTTTGAAAAGTATGAGGTCTGCATAATTAAGAAGATTTGGTCAACTAGACCTCATATGATTTTTGAGGCATTTGCCTGAAGTCTATAGGGGGAGTAGAATTTTTTGCATACTTTTCCATAACATTTAATGCATACTGCATTCATGGCAGATTTCTCTTTGTGGGGAAATTTCAATCCCTCTTTAGAGGTTAAATGTAATAAGTCTACTTGTATAAATTTTCTAGCATAGTAAATATTAGAATTAGAAAAAAAGTGAAGCAGCAAAATTGCAATATTTTTAGTCTAATTGCAATTTTTGTTAGTCTAGTCAACTAACTAAAAGTTCTAGATTTAAATTTTGATTACCTGCTATTCTTTTAAGTAGCTTATTTTTGTGAAGAAGAAGAAGCATGTTTTTTAGGAGAGAACAATAGTGACATTAACCTGGAGAATGTTTACAAAGTAAGATAAGTGGTTTAAGAAATGGAAGGAGACTGGATGTGAAGGAGAGAATGTAAAAAGTATGGATATGTGGTCATACAACTAAAGACTTTCAGCATGCGTAACTAAAGAACCACCATCTATGTTTGTGTATTTTTTGGTTTGCATTTTTTAATGGGATTAAGGCATCTATTTGTGATTTTTCTCAGACTTTTAAAAACAGAGCCCCCAAAAACTAACAGATCTTTTGCCTTTCTTTGTCACAGCCTTTGCTTATGGATCTAGTTCTTTCTCCCACATAATGTAATTCAGCGAATTTTAGTTTTTCCCATTCTGTGAGTGGAGGATATGTGTGAGAATGTGTGTGTGTGTGTAGCATTTGTGCACACTTTGGTGATTTTTGGAAAAACACCCTTTTTCCTCTCTATGATACCATACTTCATTCCAGTCCAAGGCAACTGGAAGCATGCAGTGCAGAGAAGTCACTGATGCCTCGTACATCTGTGCTTAAATAGGTGCTATTAACATGTGAGGATAAGGCACACACAGTCACTCTTCAGTCCCAAAAACCACATGGAGCATTAGCATGCTTCCTGAGGAAGGACTCAGTGGAGATGTTGTGTGTTCTAAAACTAGAATTCAAACTCAAAATATGTTGTCATAACAGACTCTAGTTGGACTATATTTTTATACAGGTGGCAGAGACATAACAGTGGCTCCATCTCCCAAGCACATTTTAAGACAGAAAAGAAACCTCTAATTTTGATTTTTTTCTGAAGTAGAACTAGAAAAAGAAATCACTATTTGAAAATAAGAAATCAAGGACCAAATCACTATATTAGCATACTCAAGAGAAATAATAAATTTTAATATTGGTTGAGGAACTGGGAGAAAATAGCCTTAAAACATGTTATACTACTCTTGTAAGAAATGGTGCAATTCAGCAAAATAATGAGCACCAGCAGCAAGTGCAATACAAAAATGTCATTGCTGCATTTATCCTTGATGAATACTGTATGAACTCAAATCAAAATATTTGTAGAATAGAATTTCATTATAAAAACCTTATATTTGCAATTGATTTTAGTGCTAAATAGGACCAAAACCACCTTTATGCTAGTAGAAAAATTCACAAGTCATGTTAGTAAGAACATAGCACTGTTACCCTGGAGAGGAAATCAGGACCTTCTCACTTGAAGTATTAAAAAATACTCAATCTGAAAAAAGTCAGAACCCTGCACTTACTGAAGTTTTTTTTTATTTTCAGTCTGAAATGAAAACAGCTTTGTTACAAATGGAACAGGTTATCAGCTCTTACATAAAAGCTAAATCTGCAGAAATATATCACCATCACCTGTCTGTTTATTTTACTGATTCACCCAGTTTTGTTAATTGCAACCATCTATCTTGTTTACTGTGCTGTGTAATTATTTTTATGTTTGTAAGAGGTGAGGTCCTGTCTCTACTTTGGGCATACACTGGTTTCACAGTTCTGACCACACGTCTTGGGTACAGCTTAAGGAAAATCTGTCTGCTAAGGATCAAAACTAGTTTTGTTCAAGAACTTCATCAATCATTTCAGTCACTACCCATTTTGAAAGGTAGTAAATATTTTCAAGAAGGCTATATGTGAAAACAGTGGTCTCATGGAAGATTTTTGTTCAAGGAATATCTTTTCACTATGCAAAACCAGTATTTCAAGGTTTCAGACATGTTTTCCCACTGTGAAGTTTTCTATTATTGAATTATTTCACAACTTTCTTAATTGGCTGATTGAAGAGCTGACCTGTAGTACCAAAATTTAGTTCTTTAACGAGAAAAATGTGTGTTTTTTCTCTCTTGTTCATAAAATGTTTTGTCTTTGTGGGGAAAGACTTTCAGAAAAATTACTGTGGTGTTTAATTAAACTTTTTTTGTGGCCTTCTGTAACTTACTGATAGTCCAGCTAGTCCAGCAAAGAAATTTTATTGTTCTCGTGTGAGTGCTAACATCCCAAAAGAAATTTTCAAGGTCATTCTACAAGTCATAGTGTCTGTAAATGCATCAATCTGGCATATTTGGAGTATTCAGCACAAATTAGGCATTATGTTACAAACTAATAGATGATGTCTAGTGAACAGGGTCTGTGAAAATCAAGGACTAAACTGCTGTATTCTTACAAACTACTGTTTCTTCCTCATTAATTATTGCTCAGTATAGTCTCATGGTGGCAGTCTAATCAATGTGTATTCCTTTCACTTGCTTCCTACTGAGACAAACAATAATAAAAATGTTTTAGGCAAATAATCAGCCTGCCAAAACTCGCATAGTATGAATGCTTCATGACAAATTGGAGAATCCTCTTCATTATAAATGTGTGGTTTAAGAAATTCAGTAATAGCTACTATCGCTATTAATATTGATCAGCTACTATAACTATTGTTATAGTAGTATATTAGTATATAGTATATATAGTAGTATATAGTATATAGTATATTGCCTGGCTATTAATAATGCTTCTTTTTATTTCAAAAAGAAAAAAGGAAAATGTTTTACAAAGAAAAGGGAACCAACGTAGTTAGCTTTGTAAATATTTTGGATGAAGGCATTAAAAGCAATGGATAAGAATGGCTAATATTTTCCTTAATAATGTGCAGCTTGTTAGAGCCTTTCAATGAAGAAGAGAACCAAAGTGTTAAAACATGTAATCTATTAATTGGATGTTATTCAGAATCTGACATGGACATCATTTGATGATTGGAGGTCTATCCCTCCTCAGTGATAGCTCCCACTTGGTAGAGCTGACCAAAGTCCAGAGTCTGGTGTATGATATATATCACTGATTAATAGCAGATGTCTAGAAAACCTAAGAATGTAGGCTTATTTTCAAAGATACTTCTAGGTCTTAGTGTCTGAGAGACTTGCTAAACCATAGGTTTGCATTTCCTTTTAAAATTATCTTAATGTATCTTCCATTCTCTTATTTTTTTTATTCTTTAGCTATTTTCCCTTTTGCTAAAGTCTAACTGCTTTCTTGTTGAAATGAGCTCCACTGTTTATTTATACACTAGGTGAAAATATGTCTCCTTTTGGTTGGAACTTATCAGCAGAAGGAGTGTTTTGAGGAATGAAAAAAGAGAAATGAAAAACAGGACAGAAGAATACTTTTCTTACCCCTGTCATGCGATGGACCTCTCCCACCTTTGCCCTCAGCAGTCACTTTCATAAGCTAAAAAATCAGTCTATTTAGGCTCTCTGTGCAGAACCTATTTCCTGCTTTTAATCATTCTTGTAATTCTTATTTACACCTTTTCTGATAAGATAGTGGGTTTGAACTTTTGTAGAGAGAGCAGATTAGACAGTAAGCTTAAGCAGGGTTTAATGCCGGTTCTGTTTTTTTCCGCTAATAATTTTAAGCATTCTGTTGACTTTTGACTCTCATGGTTTTATGAACAGATTACTCCAACAGTCCAGCTATTTCACAATGGTTCTCCTGAGTTCTAATAGGTAGCTTGGAACCCATTGCTATGTGTGCAGAATTCAGATGGCCTTGGACACAGCATTACTGTAACTGTGCCAAAATGGAATTTCTTAGTATCACAGTCTTCCTGCAGCTCTTCACATAGCAAAAGCAAGTGAAATTGCAGCTAAATTCAGTGTCTGTTCTGTCCATCATGCAACTAAACAGCCAAATAATCTGGAAGAAGATTTAACAAATGCAGTAAACAGATCTCTTCCCTGCACTTGCTTTGATTACTAGTCATGTATGCAGGGGTTTGTCTCGGAAGCATGGAAATAGCAAAGTAATTGATAGAATATCATTAATAAGATCAGATTAAAGAGTAAATAATAAAATGTCATTGCCAAAGAAACATTTGAAAATGGAAGGCAGAAAGGCAGGAAGAAAGGAGATAGAATCATTGTATGAGTTGGAAATTCAACTAGTGTTGCAGTTGATCTGATGTGATGTAGCTGGTGAAGACATGCCAGCTTGTATCAAATGAAAATCCACAGAGTGTGACACAAAGACAGTTGGCTTAAAGAGGGCAGAAGATAAATAACTGAGATAAGTCAAAAAGATTTAATAATAAACCTGTTTTGTTTTTGTTTTGTTTTTGTTTTTTTGTGAATAGCCCAAATTGAGGGAAGTGTATGTGTGGGGGAGTGTCTCATGTTCTTCAAGTACTGTAATTCTATGTGGTAATACTTTTATGTGTGACCTTTGATGTTTTGTTTGATGTTTCTGTTTGCTGGCTCTAGTTGTTTTAATAGCCTACAGAATAAAGAATTTATGAATGTGAACATGGGGAAATACCTGTTATGTCAAATGACAAGGATCACAAACAATATTTGTTTAATTTTGTAATAATTTTATTTATAATAGGTGTGGTATTTCATAACCAGATTTTGTTTATAAACTATACAATGCTGTGAATCTTAAATTTGTTTTCAAAATACACTAATACTTCAGATTTTTTCTGTGAAATTGTAAAAACATTGTTTGTATGCACTGGATGACTGCAGCTCATGACCATACATTGACTTAACACATCTTCTTTCTGTCATTGCAGCCTATACCTGCAGCTGTTATGGTTGTAGCTAAAGCAAATAATCAATTTAAATAGTCAATAATATAGCTGAAGCATCACACAACATTTTGCTGTCAGTCCTGCAAGCCATTGTGGACAATTTAATTTTAGAGTTTCTACCACAGGAGCCATATGTTCAGTTTTTTTCACATACATATGATCACGTTCCTGCCTGAATAAGGAATGTTGTAGATAGAAGGGTGAACTGGGAGTCAGGTGAGGTAAAGGCATGACAGAAGTGAGCACTTTCAGAATTTCAAGAGTAAATCATACGGCTGTAGTTTAATAACCATTACAGTGCTCATTGAATTAATAATGTATAGTTGCTTATATAAAAATTGTGGATTTGAAAAGGCTCTTTATTCTTAGGGACAAAAATCTTCTAACTATTTAGAGCTTGTTTTATGGTATCTGCTAATTGACTATTCACCTCAGTTAACATAAACATGTTTTCAAATCATTGCTGTTTTCTCTGTCTATTTACGTTTTGTAACAAAAATGTGCCTGTCAGGTGAGATGTGAGGCAGCATGACATAATGCAGTCTGATGTAACATAAACGAAGGCCAATATTTTAGGTTCTTATCCTGCTCTTGTCAAGGGCCATCTCCCAAAGGCATGTACCCTTCTGTTGAGCCGTTCCAATAGCTTCCCGTTTGGATTTTTTCTCTGCAAGAAAGAGAAAGCAAGACTGATATGTAAATGATTAAAGTCTGTATTTACAAAGTAGATTTTTCTGTCACTGAGGTCTGTGGATTCCTTGGCATGGACTTCAGTGAGTGTATGATAATGCCCCTGGACACTTCCATAGTCAGATAAACTGTGCAACTGTTCAGAAAGGCTGGGATCTCAGGACCAATGCCTTGCGCCCCTCATCACCACCATACCTCAACTATTTTATTTAAAGTTGGGTCACTTGATTATCACAAATATCAAAGCAAGTAATTTTAGGCCTAGAGAAAGGACATACAATGTTATATTTCTACCTTGTCTAGAAAATTGTTTGCATTAGAATATGTCTGGAACCATAAGGATATCTCCTGCGAGTGGTAAATTAAAAATATTCTAGAGAATCTCCATGTCATTTTGTGGAAGCAGTGACTATGAACATTAGAATAGCTCACAGGTCTGAGAGCAATTCTGCACCACAGACACAGCCCTGACATGGCAGATCAGCCTACATTTTACCCACCCTGGCACAACCAGCTTTAGCAGTGCCAACATGAATATCATCTACTTGCTGTACTGCTTCTGGCTCTGCATTTCCTGTCAGTCACACGGGTTCCTGAGGATGAGTCAGTGATGGAGACAGCTTTTTTCTTTTGTACATTATTTCACATAAAATGAACATAATAAGGTTTTGCTTGTAATACTCTTGCAAAGAGTAGATCTCTTCTGCATATTTCAATTATGCCTTAATCAAGGATTAAAAATCCCTTTGAGAAATCTAGTTCAGGACTATTCCCTGAAATAGTGCTTGTGTGCTGTGATATAGACACAGTATGTAGGGGCACAGGCTACATGAAAAGCCTGAAATAAATTCTGTTTCTTCAATTTCACATGATTTACCTCTCATAAATTGAATATTTGGGTGATTTTTTTCAATTTGGTATTTAAAAACAGCATCCACCCTAATTCCATGAGAAACTTTTGTGTGTTATATCATTGAAATGTTGCACTGTTAGATGAAGTAATTTAATTATGTAATATCATAAACATCCTCTTGCACCTTTATAGTTTCAGGTTGTACTATCATCTAAGTCTCTTAATTTATTTGATTTCTGCTTTTATTTCTGTAGCATATCCAAATCATTTGCATGGGCTGAAGGTGTTTAATTAGTAAATAGACATACTATATATACACTGTTTATAAAATATTATTCTAATCATCTGTACCTTAAAGCTAATGCTGATTGCATTTTTCTTACAGTTCACAATATTGCTTACTATTATTTACAAATATGAATAATTGCTTGAGATTTACACAGTGGAAACCTTAACATTGAAACATTCTATTTCATATGGGAGAAGTAAAACTAGATCTTGGGATGATACAGAGAAATATCTTATTCCTTTCTCATTTTACTCCAATATGAGCTGGGGCCACTAAATCAGACCAGCAGCATTTTGGCACCATTTTGAATTCATGTAGACAAGGCCAAAAGATTTGGATCAATGCTGAATCGGACCTATAGACCTTACTCATTCAGTTGTGAGAGTTACTGATGCTTCAAGATGGTGGTTAACTACTCCAGTCTGAATGTAGCTGTGCAGAAATCTTAGCTACTGACATCATGACTCAGGCACAGCAGCTGCATCACCCTTCATGCCATCCCATTGCCCCATTAAAATAAGAAATCACTTTAATACTGTGCAAACATATCAGTAAGACACAAAACATCAGGTACTAAATTTCCTGTGATTAAGATTATTAGAACACATCATTTCAATTCCATTCAAGAATGTCTCACACAGCTGTACTTTGATTTTATAATTTCAAGGGACTGTGTGTCTGTTGCATCATTCCAGCTTTGGTGATGTTAATGAAAGTCATAGATTGTATAAGTTTTTTGTGTGTAAATTTCTGTTTTATGCCTTGCCTCTTTACCTATGGTTTGATTATATTTAACTTGGCTAATGCTGCAATACTGTGTTCTGTTACAATGTTAATTTTTCATTCTTCTTTCTTGTGTGTGCATTGCATAGTGCAAATATTCTTCTTTATATAAAATTCACATCTAAATCAGAAGCACAATTGTGTGCATAGAAATAATGCACCTGTCCAGAAGAACATTTCATGATTTCTTGCAATAGATCCATAAAATATAATTTTTAATGTTATGGATAAAATTCTTCCTGCAAAATGTGCTTTTATTAACAAAGTGATGGTTTTAACATTAAACCCTAATGTAATGTCATCTGATCTTTCTAAATTAAATTCTAAAAATAAGTCTTCTGTCTTTGAAAATGAAACTTCTCTAATGACTATTGAAAAATTTACTGTCACTCATTCTCTTTCCTCATTATGACTTAGCCATTTAATTTGGAAAATAATATTTCTCCTTCTCAGTTGATATCAGTTAACTCCAGTCTTTTTTAAATGCAAGCAAAGGATGAATTCATGTAACAGAGAAGAAAAAATATGAAATCTTTTCTGGACTGGTTGTGTGGACAATGGAAAAAATGCTGGAAAGCCTGGTGGATAACAGAAGTGATGCACAAAGTAATGACTTTCAGGGGAGAGAAAGTAATTAATGTAGATGATGTTCGTGGAGCAATTACAAAGAGGCAAATGGATTTTTCCTGATCTTCAGAACTGGGCCTTTTGACAAGTTCTTTAGTAGTAGTTTAGAACCAAACTACTTGAACTATGGTACACTTTTCAGCCTCATAGTGCAGTCATCCTGTGGCAAAGATTGTAATAAGAAAAGCTGCTCTGATATCCTGACATGTGAGAAAGGCTGTCAGTGAAGTGGTCTGGGAGAGTGGCATCAATAAAAGACATCAATAAAAAATGAAAGTCTAAGTGACAATGCTGAAGTGATCTGATTTGGTACAGATAATTATCCTGTATGTTCCAGGAGTCTGGCAGCAGAGAAGTAAAGAAATCCTCAGAGTAGTTTGCCTACAGTTGTGTTGCTCCTGTTCCAGTGAAGCTCAGAAGAGTTTCTTTTATTGTTTGAGTATTTCACAAACAATGAAAACAGCCTTTTCCTTTCATCTACCTTAGCCGTACAATGCTCTCTAATTCTATCAGCTGTTGCTAAGCAACTGTAACAGTAGTAGTGATGTTTACCTAAACCCTCAATTTATTTCACTTTATCTTAGAAAAGTAGAAAAATAAAATCCAACCTGTCCTCAGTGATCTCCATTTGCAGAATGAGTTTGCATCTATGAAGAACAGTCTTTTTTTTCAAGGGTACTAAATCCACATTTAGCTCAGAATTTTAAAATATAGGATCTTACTCTCTGTAAAAAACTTTTTCAACACCGCCTTCTACATATTTCAAATCTGGTATAGAACTTGCATTGCTTTCCTCTCTTTTTGATGCACTTTCTTTCCTTCATTTTGGTGAATCTTTAAAAACAGCTGGAGAAAATTCAAACGAAGAAAGAAGAGTATGCAAAGATCTTTGCTTTACTGGGATAAAATATATGTTTTTGAAGGAAAAGGGATAAGCCAACTTCATGTGATCTATCTGCTTTTAATTAAGAACTTATTGCTGTGTCAGAAGGAAGCACTGTCAAGCTGTAGCCTTGAAAGAGGTATTATGGTCTTACTATTTTTTGCCTCTACTAACCAGTGACACTGAGTTGATAGTGTTATACACTGGATTTTTTTAAAAGTATTAAATGCCTTTTTGAAAAAACCCTGTATTTCCTGTAGCAAGAATATTGTCCCACATTTTATTTCCCCATTAACCTTTGTGAATACTGATTTATTGGGGTTTTTTGGGCAATCCAGTATTGAAAAGAGAACATGAAATATCTTTTTCTCAATTTGTAATGGCAGTATAATAATGGCAGTTTATGTATATTACATTTCAGCATTTAGAACTTCATTAAAATAAAAACTTTTATACCAGCAATTAAGACGTTTTGCTCTGGTACACAGCACAGCAGAATTGTTTCAGAATTTCCTGCTGAATAGTAATATTAATCTTTAATCTTTAGGACAATTTAATTTCAGTTGAGTTCTGGACAAAGACTTAAGTGTACATAGGAAATGGTCCAAAAAGCTAGCTCCTGGCTCTCATGGTACTAATCTGAGACTTTAAAAAAACCAGCTTTTCTGTTTCATCAGCACAATCAATGAATATATATCCTGTGGCTAGAAGGTCTGAATTTAAAATGTTTTATAGATTGATGAAGTTCCAATCACTTTGTGAATGTCTGCATAAGAATTTAAGGTTATTACATGCATTCAAGCATCTCATGTGAGAGGAACTCCGTGAAGGTCCTAGACTGGTCACAGCCAAAAATTGCAGGGTTTAAGTACATTTGTATTTAAAGGAAATCCATCTAAGTCTTGTAATTTAGCTGTAATTTTTCCTCTATTTTTACCCTTAGTGCCAAGCAACAGAATATTTGATGACTCAGAAGCATCTGATAGTGTTTGGAAGGGTTGAATCCAGCAGCCACCAGAGGTGAGGCTGCCCCATCTCTTTCCCAGACGCAGGCAGTGACAAGGCTGAGCAGCTTTTCCCAGCAGGCACACAGAAAACAAGAATACACCATATACCTATGTAAACATGTACACACTGACTGCATGGATGAACACAGTCAGACATCACTCAATTTCCCATCTCTGGCCCGGGGCAGTTGTGTTCCACTCACCCACCCACGGAGCTGACTTCAGTTTCACTAGGCTGCAGTAGTCACCCAGCCCAGGGTCTTGTCCTTGGAGAAGCCTTCCTGTGTTCCTCTCCTTGTCCCCTGCTCATCACCGCATCTGTCCAGAAGTTCACCGGCACCCACACACGCGCACACCTGCCCTGGCTCCTGGTGCAGGAGCCCCTCCTCACAGGCAGGCTGGGGCTGGCACAGGCTGTCCACTGAGGTCTCCCCAGTTACTGGCCCCAGACATTAATTATTTCAGATCACATAATTAAAAAAAAAATCTCACTAATTCTCTTAACTATTTTTGCCCAAGTCTTGCAAAAACATAATGAGTAAATTTACACTGTTCTCATTTCACATTGTGCTAGGACTGTCTTGAGTATGTTCAAATATCTGAAGTACTGAAGCCTTGTGGTGCCAGTTCTCCCTGAGGCTGGAAAGCAATGACAAACAGAGCAAACAGACTCGGGTGTGGGGCAGGTGCTGTCTTTGTGAGGTATCTGTGCTGGGGCATGCTCTAGGTGTGTCAGTAAAGGTGGTGGCTTGCTTGTGAATAAATCTTCAGTGATTCCTAAATTAAAAGGATCTCAGTACTTTCTAATTTGATTAATTCCCTGGAAAGTGCCTCATAATGGTGTTGTGAGGTTTTTTTATGGATTTTTAAAGGACACTTGAAAAAGCTACATGCTATTTAAAACAGTCCTCAAAGAACAGTGTCTATGCCTCCCTGGCCATTTGACATTTCCGTTCTTGATTGAAGTTATTTAGGAAATAGCAGTTTTACTGAGTAGTAAGACAGTCAGAAGATGTGTTGAGGTTATACTAATGAGATAGAAATGATGACAGCCCAGCGCAGAGCACAGTCAACTAATGGAAGAAGGGGCTACAGGGCTAGCAGGTCTAAGTAGGGGTAGGAAGTGCTGGCAGATTACATAGACCTCAGGAGAGGAGAAAATACAAAGAGAGAATATAAAAACACAAGAGAAGGGAAAAAAGGGATGGTTGAAGCAAGGTGTGCAAACCACCTCTTCATGTCTTACAGCTCTGTACTGCTCCACCAGCAGCAACAATTTAAAACTCTAGTTATCTGTAATAGTTCAAAAGGAAATATTTTTGTTCTGTGTGTACACAATACTTCTTTGTGCTATCAGTAACATTTCTTTTTTATCCTTTTTGTTAAAAGTCATATTTACGAAGCTATTGCTGTCATGCATTTTCCTGCTCAAAGTCATTTAAGTTGTGGCTAACACTGCAGTAACAAAGTTCTGCAGCTGTGCACATGTTTGAGTTAAAGGAGTCAAAATTGCATGCATGAGATGCTCTGGGTCCTTGAGAGATGTGTGTCTGAATTTGCTGTGCAGGAGAGAGGATTTAAAATCTTTGAAGGCTCTAACCATCAACTCCTATAATTAAGGCTTCACAAAGAAGAGTAGGAAAGACATGATGGGACTCATCCTACTATATATCCAAAGCAGGTGGTCAGTGCTCTTCTCTGCCAGAGGGAGATAATCCCAAGGTAAGGTGAGTGAAAACAGGTGTATCAGTGAGATCCCAGTAAGGTTTAGGGGCTGCTGGGTCCTCTCTGAAGGTTTTTCTGGAAATAAAATATTAGTGTCCAAGGACATTGCAGGCCAGCACTGTAAAACTAAAAATTACTCCTCTTTTGAACACAGGTGGAGCAAGTACCCTGCAAGAGAGTCTTGCTGGGCCAATAGATACTAACAACATAAAGAAGAGATTAAGGAAGACAGCAAAAATACATATATATGCTTTGTAATTCCCATGCCTGAACTGTTCTCTGTGGAAAATTCCTCAATGCCTCTGTTTAAAGTTGAAAATTTGGTAGAACACATATGGAACAAACAGACAAAATAAACAGTAATGTCACAAGCACCATGTATTATCCAGAGTTTAAAAGACAATCTAGGAAAAAAATTGCTGCACAGCAAAAGTAATCTCCAGCTTCAATTCACTTTTGATGTCCATATTTAAAAGGGGCAAGGGGTGTTAAGGTATAAAAGCTGAAACACCTGAAATTTGTGTTAGGAAACTCTATTAAGGAAAAAAATCGATTGACACATGATTAAATATGACATATGGAAGAAAGTTTAGAATTCTATGCTTTTCAAACCTATTGGAGTTCTCTGAATGAGTCAGCTTGAATGTGGATAAAGGTCATCAGAATTCCAAAAGACATTGAACAAGGCTCCGTAGTAACAGCTGTAAAGGAAATAAATCAGATAGGGCATAAGAAAGTTGTACATTGCTAAAAGGTTGGATAAAAGTTGTGCCTTTGGGGAAAATGTGTATTTTATATAAAGGAAGGAGTCAAAGAAATCTGTGCTGGTATGTGTGTTCAGTGCACTCATAAGTGATCTGCAAAAGAGGGTAAGCAATGAAGTGACTGTGATGATAGGAAGTGATGAGTTAATGAAAATGAGGAGCAATTGTGAAGAATTGCAAAAAATAGCCTTATGTGACCAAGTAAGGGGGTGTTGGAGTAGTTGATAAAATTCAGAGTAGACGAATATGATATGATGTGATGAACATAGTAATAAATGTAGGCAATCTAAAAAGTCACATTTTTCTATCTAAAATGACAGGCTCTTGCCTCACTGTAATTCCAGAGAAAAGAAATCTTAGTTATAATCCATAGTCATATATACTGCCAAGCTACTACTTACCTTAGAAAAGAAGATATGAAACCAGTGGGAGAAGAGGGAAAGAGATTAAAGTTATCACTGTGTAAATGATGTATACACATTTGGAATATTACAAGAAGTTTTGGTATCCCTGTCTCATGCAGTGTATAACACAGCATCAAAATGGCCATAGAAAGGTAATAAAATTGCTTAGGTGCAAAGAACACTGATATGAAATGGAACTTTTGAATTTGGAAATAAAAGAAGCTAGAACATGACAAAGGTCAGTGAGATGCTAAGTGGGATAGAAAGCATACATAAAGGTCATCTGTATGTTCTCATTTCATGCATAAACTTACTGGGATGTCAGATGACCCTAACAGATGGTAAATGATGAACAAACACAAAAATGGCTTTTTTGTGGTTTTGGCTTCTGTCTACAATACTGAATGACCCCAGAAGTTAGTACAGACTCAGAGGATGACTCAGAGATGAGTTCATGGAAAAGAACTATAATATCAAGGACAATTAAGCAGAAAGACAAGGGTATTGGAATGTCTTCCTTTTAAGAAATTCCTGAGATGCTGCTCCTGAATGGGAGGGAAGCTCTTTGTTGAAGTCCTCCCTCCTCTGACTTGCTGTGGGAGAAAAGGTACTGAGCAGAATGAGCCTTTGATCTGGCTGAGCACAACTGTTCTTACTTATTAAATTTACTAATACAACAAATTCATATTGGAAACTATTTCAAAGAATGAGGAAGATCCAATCTTGCTAGACATATGTTCTCAGCCTCTGTGGCTGCAGAATGGAAGATGCTAGTTACAGTGATAAGAATAAATGTGGCATCATTTTCATTATCATGACTGATCAAAATATCTTTAGCATCACTGACTTTACTAGAGTTAGTTTTCATGCATTTTATAGTTTTCTTGTTCAAAATGCATGTCCCTGCAAAAATTCCAATTATTATATAAAATTTTGTATGTATACATATATATTAATCCTCCATAGACTACCTTATGAATTACAAGAAGAGAAGTACTCCTTTTTGCATGTTTTTTGTAGAAGCATTTGAAACTTGAAACAAACAAACAAAAATAAGTCAATGAATGTGGTAAAAAAGGTGGGAAGTGTATGTAGGGAGTGTATGTGATAAATAAAGCTAAAGACCCAGGAAAATAAAAATCAGATTTTTTAGGAAGTGTATTCTAAGTTTGTATTTTGTGAAATTTGTTCAAAATCTTACAGCAAAGCAGTATTAAAATGATACGGATTTCTAGTGATTCTACCACCCAGTTGACACCAGTATTTAGGACAAAATTGCAGTGTTTTATTTTCTTCATTAGCTCTCACTTAGGGATCACAACTGAGAATTGTTGAGCCTGAGCAGTTGTAATAGGACTGGCACAGGATATGCAAAGTAACTTTGAAAAATAGAATAACATTGTAGCCACTTTAAATATTTTTCAGCAACAACCCAAGAGCATCAGTTCTCTTAAAATGCACTTCTTC
Source organism: Trochalopteron elliotii (assembly GCA_024734555.1). Classification (NCBI taxonomy): domain Eukaryota; kingdom Metazoa; phylum Chordata; class Aves; order Passeriformes; family Leiothrichidae; genus Trochalopteron; species Trochalopteron elliotii. Next base: position 968,553 of record JANPWX010000016.1, read on the forward strand.
TATCATAATGTAAAAAGAGCTGTCCAGAAATATCTTCTTACAGAGACTGTATAACAGAATAATAATAATAACTGCATAGTTTATACTCATATAAACAGTTATGTGGTGTCATACAACTAATGGCAGTCTAATACACCTTTAGTATTAAAATAATTCAGTGTACTCATATTGTACTCAATCGGTGACTGCACATCTTGTGAAAAATGGCAGTATTTATTTTGCTATTTGACATGAAGTCAAAGCTAAAGTGAAATGTAGGAGTGGACCTTTTTGGGGTATATTCAGTGGTATTCAGTCTATATTCAGTCCAGTAGAATGACTTAATCTCTGCTCATATTTTTTTAACATTTCCTGTCGATGTGTTTATTTTCTTTACTTTGGTGACTCTTTCTTCTCTTAAAATACACATAAGAAACAAAATGTTCTTAATTAATCTCATCAATGTAATCTTACTAGTCTGTGGTGCCTCTGCAATCAGAAACTGCTTTATCTCTTGTGGGATAGTGTATGCTCAACTGCTATCTGATTTGCTGCTACCTGTCACCCTAAGTCTCTTTGTTCCTCTTCTCCAAGTATATCCTCCAACTGAATCTCTCTTAAGTGGTTTGATCTTGAATTTACACGTTGAAGAGGTGTAACATTTGTCAGTTCTGATGGTTTTAGACTTACATATATTGACAAAATAGGTATTATACAAATAGCAGCTGGCTTTTCTTCTACATTCTGCTATATTTTTCTACATTAACATGCTTGGGTCTTAACTAGGCAAGGACAGACATAGAAGATGTGTTTTCTGGGTCTGTATAGCTCTTAAAACGTCTTTAAGTATTGCTTAGTTCAGAAGCAAAATCTTCCTTGAAATTGTGTATGTGCAGCATTGAGTTTTCTGGGAGTTAACTGTGTATTAAAATTTCTTCTAGGACTTTTACTGGTTTTTTTACTGAACACTAAATAAATAAGTATATATTTATATATGCATATAAAATTAAGAACAAACCTAAATAGCATTTCACAGTAATCATTTTTCTTTATGATTCTCCTTTGCTTCATGTTTTCTTGGGTAGAAGTGAATAGGCAATATGTGTATGACTAGTTTCAGAACTTGTCTATGAATAGTTTCAGAACCAGAGGAATATATATACAGGAGAGTAAAAGCAATGTGGAGCAAAAAAAGGGCTCTGGGTTGTAAGAAATGCTTAAATTAAACGGGGTAAAACATTTTTTGTCTTATTCCTCATTAGAGTCTGTTTATTTTCCAAAATAATAATGCAAAATTACCTGTATCTACAGATAGGAGTACAAAACACCTTTTAGAATAAAACTGGGAGCAATCAGTGGCAGTTACAACAACTTCTGCATGTGGATAACAAGTGTCTGTGTAAGGAAACTGCTAAGTTATGGCCATGTGGAGGCTGTGAGAGTTCACTTGCTACCCCAGCAATATGGAGTTTAAAAATAAAGATTAATAAAGTTTATATTGTAAACTTTATAACCAAATAACTATAAAGTTAATAAAGCTTAAAAATAAAGGTTAATAAAGTTTTACTTTAAGCCAGCTCTAGGGTGCCCAAAGAGATTAGAGACATAATTTGTTTGTCTCCACAGATGTCAAAAATGTAGTTAAGATACTGCATTTACATATGCAGTTACATATGGTGTACTATATTCTTTATGCACTAGAATTACAAATTTTTGCTCCTAAAATGGGATTCTGTCTTTGACAGATTTGGGATGAATTGCTAAAATGCACTCCTTTTTCAATGCAAACCTTTCACACCCGAGTGGTAGGAAGGCTCCTGTGCAACCCAGCTTGCAAGGGGTACTTGACTCACTGAAACCTGTGTTGGAGACATGAAGTAGCTGCTTAGAGTAACAGGGTGGTGGGCTGTCACTATAATTTTCCTTTGCTGTTTTCAGAACATCAGTTCTGTAGTAGTTAAATTATTTTAATTTTTTTGTGGCATTTGTATGACATTTCCCCTGTGGTTGTAGGAAGAAGGATACAATGCATCTTCAAGTGTCTGCAAGAATGCTGGTAATTTTTAGTGAACAATACATAGCTGAAACATTCGTGCTAAGTTCATGGTGTAAGAGGTTCCTTCTTTGCAAATGTTGGATAATAAAGATGTCTTATTAAAGTGAATTAAATGATAGGTATACCAGAGAAGATTTTTATTTTAAAAGTTTCCTGAATTCCCACAGCCTTTTTATCTCTTCATTAGAGTTATTGAAATTTGAAATTTAGTAAAAAATGATTACTTGTAAGTTCTTTAGTTTTAGGAGCAACCCCTTTTATTAAATCCATCTTATTAAGATTTAGAAACCTCCCACAAGAATTTGACAGCACTTCTCTGAAAGATTCATTCTGAGACCCACTGCTGGAAAGTTAAAAACAAAATTATTAAATTAAAATTATTAAATTATTAAATTATTAAATTATAAAATTAAAAACCAGAAATACTCTTCTGGTTTAGGTATAACAATAAAATGTGGGATTATACCTGTTCTGAAGTGCTTACAATGCACATAATAATCCAAGCATTACACTCCACAGAACGTCCTTATATTTTTCTCTGTTCAAATATTTCATTTTTTTGCTTCCCTCCAGCTCAGAGTCAGTACTGTTTTGTGGGGGATTAACAAAATCAAGTAGGAGACTAGCTACAGTGTGCACTGTAAGTCAAGGTTTCTTGCTGAGGACTTCCTGTTAATGAGCTATCATGCCCTCACAAAATCTGAAGGATGTACAAACCAGATACAAAAGCCTGCTGAACAAACCCTTAGTGTTATTTTTTGAGAATAATAATAATTAAAAAAAACCACCCAAACCAAGCCAAAAATCCCCAAACCAAAACAAAAAAACCCAAACAAACCCAAGCAAAATGAAACAAAACCAAAAAACCAACCAACCAAACCATCAAAAAGACCAAACAAAACCCCCACTTTTTTTAGCACAAAACACATGGAACTACAAATATTATACCACAGAAATTTTGCTGTGTTTTCTAAGTATAGAAATCTTGATGTTAGTTGCAACACAAAGCATATTATTTGTATCTACATTTTCTTCTTCATGTTAAAGAAGTTTTCCGAACATCAGAAACTCTGATATTTTAGCACTTATATAGAAACTTTTAAAATGGCATTTGCCAAAAAGTTTTGAACACTGTCTTGCCATTAGCACTGTCAGTCTATTGAATTTATGGCATTAAGGCTAATACTGAAATTTCACATTTGAATGAGTAAGTCATACATTGTTAATACTACAGAACCTTAAATAATGAGTCATTGCATAAAAAGACGTTAAGTGTCTCAGAAAATCCAGCTATGAGGGTTTTTAATCTGAAGGGAAGAATGGTATACATGCAATTTTATGTGCTGTTTGTAATATAGAAAAAATATTTTAAAATTAAGTTTACATATAGGTACTTATATAAGAATATATACTGGGTGAGGGAAAAGAAAACCAACTGCAAATTTTCCTTTCTTCTTTTTCAGGTCAGAACTGTGGAGGCTTAGTACAGGGACCAAATGGTACTATAGAAAGCCCTGGATTTCCTCATGGTTATCCAAATTATGCCAACTGCACGTGGATCATTATCACAGGAGAGCGTAACAGGATACAATTGTCGTTTCATACTTTTGCCCTCGAGGAAGATTTTGATATTTTGTCAATTTACGATGGACAACCACAGCAAGGCAATTTAAAAGTGAGGTAAGGTACCTTTTTTTCTTTTCCAATTTCTTTCTGTCTGTCTGTCTCTTTACCTTTCTTTCTCTCTCCTGAGTATATGTTCTGATGATATGTTAGAACATATATTGTGTTTCTTTGGTTCATCCCCAGCCAAGGTGACAGTAGTGCTCCAAGATCTCACAGAGAAAGTTCTTAATCCAAATTTTAGGTTTTTATGGCCCTAGCTTGTGTATCAGTAACATCAGTTGTACTTAAAATTTACAAAGTCCAAGGTCAGTTTTGGTGAAGCCCCTGAGCACAGAAATATTCCACGTTTCAGTATATTATTTTTATTTTTCTGCTGGTGGAATTCAGGTTTTGCTGAGTCCCTTTCTTGAATGCACCAGTCACTAGTTTTTGAAAGAACTCTTACTGAGATGAGTTCAGTTTGACATTGCCAAAATTGAAATTCTTTTCCATTAAGCAGTTAGGGTTCTTTAAAGGTCAGAAACTGGTGTGTCTTACTTGCCTAAATACCACTGAGGTCAGAAAGAGGCTTTATGGAGCTTTCTGATCTTGAAGTTTTCACACCTTCAGGTTTTGAAGCATTAATTTCATTGGTGTCTTCTTGTAAGTTCCTCAGTCATTTGCTGGGTCTGGACTGCAGAGCTGGAAAGCAAACAGGGCTTTCAGTGCTGCTCTGTCATTTGCTGTTCAGCCATGAGATTTATTGAGTACTGTAAAACACTGCTGTCAGTTCTGTTGTCTGATTACCCTTTTATATGCTGCTGATTTATGCTATAGTGCTGAAACAAATGTGGGAGCATCACCAATTTGTTTCACATTTTAGTGGGTATCATCACAGGATATTTTTGACAAGAACAATGTTCTGATTGATTGTTTACTCACTTGAGAAAGTTTTGAAAACTTTAGAAGGTAGTACAGAGTACAATGATTCAGATGCACAGTGTGTGGGCTTCATTTTCTGTACTTAACTGACCTTTAGTACTTGTATCACCAGTATAAAGGAGAAATATTTATTTTTTAGTCAAATGCTTTTATTAGCATTATCTAACATGACTGCTTGTTTTGTACTAATCTCAGTAGAAAATTGTTTAAAATAAGAGCATCAATAAAGTAGATATTTTACTTCTCATTGATTGTATTTGCCAATCAGTTACCTTCGCATTATGAAGAAAAAAAGCACTTGTTGGTTTTGCAGCGTGTAGAGGTTAGCATAAGCAGAATTTGAATGACAGGTTGCTACTGACTTCTCATATCCCATGTCATTTCCTTTGTTGCACAAAGAACACTCACAGGTGTACCCCTCTGCAGTTACACATTTAAAGACAATTCCTTCTGCAAATATTGGAAAAGTATAGTCTTGTTCTTTTAGTTGACAGCATGCAGATGCAAGAGAGCATCTTGAAAGTTCTGCCTCCGGGCATACACTTCTTTTTTTCCCATAGATAAAAATATTCCATTACATTTTGGGTAATTGTGTTTCTTTAGCCATCATGCAAAATCTGGAGCTTTTCCTTAAAAATAGCTGTGTATCTATATCACCATCACAAACTATACACTCCATATTTTGTATAGTATTTTTTTCAGTTGCTACAGCAAAATTGAGTAAAAATGAATAGTATGTTCAACTTTCATTTATTGTGCTGCCTGAAGGACCTTTCAGTATACTAAATATACACCAGCATACTTTCATTACTTATTGATTGTAAAATCCAAGAAAATAGGAACACATATAGAATATATTGAAATGATTAGGCAAAGGAATAAACTGGCTTAGGCTGTTAGTGTGGAGAAAGAAAAGCAAAAGAGGGAGTGATTACATTTATAAGAACTTTGGTTAGTTCATTATTAAGGCATATACTGGTTTAAGGGATAAATTGCAGCTGGTAGTAATAGTAATCACAGGCTTTTGTACGCTATAAGGATGTTGAGAATTAAGATATTAGTGGGAAGAATAGAGTAAACAGAAGATAAGGTACTAAAAAGTGCTGGTTTACATCTTCCTGTTTTTCTAGAAAAAATCAACTAGCATTCTGGAATTCAGTGTAATTCTGAGACATGTGGCCCAAAACTCTGTAAAAGATTGTTACAGTGGCTTTATTTTTATCATTATAAAGATCACAGAACAACAAAAAAAGATTTTACATATCATATATAATATCTATATAGTGTGTATATTTGTATCTATATACATACATTTCATCCAGGAGAGCAGCACAGGCAGGGATCTGTCTGTCTGGGAAACAGCTCTGTAGAAAGGGACCTGGGGGTCCTGGTGGGCAGGAAGCTCAATGTGAGTGAGCAGTGTGCTGCTCCTGCAAACAAAACCAGCAGGGCTCTGGACTCACCTACAATGCAATCACCAGCAGAGATAAACAAGTCATTCTCCCACTCTGCTCAGGGCTTGTCAGGCCACACCTGGAATAGTGTGTTCACTATAGTTTTGCTCCCACTATACCAAAAGATATGGACAGGCTGGAGAGGGTCCAGAGAAGGGCCACAAAGATGACCAATGACTGGGAAGTTGTTGCCATGTGAGGAAGGACCAAGAGACCTGGGCTTGTTCAGCCTAGAGAAGGGGAGACTTTGTCACCTTGTCACCTTAAAGGGTGGCTACAAAGAAGATGGAAACTCCCTTTTTATACAAGGAGTTGCATGGAAAAAATTAGGGGTATAGGGTACAAGTAACTTCTGGGTAGATTCCAAGTGGACACACAAAAAATTTTTTCACAAAGAGAAACATCAGCCATTGACATAATCTCCCCAGGGAGGTGGTGGATTCCCTGGTATTGCGTGCTTTTAAGATTCAGCTGGACAAGGTGCTGGGCCATTTCAGTTAGGCTGTGCTTTTGCCAAGAAAGGCTGGACCAGACAATTCTTGAGGATCCTTCCCATCTGGAATTCTATGACTGTGATTCTGTGATATATAAAAGAGGAAGTTTTAAGTCTAAAGCCAACTGTTATGATAATGCTTTCTTGCATAATGTAGTCTTAATTCTATAGAAAAACATGAAGTTAGATAATTGATTTCACCGTATATTAGAACCAAAACAAATATTTCAGTTCTATATTATTGAAAGAAACTTACAGTAAAACTTACAAAAAGATTGCTTTATCAGTTGATGGAGAAAGATTTCAAAATACAACTACATTCTAATTTAACTGAGAAAAGATGCAAAATATATTTTTTGCTCGCATTTTATATTCTAAGGAAATTTTCATTTTCAATATGCAGTTAATTGTCCTCATGCAGAACTCATATGAATGAAGCAGAGATACAAGTGGGGTGCATTGAGACAAGTTATTATTCAGTTGTATTCCTTGTGGATCATTTCCCTATGTAAGCACTGTATTCAGTAATTCAGTGTAATCCAGGAGCTAGCAAATATTTATTTTGACTTTTTTTCTTTGTCATATGTATAAGATAAAATAGTAAATGGCTATATTTTTAAACAGAAAGGAGAAATGTATCAACAGGACCTAGAGACACAGGTCAGCTGTGAAGAGGCTCAGCATAAAGGCAGATTTGAACTGACAGTATTGACCTATTGACTGCCAATAGATACATTACCTGACCCAGACAAGTGAATTCAAAACAGGCAGCTTAAGAGTTTATGGATTTCAAAACGCATTTCAGGGTTGGTTGTAATACCTATTTTCCACATCTGATAATAGAAAAATGCTCACTAATTTTAGCATAAGTCATGTTACAATGTATTTTTTTTCTATATGCAGAATTCCTGAATAGGGGTATCTTAGAGAGGTATAGGGAAACTGTAACAGGACTGGATAAACGGAAAAGCCTGTATGGAAACTTCTGTTGCTGAAAAGGTGGGGTGGGGCGTAAGTGGAGTGGGATGTAAATTGGGTGTTAAGAACTATGAATTTTACAAGCATGGTGAACTGAGACTTTGTATGTGTGATTGCCTTCATCTCAGTTTATACCATGAGGGTAGAATTTTTTTTCTTTGTCAAATACAGGTAAATACTGTAATCTCTGTGTTATAATGTCTGTTAATAAAAGTTACTCTTTTAGTATGTCACACTTAGTTACCTAAGAGTTAGTTGCAGACCTCTGTGATAAAATCTGGAAAAAAAACTTTTTCAGTTAATCTTTCAAACAGTCCTAAAAAACTTTTAAAAATGGATTCCAAATAATTTGTTTTTTTTTTTTCTTACACAGCAAAGCTCCTAATTAAATTATATGCACTAATAGGAGGACACAAATATGCAGCTGTGAATTTTTTTACTCTGTGTGTGCACATCTGTCAGTTATTTTAGACATACATAATATACATTCTTTGGAAAGTGATTTTAAAATGTCTACTTGCCTTCATGGTTTCTCAGGCCTTCTAAGCATTATTTAGTTTACTGCAGCCTAGCTAATAACATAATAGCTGCTGCTTGTTATTATTCATATCAGTTTTAATAAACAGTTTTGTTTTATTGGGACAGTAATGCATATGATGAAAGTTGTTAATGTAACATAATAAAATACAGCTTACCAAAAGTTCTCTGACATGAATATATAAAATGTCTGCTTAATAGCAATATATTCCCTTTGCTTTCTTGAATCATGCAGCAATAATAGGAATTAAATATGAATTATTCACAGTATTCACTTTTCCCCTTCTCCAGAAAGCAATAAACCATATGTATGTTCTGCACATCATAATCCAAGCATAGAGGTAAAACTTAAAGTCTGAGCTCTCGCTTACTATTAAACCTCTTTTATCTTAACAAACCATGATTCATTATGTGTGCAGCATTTTAAATTTTTTTATTTGTTTTTGTTCTGTTTCTTTGTTGTTTATTATTTGATTGTTTCTTCAGAAACCATTTCTGTCTTCCATCTCTCCAGGGTCAAGAGAACAGTGAAGCAATGATGAGGTGATTGACTTTTCTACAGAACTGCTGACACTGCAGCAGCAAGAGCTTTGCACAGTTTAAAGTTCTTATTTCTTTTTTCTTTCCCCATGAAAATGACAAATGTAATATTTTTTTTTTTTTACCTTTTTATTGCACATCATTTCCTGCAAAGAATAGAAGATTTTGTGTGTGTGAGGTGGTGGTTGTGAAGAAAAGAATATAGATTCCCATAGCATTTTTCCAGCTGAAGCTTTCCTAGAACATAGCACAAAGTAACGGGCTAGTGTTCAAATTTTTAAAACAAGCTTATTGAATAATTTCAGCGGAAAATTCTGGTACCTCATATATCTGTAGGAAAAGGAAAGTTATTACTGTATATTACACAATTATTATTGAGTTCTTGCCAGTAGACATGCCAATCAATGACTACTGTTCCCTTTTTTTTGTTAATCATAGAATCACAGAATAAAATACAGAATGGCATGGGTTGGAAGAAACAATAAAGATCACCTAGTTCCAAGCCCCTGCAGTGGGCAGGGACATCTTCCACAAGACCAGGTAGTTCAAAGCCCCATCCAAACTGAACTTGAATACTAGTAGTGCACATGCAGCCTTCCTGGGCAACATGTTCCAGTGCCTCGAAACCCTCTCGGGGAAAGAATTTAACATCTAATTTGTGACTATCTTATCTAGAGCTCCCCTCTTTCAGTTTAAAACCATTGCACCATGTCCTGTCACCCTTTACAGTATAAAAACTCCCTCTTCCTCCTTTTTATAAATCCTTTTCCTCCTTCTCTTGAAGTACTGGAGGCCACATTGAGGTCTGCCCAAAGCCTTCTCCAGGATGAACAACCCCAGCTCTCTCAGACTGTTTTTGTAGCAGACATGCTCCAACCTTCTGATTGTCTTTGTGGCCCTCCTCTAAATCAGATTTTTATTAAGTTTTTCACCTATTAATGAATTAGGAAGAGGAAAATTTTGTAGTACAGGGATAGAATGTGTTTTATTATACATATACATAGCTATTTAAGGAAAGAAAGAAAGTCTATGACCTGATCAGCTAAAAGCTGACAAATAGTTTCTGCCAACATGAAAAGAGTTTGTAATGGAAGGAAAGATAATTTCTGTGTGCAATACTGGCAGGTTCAAACTCGTGTTTGGAGTGTTGTTGGGGCTTTTCTTTCCCACATGTGGATAAAAGGTAAAATATCTATTCCCAAAATTTTAGCTTCCCATTTCAAAATCATAAGCTTTCTAATTTTTTTGGCAAGCCTAAATGCCAAAAAGATTTAACAAAAGTTGGATTAAATATAAAGCTAAATAAGAAGTCTTCTTACTAGCAAGCCAATTATTTGCCAATTATTATAGGACATATTAATTATCTAATAATTAATTACCTAATAATTGTTTTAGGTTGATACTAAATGATGACCAACTAAAAAAGAATTTTTTTTCCCCTTCAAAACCTTGGAACTCCCACCTGAAAAAATCTATTTCACATTTAAGGAACAATTATTTCTTGCAGGAAAAAAATTAGATTCATTTAAGAAGGCAAAGCAGTGCATGAACCTATACTGTAATATTATTTGTCAGTTATTTAAAGGTTGTTTTAGTGTAGTGGTTTAAGTCAGCATGATAAGATGTATGTGAGACTCACTATAGTGAAGAAGTGAAAATGTAGCTGTGCTCAATTTCTTTCTCCTCGTCGAGGTAGATCTTTTTTTTTCATCCAAAACTGGCCATACATAGCACATTTTCCAAAAACATATAGGTGTTTGCCTCTACCATACTTTTGGAATTAACCTGTAAAAGTGCCAGTGGTGGTTTGATGCATTTGTATGTAGTACTGCACTATCAAAAGTATTACAAGTAAGGATTTAGAAGATGACAGCTGGGATATGTTCAAAACAGACAACTTTCCTACTAAACAGGTGATAACATTAACTCAATTACTGGTTGTATAAGGAATTTTTATTCTTAAATTCATTAATTTTTGAGAGTGAGGACAATTTCTGCCCTTTATTTTCTGCCATATAAACATATATTACACATACAGAATCCATTAAGCAGTTTTATATTAGTATTTCTGCATCATCTGTTATGTTGAAAAAGGTAAGTCTGTTTTATTTTAAATGATATAAGTTGAATTGACATGATTATGTATGGAAGCCCTGCTGATCAGCATTCCTAAATACTGTGCATACAATACTTATTGCAATAGTCCTTGATCAGACATCAGACACTTCACTTTGCTTATATTCTGACTGCAAACTAATAATTAAATTACAACCATTACAAAATTTTAAGCTGGACTCCACAATGAGAAAAAAAGTCCAGTTGTCAAAATCTGCCCCGTTTTGATTTTTTTGCTATACATCCTTATTGTGGGATTTTCTATAATTTCAATGTAAATGTGATAGATGTCTTTTTAATTAGTACGTAACCTGTGTGCTATGAAGAATTTTTGATGCTTTGTTTTAGAGAGGAGAAACATATTTTATATGTCAAATTACAGAGGACCAAAAAACCTTTATAAAATGCAATAATCATATTTCTGATGCATGTAATTAGGTTAAACCGTGAATCATGTTCTCTTACTGTCATTTGGTAATTACCTGCTTGCCTTAACTGAGCCTTGTGATTATTGACTGTCTGATCACAGTCTGGTTTAGGATCACGCAGTGCTGGACAGGGATGTGCTTATCATGGGACAGATACAACATCAGAAATGTTCAAGCATTTGAGGGGAATTCTGCAGTCCCTTATTTCTGAATTTCTGCAGTGGAAGTTCAGCATCCTCTCCCCTGTCATCCAGTCACACACAATCAGTTCCTCTTGTAAAACAAATTTTGTAGACAAGTGTTCTCATAATCTTGCAGTTTCTGATATTGGAGGGTTTCCTCAGTTTTCATACTGTTCTTGTTCACAAGAGTATCTGCTGACATTATTAGGGGCCTTGGATTTTGACAGTTATGTTTTTCCCACTTCAGTCTAAAGTATACTCCTGCTGGCATCCCAGATTATTCCTATATTCATAGTTGCATTTGAGTGAAAACAATGTATTCTCATTTCCATTCAACTCAATGAATTTATTAAGAATGCTAACTAGCCAGTGGCTTACTGAAGTGCATATAATAAGACTAACTCTGATCATAGAGCAATTTGAACAGAAATTTTGATAATACTCCCAATACAAACCAGGTGGGGGCTAGCACTCTTTAAAACTCCTCTTCTGTCTACAAACCTCGTTTACATGTTTCTGTCTTTCAGAAAAAAAGATAATTTAAAAAATTATCTTTTTTTATCTCCCACACCCCCAACACACACGCATATGGACTGCCAGGTTTTATAGAGAGTTTAGTGTGACCAGAATTGTGAAACAAAAGCAAAATAGCAAAGAAATGAAAATAGCAGATGCTGATATTAGACTGCCTGTTTATCTTAATTGCTAAGATGGGCTTCTCTTGGCTCCTGAAGTAGAATATGCACATTAAAGTCATAAATAACAAAATTGTGGTGAATTTTAATGTAAATTATTAGATATTATTTACCAAACAAAACCCTCATTTCTTGTTTTTATGTACTTGAGATAATTCCTCAGTTAATGAGAGGAATTGGGGACAGAATGGCTGAAAAGTGGCCCAGCAGAAAAGAACCTGGGGGTGCTGGTTGACAGCAGCTGAACATGAGCCAGTGTGTGCCCAGGTGGCCAAAAAGGCCAATAGCATCCTTGCCTGTATCAAGAATAGTGTGGCCAGCAGAACCAGGGGAAGTGGTTTTCCTCAGTGTTTGGCAATGGTCAGGCCTCAAGTGCTGTGTCCAGTTCTGGGCCCCTCACTATAAGAAAGACTTTGAGGGGCTGGAGCAAGTCCAGGGAAGGGCAGTGGAACTGGTGAAGGTTCTGGAACACAAGTCCTGTGAGGAACTGCTGAGGTAGCTGGGAGTGTTTAGCCTGGAGAAAAGGAGGTTCAGGGGAGACCTTATCATTCTCTACAGCTGCCTGAAAGGTGTCTGTAGCCGTGTGGGGATCAGCCTCTTCTCCAAGGCAACCAGCAACAGGACTAGAACAAATTTCTTCAAGAACCAGGATAAGTTCCAGTAGGACCTCAAGAAGAAAATTTTCACTAAAGATGTGTGGCATCCACATGTTCACTGGGCAGTCCGTTCCACTGCACAATAAACAGTTTCTTCCTAATATCTAATCTACATCTACTCTCAGTTTGACACCATTCTCTCTTGTCCTGTCACTGCATGCCCTTGTGAATAGTTTCTCTCCATTTTCCTTGTAGGCTCCATTCAGATTCTAAAAGGCTGAAATTAGGGCACTTCGAAACCTCCAGTCTGAACAAACCCAATTCTCTCAGCTTTTCCTCATATGAGAGGTGCTCCATCCCTTTGATCATCTTGGTGGCCTCCTCTGCACTCACTCCAACAGGTCTATATCCTTTCTGTTCTGGAGACCCCAGAGCTGGATGCAGTGCTTCAAGTGAGGCCTCACCAGAGCAGAGTAGAGAGGCAGAATCCCCTCCCTTGCCCTGCTGACCATGCTGCTTTGGATGCAGCCTAGGATACCATTCCCTTTCTGGGCTGTGAGAACACACTGCCAGGGCATGTTCAGCCTCTCATCAACCATCATCCCCCAAGTCCTTCTTGTCAGGGCTCCTCTCAGATGTTCATGCCCCAGCCTGGATTGATATCAGGGCTGCCCCATCCCAGGTGCAGAAGCTTGCACTTGGGCTTGTTAAACTTCATGAGATTCTGGTTCCTCTTGATGACAATTACATCCTTCAGGCATGTCAACAGCAGCACTCAGCTTGGTGTCATCTGCAAATTTGCTGAGAGTGCACTCTACCCCTTGTCTGTCTCACTAGTCATTATCCTTTATTGTAATTAAAAATTTTAACATTTTGGTGTATTGGGAGAGTGTTCATCAGAAAGAAAAATGAGACAAGATCATTGCTTTGTTGATGGTGATGCAGTAATGAAGTAGAAATTCCCAAGAGAACTGTGCAGGGACCATGTATTCCCAGATTCAAGATAAAGAAGATAGACATCCTTTGCTTCATAGTTTATAAACTTTCCATCACAAAACTGATTAAAATTTCCTATTAAAAATAGAGGGGTTTTCTTTGCATTTAGGCTGCTATATGTGAGAAAATTAATCCGATACTTCTTTGTGACAATGAATGAAACATTTGTATATCTTTCTGAAATTCAACCTTTTTTTCACTAAAGGGAAGATGGTTGCCCAATATCTAATAAAAGAAATTACAAAAACTATTTATCTTACGATGAAGGGCAAATAGTGTGGAAATCATTGATTAGTAGCATAATTTCAAGTATCAAAAGAGGAAGAGTTATTGGTCTGTTACAGAAAGCAAATGATTTTAAAAGAAAATTGCTTTTAAATGTAAATATTCCCTTTTTTAATGACAGAAGTGTTAACTAAACAGAACAGTAATATTAAACAAAATTATATTTCTAATAAAGTTCAAGATATTTGAGCAACCTGGTCTAGCGGAAGAATCCCTGCCTATGAGGGGTTTGGAACTGGATGATCTTTAAGGTCTCTTTCCACCCAAATCATTCTGTGAATCTATCAGTACTTTGGAAAATTAATTCCACAGGGTTTTAGTTAGAGCACAACTCTTATGTGCTGTTAGATGTGTGAGAAACCTGTGCAACCAAGTTAGAAAGTATCAGGAGCAGTAGTAAAGCAGCCATCCTTTCGCACAGTGAAACCATCATTTCACAACCAACACAGTGAAATACAGATTTTTAGTTCATACTTCTCACATTTGGTTTTTTATGTTATGTGTTTCAAAATCCTAATACCAGCCAACAAATGACATAGTACATTAGTTGGATTGCTAAATTTTGTTCAAAATTCCGAACTTAAGTAGTGGTGTAATTGTTCATGTATCAAACATCATACCAATCACTTTTATGATGCACATAATTATATTTAATATTTGTAATAGGAAAGAGTTATTTACAAAATGTATACCTTCTTAATTTTGCTTTATTTTGCTTTATTTATTTATTTGAAAGAGGTGAAGTACTGAAAAAGAGATTTTCAAAAAAATCAAAGTAACTTTGAAATTTCACACAGTGTCACTGAATAAGCTTAACATCGCTCTGTACAGTAAAAGAATATGTTGTGTGGTTAAAACTTACAGGGTGCAATTCTTCAATAAATATTCCACAGCATACAGAATGTGAGTTTCTGAGAAGCATGCGAGTTAACAAGAAAACCTCTCTCAGCCGTAGCTTCATGTTTTTTCCTTGAAATCATTGAAAATGGATGGAGAAAAAGCTCCCTTTCCTTATAAAGATAAACCGCCAGGCCATTAAAACACTAAGCCATCAAAATTTCCTTTGTGTGCTACAAGCATGAAAGAGCAAATTGAGCATAACAAGTAAACACAAGGATCATGAATAAGATTTTTTTGTTTGTTTGCTTGTTTCTTTTTAATATTTTAGGGCCTTTAGCCAAATACTCTAATATCATGCTGTGTGAAAAAGATGTTGGTTTCTCTACTTGCTGTGAGATGTTCCAAGTTTGGAAGAAACTGCCACTCTGAAAAAAAATGATGAAAGAATACATTACCATGAATAACTCAATGCTTTCTAGTGAGGAAAGAAAAGCAATTTATTGACATATAAAACGAAAAAATTACACTCCATCAGGGAGTGAGTGAGTATCAAATATCAGATTGAAAAGGGGCCAGTTTTGGGCGGGTGCATGGGACGTTTGCATGTGAATTCCTAACTTACAATGAAGTCAATTGCAGTGTTCAGTCTACAGTGACCTAGCATTGATGACAGTGAATGAAAACAGATGGATGCAATTGTCTAGCAAATTGAATTTCAACTTTGATAACAGTTAAGAATCTTATTAACAAAAACTAATATTTTCAGTGCCATTTTAAAAGAGGTGTAAATAAGACCTTGTAACAAGAGCAGAAACTATGGCTTCAAGGAGAAGTTCCCAGCTCCAGTTTTGGATTGTGCTAGTGACTGCTCAGCAGTGACTGAAGTTAGGTGTGAAGAGCAGTGATAATGCTGCTCTTTTCCCATTGTTCACAATCTCCATAGTTGATCGTTGTCATACTGTTTCTTTTCAATCCAAGGTTGCTTCAAGTTTTTGTCCCCATCTACCCATAATTCCTATGGAAGTTACTTTTGTATCAACCTGCGACATATATGGTCCCTTTTATGTTTTGCTTAACTCTTTTTCTTGGTTTTATTTCAAATTTCCTAGCCATGAACTTTCCACATCTGCTAAAATAAAACTTGCCTCATACACTTACAATAAATTGTAATTATTTTAGGAGAGAGAATCTTGTAACATGAGTGTTATGAATCAATATTTGAGAGACATGTAGAACTGGAAAGTTAATGCATTTGAGTGGACACAAACTAAGTCTGTGCAACTCTGCAAATTATAGGCAACTATGCTCTTTTTTTTAAATTCCAAGAAGCCTAGGATTTAGTGACCAAAAAAACTCCAGATTCCATAGACAGAAAGAATTTTTCATGCAAAGAATTAAAGGAGAAAAAAGGATCTTTTACAAACTAAGCTTTCAGAACCTTTCTTTATTTGAACCTTTGCTCCAAATATGACACTTTGGAGGGAATGGAAAATCACAAAACACATATGAAAGCAGCAGTGATTTCTATAATATGTGTAGATGTTGACGGTAGGGAAGGTCTAGTTTAAAGTATCCAAAGCACTTAAAGGACATTTATTCTACTTCAAACAAAATAATAATAGAAGAATTCTATGAGACAAATAGAAATCCACAGCCAGTAACTCTGAATCCCCTTTAAAATGCTGCTTCTGAAACCCTGATTTTCAAATGTTGCATTTCTCAAACACTTAAGTTGAGAAAGAGCAGAGGAACAGAAAAACAGTATGTCGTAGTTGTCCTAGGACTTCATTATACTACAGTTCATCAACAATATATCATGCAGTGGTATATTTCAATATTCAAGTTACTTTCCTCCAGCACTACAGCAGTGACAAATAAGGGGTATAGTTTCAATAGATTTAAGGAAATAATTTAACTAACAAAAAAAAAAACCAACCCAAAAAAACCCAACAACAACAACAACAACAAAAATTGTGCAATTATTGAATTATATATTTTAAATTTTAAAATATTCCACTAATTTCTAACTATATAATTAGAATACAGTGATTCATTTTACAAAAGCCAGTTTTCAACTATTCAGCATATTTGGCAACCTTTTGCTATCTGTTCAAGCTTGCTTTCACAGTATAGTCTTCTCCTCATTTATTTATTCTTGCTGCAACCAGTAATCATAGATTTTCCCATTCTCTTCATAAAGACCTTGACAAAAGGAAAGCTTGTTAACTTCAGCATTTCAAGATGCAAAGCACAGAAAGGAAAAGTTATTCTAATATTGGGCCTTAATTGTTAGTATTGTTTCACTGTTTTCTCTTTGTGTTTTAAACCCTCTGTCTTGTCACGAATGGACAAAGGATTTTTTTCTGTGCCCAGTCTGAATAAGTCTTTGCAATCTTATAAGTTCACTATAAAGGTGATAAGTTCTACTTCTCTAAGAAGAATATGTTATTGTTGCCAATAAGCTTTAGTTTCCTGTGCTCAGAGTGGTTGCTTGTGTGTAGGAAGATCCTGCCTAAAAAGAAGTATGAATGTGCTTAGCTAAAGTTTTAGCTAAAACTCTTTTTTTTTTTTTTATGGCAATGATATTTTAGGAACCAATTTATGATTTTGAAATTACTTATTTTTCTTAATTTACATATTTAATATAACTAGAGGCCTTTGACATCACATTGTGGAAGTGAATTATGGTGTATACTGGTACAATATTGATATGAGCAGAAAGAGTTTGAATTATTGAATATGCAATTTGAGGTTTAATTATCATGAGAAATTTACATAATTACCTTATTCTTGATATTTCAAGTGGGTAGCTGTAAAGATGAATCCCATAAAACTTTTTTGACTGTTTTAACAGTCCTTACTGTCAGTATTTGCATGCTGTATTGATTAGTATCAAGGTTTAATAAAGTTTCTTCATTGCAGAGTTGAGTTAAAAAGACTTCAATTGGTATTGTATCACCTCTTTCAAATTTTGTATTTGAAATCACCTAAGTCGTCAGGTATTTGAGTAGTTCATAAAACTGTATTTAATTAAAAAAAAAAAAAATCTGAAATAATAATTGCATTACCCAGTGTAGGGTATGATACATTACTTAATGAAGGCACCTTAAATGTCACATGTATCAGAAAGTCAAATGTAAGTTGCCTGAAATATACTTGGTTGGTGTCATTTTAACTCAATCTCAAATAACAAAATTTTACATTCTTTCTATCATCATTTAGTGTGATTAGCTAAAAATCTCAGTCAGTCAGGTCCTGGAAGCAGACTTAGAAAAAGAGATTTTTCTGTTTTTTAAAATATAATTTAATCTCTGTTTTATTGTTTGTGAAAAATAGTGTTTTCATTAATAGGTGTGTTCTCTTGCTGAATGCTGAAAGATTGTCAAGTGTTTTGGAGTGCAAAGTGTAGAAGTACAAAATATTACTGTTTTACTTTGGCAAAAGGAGATCCCATTTCCAGCGTCTTGACATTTCTTTGGTTTTTCGGAAACTTCAAATTGCTAGGTCTGCAAATCTGTATTTTCTGAGCATCTTTTAACTTTATTTATGTTTAAAGATTTTTAGAGCCCTGGGACCATAATCCAGGGGAAGCAAGCTGCTAGCACATGTGGAGCTTTCCCAGCTTGGCAGTAAGGCAGAGTAGTATGTGCTAAATCAAGTCTTTTGTTTGTAATTGTAAAGACAGGTCCAATGAAGGCAGCTGTACTAACACTAAAGTGATGTTTATGGGCAATAAAAAACTCACTTTTGACGTAACACCTCTTGGACCTTTGAACAGAGGAAATAAAGTGGATATAGAGCAGGAAGCATATTACCTCAGTGAATGCACCTGTACAGCAGAGGCATTGGGGCATGTTGGAGTGTGCACTTGTGTAAACGATGATGAAGAGACAAGTATGCCACTAGAAGATATCTTCCCGTTGCCTCAGAATCATGGAAATGCTGCTCCTAGTGTTGGCAGTGCCCCAATACTACCAGAATATTTAATAACAAAGCCAGAGCTTCTCTCAGATTTTCTGAGGCCTTTAGGAAAACAGGTGGATATTTGGGTCTCTCTTCTTCCTCTCTTCTTCCTCTCTTCTTCTTTCTCTCTTCTTCCACCACAACTACTTCAGTCATTTTTGTTTTTTGCAGAAAACACTGTGAGATTGAATGATCCCTCATACATGTTGGATATAGACCCACTGTCTCAGGATTGGCTCTATGTTTTCTGTAATTCCAGACAGGCAAAATCATGTGATTTAGTTAATTGGATCAAGTTTATGCTGAAACGGATTTCAGAGTTCATACTTAAATGGTTTTCTTGTAAGTACAAACTTACTTTTTCTAGTAGACAAAGATAGCCATTCTCCTAAACTGGATAAATCTGCAAAAAGAGGTGAAAGAACTAATAAAAAGTGTTTGTGAATTCAATAATCATGCTGATAGAGTTACCTTTACTTGGAATGATAAACATCTCCACAATGATGTTACTGGATGATCATTTCCTGAATGAGGTGGGAAACAAGACAGCTTACATCCTTGGCTTAAAATTATTTAATGAAATCCATGTGTAAGGTAAATAGTGAAGTATATTACATTTAAACTGTTCAATTTTAGCATTGCATGCCAGGAATCAAAGTACATTTGTTGAAAAAAGCAAATGGTGAATAAAGCAAACCTCTTTCCCATCTTCATCCTTTTTACCTTTATCTTCACCATGACGTCCTTCTTCTGCTTTTTGCTCTTTCTACTGTAATTGCTTTCTTTTATTCTTATATGTAAATTTCTCTGTAAGTACCATGAGTCTAAACAAAAGCCTAAAGTATATAGTAAGCATTTATTTGTCTCATTTACACTTGGCTTCCTCTTACCTGGGGCACACTGACAGCTTCTCTGATTCTATCTAGAATCCCTTGACCACCTCAAAGTGGAACACAAAAGAAGTAGATTGCTTGTATTGGGGCTCACCTGCCCAGAGAAATTAAGGTATGGTAAATTCAAGGGTGAATTTAGAGCATTCACTAACTAGATGGGTGAGAACACTGATTGCTCACAGGAGATTGAAGGCATTAGTTCATTGTGCCCACCTTAAGCGCTGGCAGCATCACATCCCCATACCCATATGACAAGTAGAGTCCAAACTGCTTTATACAGCTTTCAATTATGTTGTGCTCAGTGTGGCATTGTGTTTTACTAAAAAGCTTCCTGCTGGTTCAGAGTGTGAGCAGACTACAGCTTGTAGCCTTCTGCAAAAATACCTCCATGGGTGTAACTACAGAGTGCCCTTAGGCAAAGAAGCTAACTCTATTAAAAAAAAAAAAAAAAAGAAAAAGAAAAGAAAAGAGAAAGAAGGAAAAGTATCCAGCATTTAGTTTAAAGTGAAAATCAGTGAAAAATAGCTGGTGTGCTGTATTTTATTGGCAATTAACATTTATTGGCAGGTAGATAGGTTTTTAGCATACAGTTTCATGGTGTGGTTCAGTTGATATATATCCTTGATTACACTGGAGAAATTGGCCCTGATCCTGCTCTCCCACCAGTTCCCATGGGAATGCTTTGCCATGCTGCTTTGCACTCCAGCACAGTGCTGCATTTAACAAACCTCTGTAATTTGCTACACTGTCAAAAACCTCTCAGAGGTTCTTCTGTCTTTATTTAAATACTTAAACAAATTTATGATGATTGAACAGAATGCTAGTTACCAGTGTAAGGTTGGAAGTGGCAAATGTCATGTGGTAATTTGAAATTAGAGATAGGTGGAACACTCTAGTTGACTCATTAATTTTGTTATCCATATCCTCAATATTTGGTAACATCAGTTTGTCTGTTTAGTATTCTTATAAATTCAGAGAAAGTGGCATTAGGACAGGAAACCGAAGTATCAGAAATTATCTGAAAAACAGATTTTCATGGGAAAATACTTAAAGTCCTATTATTTGGACTAATAAATTAACTTTGCAAAAAAAATCAGAAATTTCCTACACATTGAGGACATTGTTGTTCCACGACACCTTTTTAGGACAACCTGAGACAAGTGTCATATTTCAACTTTCAGACAGCTCTTATCCAATGAAATTAGTGAGTAAATAAGTGGATTAAATTGGTATTGGAAATCTGATTCCCACCACTAAACTCATTAAGTGGTGGCGAAAGGAAAATGTTCTGTGTTTATTGTTTTTTTAGCTTGTGAAATGGACAGCTTTAAGAAAATAGATAGAATTTGTGTTGTTTAGAAGAGAATCAAAGCTTGGAAACAAGGGTACTGGTAAGAAGCAGTAGACAGAAGCAAAAGAAAAAAGCTGTCATAACCAGGATATACCTTCCATACAAGCCTTCTTCCCAACATAATTGTAATTAAAAAAAAAAAAAAAATAGGCTTCCTTGGTTTTGAAGAAACTTTTGCATTTTGTTGCAAGTTTTTATCAACTCGTTTAATAAAGTCATGAAAATTTAATGTTATTTGTGAACAGGATGTTCAAATAAAATATGCTAAGTACACTACCTTGAAATTGAAACTTCTCACTATAGTGGGAGATGGAGAATTATTTAAGTGCTGTCGGATACTACATCAGGCAAGGCTTTCTCCATTACCTTTAAGTCATAGCTCCAAATAATTATTCTTTATTGTGAAGGGACCTGTCAGAGTTCTCTCAGATCCATTGCTTTGTGACGTGCTTTGAACAGAAATGAATTGCAAACCATCTTTACATTCTCATTTTCTGATATATATTACATGCAAACTTATGTTCTCCACTCTCTTCATGTGTGGAAAAAGGAGTACAAGAAGTACCTTCTTTCCTCAGCGTTTGGTTTCGTTTCAAATCTTTGAAGTGTAAACAAAAGCTGCTTTGAAGTAAACGTTAAAGTCTACCTCTTTAAAACAGGTGGATCTCCTTAGCTTTGGTTTTCCTTATTAGTAGTAAAGAAGATGTCAGGTCTCACTGATGTTTTATTTGCAGTGTTTCACACACCTAATGGGCTTTTTTATTTCATGATCACACTGCAGTGAAGCTGAACTGGTATCTTTCGTATCTGATAGTGGTTTTCTGCTTGACAGATATAATTTTTTTACAAGACCAGTCTTCCACTTACTATATCAGTCTTTCCTGACAATATTACCTTCCACAAAACATCGTCATAGAGAGGAAAAATATCTGAGAAGTCATGTGTATGTGTCAGCATTCTTCTGTACTCTACTTCTTTATGTGGTAGGGTTTTTCTCAGTCTGGTATTAATTTACGTTTGTATTGAACTTTTGCAACTAATCTTGCTTTAAAAACATTAAATACATTTTATTTGGACATAGTTAACCTGAGATTTATAGGACTGACCTCCAGCAGTCTTCTCTCCCACATCATCAGTGGGGACCTAGAAGAAATATCAATATAATAGTCTATTTTTGGGTCACTGGACTTTGGAAGATGAACTTGAAGAAAATGACTTCTAGCTGAATATCTTTGAAGTTCAAAGATACCTGAAAGCTTACTGCTTTTGTTAGCTGTCAAGAATAGCTGAAAGGAGATGAAAAAAAAGTCTGAAAGGAGAGGAGCAGGCAAAGACAGAAACTAAGAACCATGAAATTTGAGGTTTATTTCTGAATCTTTCTCTAAAATATTTTGTGACTTGAGAGATTCCACAAAACTTTTTTTGTATCTTTTTTCAATGTGAAGTACATGCTCAAGATAATTTTTGGATTTAAAAATTTAATTAGCTTTTTGTGAAATACACTCTAGAATTGAAAGACATTAAATATATATATAGCACAGATATAATTTAGTCTTCTCAATGTATTTATACAGTGGCAGTGTAGCACAAGTACATAAAGGTTTTACATGGGCAAGGATCATTTTGCAAATCATGCAAATTCATAGTTAAAATGTATGTAGCTTCTAAAGCAAGAAAGTGAGAGAGAGTAAGTGACAGCAGCAAAAAATCAGCATCCAGAGAAGTCTGAAATATCACCAGAGTTCCTCTAAATATTTTTTTCCCTTCATTTTTTTTTCCTCTGCAGTTCTCTCAAGGGTATACAGAAAATTTAATTCTTGTGGCAAGAGAGAATAAGTTTATGGAACACAAAATAGTCATTTCTTTATGGAAACAAAGATATTGTCTAAAATATGGCCTTTTGTTACTGTTTAATCTACACAACTCTGAAAAGCCAGTCTGGAAATCATCCAGGAGTATCTATCCTGGAGTAAAATATTCCCATATTAGCTTAAGGAAACAGAAACCTATTTAAAGATATCAGTGTCATAATCCATAAAATCACTGGTGAGATTTGCAAGTAATAAGTTTTGATTTAAAGCATCAATATATCCTGTTTTATGACAACACCGAATACCTCTATTGAAAAGGGATTTTATGAAAAATTTTGGACTTTGGATTTTTTTTTTGAGATGAAATTCTACTACCACTTTTAGACTTCAGGTGCTTTTCAGTGGATTCACACACATTTTGAGAGGAATTATAAACATCATTATAGCTCCTGGACCTGATTTTGGATTTTGACAGAGAATAAGAGATCAGGTTTCAATTCTGTGTTCTTCCTGAAAAATCTTTTATGTCTGTTGGAAACTTTTTTGTTGTGACAGTATCATCTATACTAAATTTGTATGATAAAATATTATGTACTTAGCTGTCCTTTGTTTTCTTTGCAACAAAGCACTATGGATTAATTTCACCTTAGATGTACATGTTACATATATGAGAAACTGCTCTCTGAAAATGTTTAACTCTGAGTAGAGAGATAATGTCAATTCAATGGCAAGCCTTTTTTATGATTTAAACAGCTAAAGTTAGGTAAGATGAATTTTACCAAAATTAATGCTGGAGGAAAGAACAGTAGCTTGAAATATAAATTTAATCCTCAAATCTCATGTTTGGAGCAGTGTGGGATCCCAAGACAGAGATTTCTTGAACTTGTAAAACTGCTTAGTGATCCTATGATTCTATGATATGGTTTCTTACTACCAGGATAAAAGACAAAAAGGAAGAACACCTTTTTCTGATAGTAGGTATATATGTACTGGATTAAAAGGCGATCTAAGAGGACAATACTGAGTTTCTATATTATCTGGCTTCAATGAGAATTTAATTTTTGTGGCTTTTGCCTCAGTTTTAGTCTTTTTACAGCTAAAGTTAAAAAAGAAAAAAACCAAAACCCACAAAACACATTTTTACGAGTACTTTTTTTCCACAAATTAAAAAAAAAAAATTATACAGTTCTCTAAAGAATTTATTGCACTAAAATTAGCTCTCAGCTCGTGAGTTTAGGTTTCCAGTGTGGGAAGAAATGTTAGATCATTGCCTATTTGTAATCTTGCTCTTTCCCAAAATAAAATTTATATGATTTATGCATTTATCTCGAGGTTTAGTAGGAACTGTGAGAGCTGATGTATGTGTTTGGGCAGAGCTGCAGAGCAGCTTCTTTTTCTGATACTTGAGCCAGAGAAAAGGTTTCCTCGGTGTGTGCTAGAATATAGCCAAGGGTTGCGTCCCCTGGGAAACACAGCAGGAAAGTCTGATACCCCTTTCCTTTCCCCAAACTTCCTCCACTTCATCCGGTGCACTGGGAAGCACTGGCTGCATGCGAATGAAGGTTTCTCACAGGATGAATGAAGGTTTCATTTTTTCATACATGGTAGTGATAATGAGCTTCTGGGTGATAGCAGTAAGGGGACCATTTTGACGCTATTTTTTTTGTATGAATGTTAACAGAAGCCATGTCTGTCCTTGTCCTACAGAGTAAGACCTGAAGAAGAGATGACTGTCAAGCTGGAGGTTTTGGGGGATTGGCTTTCTTTTTATTTGTCCTTCAAGCTGCAAACTTGACCTTAAGTGCAAGACTATGCTAGAAAGTCATGGGAAAATTTTTACTTTCAAACTTGTTTTGACCAAAGCAAAGGATGCTCCTCCACTCTAAGATATATTCCTATTTAAATTCTAGAACTTTAAAATTTTGTATTTTTCTCAATAAATAGTCATATTGTTAATTTTATTCTTTATGGAAATTATATACTTCATTAATCACTGTCCAGAATTCCCAGTGATGATGACAGTTACCAATTTTTAAGAAGCCGATGTGGTGCTGCCTGCACCAAAATTTACTAATAGCAAGCTGTATTAACAAAGATGTTATTCCTCCTGCTGCCTGTATCTGTGAGCTGACTGCTTTGCAAATGGTTGCAGTCTGTAGTGCTACTCTAGAATCAATGAATAGAGATGAAGAAGTGTTTTTGTTTTGATGATGGGTGCAAAGAAGAGAGGAAATCCAGCACAGACAATACGGCATTGATTCAGAGATAGTATTCATTGCATTGCAGTTAATTTCTAATTGTTGTGACTCATTTTGTATATTAGACTGAGTTGATGAATGTGCTTTAGAATCAGTTAATGAGTAGTGAATATATTATTAAGTAACACTGTTCAGTGTATAGCTGGCAGAAATGTCTCAATTCTGTCACCGTAATTAGAATTCATTTGTGACCTGCATAATCTCATCTAGGGTCAAAATTCCTTGGGACGAGCACTTTATATGCAGAGCTTTCTCTTATAACTCCCGAGGATCAATTTTTAGAGAAGCAAAGTAACTATGTGCTTATGGTGGCAGGTCTCCCAGGCACTGCAGTTCATATTTAGTTTAAGCCTTCAAGATTAAGTAGCTTTCCAGTTGCAGAATTCTAGTTTTGAATAACTGCATGTCGAATCAAGGGCTATACACTTGCACACAGGGAACACTGCTAGTAACACTCAGCCAGGTAACTTGGTGTTTTTAGGGAAAGTGTGTTTTTTCTGAATTCCAGCAGCATCTATTTTCTACTTAGGTATATAGATCCTAGGACTTTTATTTCAGAATTTAAAAAAATCTTTTCTATGTAAGAAAAAACACCTTCTGTTATGGATATATTTTGGATTTACATAAAACCCGAGATTTTTAAATTCAACTCTATTTCCAAAACATGATCTGACTTAGTCAAAAGAACAATCCACAAACTTATTCACTGATAAGAGTGAATTCTGTAGTTGGAAATTTTCAACGAAACCTTTTTTTTACTGATCTGTGGCAATGAATGCTTCTTGTTTCTAACAGGTGGTCAGCCTAGCTTAATTTGTAATTGCTTGTTTTTGAACTGTGCTGATAGAGAGTTTTATTTAGGAATCCCATTGCTCAGTTCTAGCTAGATCAGAACACCCAACTTTACTTTGATCACAAATTTGCTTCTGTGATAATGACAGCAATCTACAGTGGTAGAAGTAAAAAGATTCACAGAGGTCTTTAAATTACTTAATTTAAGAAAAGGCTAGTATGGACATAATAACTTTTAACACTGGACACAGTAAGTTTAAAATAATAGGCTTCATTAAAAACATTCATATTTACTTAAGGGCACTGTGTAATTGAGCACTTCTCCATGGAAATTGTTTTACTTTTTCAGAAAGATTGTCCTATGTATGACTGATTGGAAAACCATTGATCTTATACTTAATATTTTTGTAAAAAATATACTTTAGCTATAGCTGTTCTGTTCTAGTTTAAACTAACAAAGATCTATACTTCAGGTTCTCATTACTTTTTTTTCCTTTTCTCTTGGTAATTTAACAGTCCTTAAATGGGAGTGCAAAGGTGCTTTAATCCAAATGTAACATTATATTACATCCCTTAAGGTGACCTGATAAAAGTGGCAATCTGATTGTATGTGTTCTAAAGAAGTATAGCTGGAAAGATAAGGAGCTGTAATAATTACAAAGAGCCTACAACAAAAGTCATTATGGTGTCTTTTATCACAGTAACAAGAACAGAGACTCAGTAGTGCACAGTGTTTAATTAGTTTGTTATGTACAAGTAAAAAATAAGGATATTAATACAACGATGATCATAAAAATCATATTAACATTCAGGCTCCTGCAGAGACTCCATTAACCTTGACTAGGAGCTGTCAAAGCATATGCCAAATTCTCAACCTAGACAAGGGAACAGATTAATTTTATTCTTGGATGAAGCATCCCACTGCTGATGTGAAAAACCAAGCCACAGCTCCTGAGTTTTATTTGGTGGTACAGATCAGGTAGACTGCAATAGATGGACATCTAGAATACCATGGACATTGTAGTCAGCAATTTCAGTAAGTGAAACTTAGCTGCATATTGCGGTGGTTTATAAAATACTTTCAGGGAGCACAGGGACTGCAAAATCTTTATGTAAACAGAAAACTTCAACTTCAGAGTTTGTTCTTTTATCAGAGTGGGAGTTAAGTTGGGTGAATAAATATTAATAAACCCAGTCTTAACTAAGGACCCAAGCTAGTAAGAAAAGAATTTTCTCTTTTTTAGAGTAACAACTAATAGAATATTATCTGCCTTGGCAATCATATCTAACACATGCCTTGGAATTAAGGCTAAGCCAGTGTGAGTTTTGGAGTATTAGCTGATGTTCTCTTTTAATTTTTTTAATTTTTTAACCTTATAAGCTTTGTAACATGATTTCACAGAAAATGCTCTTCCCTCAAATAATTCTTGAATCATCTATTTTCTTTTTAAAGACAATGTAGCCATATGTGCTTTGGGGAATTTCTAACAATCTATTGTTTTCAGAACTGATTTTTTATTTCAAAATGGTGAAGCCTATAAAAGCTTTTCCTTATTTTTACGTAAAACAACTTTCTAAACAAACAAAACAAAGCCATTCTTTTTGCTGCTTCTAGTGTAAACCAAATGAAATATTACCACATTTAACTAACTTTTTTCTCAGTAGTCATGACTTTTCTCTAATATTGCTTGTAATTTCAAGCTCTCATAAATTTAAGCAAGGGTTAGATGGCAAATGTGAGTTTTCTCCTGCAAGGTTTTACAACAAGAATCTAGAATGTAGCATTTTATTAAATTTTTTTATGAGATTCAAAGTTTTGTGTTTATAGATCTTCATACACAGAATAGCTTCTTAATTTCTGACAGAAACAAGCATATATTATGGGTAGAGATTTTGTCGTGAAATATTTTCATAAAGGCATGGTTCAATAAAAGTTATTAATTTAGGAGAGAGAAGAAACACCAGGGTGCTGTGTTTATTTGAAAGAAGTTTCCTGTAGCAGATTCTTTGTTCAAAATGTTTTCAAGAGGAGACTAAATACTGCGCCACTCATCCTACCATTGTGTCTCTCCTTTTGGCTGCTAAAACTTCTCTCCACAAAGTCTAGAAATGCAAAAATTGTTCTTTAACACATATCACACTTACTGAAACATCAGCCACATGACATGACATTCCTTCTGGTCTTACAAGTAGTTTTTGTCATCCATCCTCAATGAGACTTCTGCTTTTCAGAATATGCTTTAAATATTACAGTTTGTCATAAAAATGACAAATAATTTGCCTCAGTACTGACAGTTATAGGAAGTATGAGATTCTAGACATCTGCATGATGGGATGAGAGGAAAGGATTAAAGAATTTCTTATCACCTACCAGCAACAAGTCACCTCTAGTGAAGAGCACACCTTACATCTTTACTCTTAAGTCACTGCCCACATTATGTGAAATTCTCAGTGTTTACCCACCTTTCTAACCTCATTAAATGTTTGAGTGTTGTTGATTAAAACGTGTCTCAAAAGCAGAAGCAATGATGGACATAAGTATCAAGCTGAAAAGCTTACACTGCTTGCAAGTGTTTGCCAACGCTCACCTCTCAAATATTGGGCACTTATATATGTCCAGAGCTAAAAATAATCAGCTTACTAGGTTACACTGTATATTCCAAGGTCTAAGCTTTTTGTTCACAAAGTTCTTCCATTTCATCTGCCAACACACCACAAGCAGTTAGAGCCAAACAGATGTTCTGTTTGGTATTGGTTTCTCCCCATGATACATTAAGCTCACAGCCATTCTCTGCATGCAGGTGCTGGTCCTTTTTACCTCTCTCTACATCTTATTATACCCTCATACATTCCTGCCTGATGTGAGTGCTGACTCTGAAACTCCAAGATTTGCACACAAGACCATTTCTGAATTAGTCTGAAACTTAAGTTTCACTGTCCCTACATATGATGATGACATACATAGCAAGTTGTATGATTAAAAACCAGTTTTCTTCTTGTGTCTCCATGCCACCTGGGTTAATCATGCTTCCATCCTAAATGCATAAGCAATTCTCTTCAGGCCAACCCTGTGTTTGACTGAAACAATGTAAACAATCATGTAATCCTCCGAATCCTCTCTCTCAGTTTTAGTTTAGATCATTTGATAGAGCTGAATAGATTGGATGTTAAGCAGTCATAGTTTATTTATTAGCAGTACCAAAATATATCTGGCTGCCAGACCATGTTAGCAGCTGCAGTCAAACTTGTCACCCTGTGAGTGAGTGGCTGTGAGCGTGGGATTCAGAAGCAAAGTGTATGGGTATAGCTGAGCTGGAGTTAATTTTCGCCATAGCAGCCCCAAAAATCCTTCCAATGGCTTTGTTTATATTGTTTGTAATCACAGATGGATTTACCATCTTGCAAAACTGAGCAAGTCAGCATATTTCTATTTCATTTTTCTGCCCAGCTTCCTTTTCTGCGCAGTTCTTGGTGGCAGAAGATCCAGACAAATGCAGTTAATGCTTCTTCAGGAATGTTTTTCAGAGGATCCTTGTGCAGGTTGCTAAAATCACTGTGTGAATGGAGAGAAATTTGAAACTTTTACCTTGCTTTTGCCAAACAGCTTGTGGTTTATATTGTGAACTGAGAGTTCACTAAGTCTGCCCAAGTAAAGAGGCTGATCAGAACATTCTGCTGTCTTCTTAACATCCTTTCTGGTGCAATCTGTGCTTGTGGCTTGTCTCATTTTCAATACACAAGTTTACAGTATGTGAACATTTCCTGGAAGATATCTGTGCATGCTCCCTCACCAATTATTGAACTGTGGTTTCCACCAGATTAAGATCCTTGACCATAATTTACTTCAAAAGCATTCAGATTGAAAACACTCAATTTGCTTTCAAAGAAGCATGCACTCAAGGAAGAACTTCAGCCAGGGGGTTTATTTATGTACATGAGTAAAGTGATTTTATACATGCCAGATTTCTGCAAAACTAGATTAATCTATTTAGCTAAACATGCTTTCCTTTTGACTTGCTAGGATTCATGACTGTATTGTAAAAGTTTCTGAATAATCAGGTGCTGGGAAGTGTAGTCTAGAAATGGAGAAAACGGGAAAAAAAACACATTTCACCTTCTCATGAAAATACTTAAAGTCACTGATAATTCTCTAGGTAGTAAAGCGGATCTTTTAAAAAACAGCAAACGCTATGGTCATTTTGGTCTTTTGGGGATACTAAACTGGAGCCATGAAGTTCTGAAGGGCCAATTAGCATTACAGTTTCTGCTGTGCATATGGATCAAACCTCTGGGAAATGCAACACACAGACACTTTGGAGAACATGGTGTATCATCTCCTTGTAAGTCTTATAGAAGACAAGAGGACACATAGGTGAGCCCTGGAGGAAGCTGGTGGAGGACGCCAGGTGGGAAGTCCTGCCTTGCTGGTGGATGCTGGGAATCCTGTGTGAGGTCCACTAAGGGACCTCAGCTGTGGGGTGTAGGAAACTATGGCAGATGAGGCCCCTGTCCTATTTCAGTGTCCACTCCCACATATCAGCCTAATGAAATTGCAGGTGGTGCCTTTCTTCATCAGGATACCATAACCAACAGCCCTGTCATCCACTGGGAGGGAAAGAGAATTTTCAGATTATCCGTTGTTGATAATAATAAAATGATGTGCTTTAATATTGAAAGTTGTCATTTGGGACAATTATTCTTTTCTGTGCTTTGCTTAGGTCGCTAATTTACACCATCAGGCTGATAACTTTTAAACTAATTGTGATACTTAATTATCCAGTATTTTATGGAATGGAAAAAGTCTGCAAACATTGCATGCACACAGCAGGTTCCCTGTAAAGAAACAAATCTGCACTTAGAAGTGTTAAAGCTTAGCAATGTTAAAACTTAGAAGTGTTTCACATTCCTAAAAATAAGTGTGTTGAACTAGATGCAATCTTTTCAGTGCTGCCATTGCACATTTGTTTCTATTTATATATTAAAAAGCACAATTTTTGTCAGCAGTAAAATTTTTAGAAATATGTTTGTCTTTCTTCAGTTTATTTCATATTTTTGTGATGGCTCATAGTTAACAAGTTAACAGGATTTTGGAAGTTGATATTAAAATATTTTCCCTTTCCTTTCCTTTCCTTTCCTTTCCTTTCCTTTCCTTTCCTTTCCTTTCCTCCCTGCCCTTGCCCTTGCCCTTGCCCTTGCCCTTGCCCTTGCCCTTGCCCTTGCCCTGCCTTGAGATNGCCCTTGCCCTTGCCCTTGCCCTTGCCCTTGCCCTTGCCCTTGCCCTGCCTTGAGATTTGACCTGTTAATTTATTCCTGTAGCAGAACTGTGGCTAAGAACAAAGCAGGGAGCCATGTATCACTTAGGTTGTTGGAGATTCTCCATTAATTTTTGATGAAACAAAATAGGCTATTACTAATTCCCCTTGAACATTATATAATTTCTTTCTTTTTGAATTTTTTCTGACAGCATTTACATATGTTGTGGAGAAATGAAACAAAGGTGACCCTCAGTATTGAAACTGAGTAACTTGTATGCAAATCCCAATAAATTAATTTTACAAATACCTTTGCTTTTTATAAATGCCTTTAAAAAGCATTTAAAACAAGTGAATCGTTCCTTAACGGTATTTTTGTAAAAAGAAAAAAACAATTCCAATAAATAGTTTAATATTTTTAGATAAAGGATTGAAAACTAAAGGCAGGAGAATATAAAGTAATAGAATGATAGAAATTTTTTACTGAATATGTCTCTCCCAACTGAAATGATTTTTTCTTTGAAGTACCCTATTACGTACTTTTAGTCAGTGATGATTTAATTGATTATTAAATCAATTAAATAAGATGTCAAGTGTGAAATGTGCCTCTGAAGTGGCATCTTTTAACAGGTTTTTTCACCTCGTCATGGTTAGGATATTTACTTACTTTTAGGAAAGAGACCCTTTTTGTTACTAGCCATGAAAAGAACTGGATTTTAATATTATCGTGCATTATTAATAGCATCATTTTCTGAATTCTGTGGAAAAGAAATGAACTTGTAGAGATTATTATATCTCTGCTAGTGATGTAGGACAAGTTACAAAGAAACCTAACTAATTCTGCATGGATTGAAATTTCAGGTGTGTGTCTCTTTGTTGAATGGCTTGAGAAATGAATTCTGAAAATATTTCCTGTGTATTCCTGTTTGCAGATATCATACCCCATGGTTATCAAGAATTACTGGGAAATCTGAATGCTTGAATGTTATATCTCAGCGCATTGGAAAATTTGAAACATATGTCATAGCCAGTTTAAAAATGAAATTCAGCAGCACGTTCAATTATAGGTAGAGAGCCATGTACATGGAATTAATTACTTATAAGCAATAGTTCCCCAGGAAAAAACATTAATAGGTTAAAAAAAAAATAATGAAAAGCCAGGTAGTTTTATGGGAGAAATTATGCATATAGGAAGCTCATGGTCATAGGACAAAAGTCACTAGAAGTCACAGAGAAATAGATGGCTAAACCCAACTGGACTCTAATGGATTTCTCCTGTAGAAAATTCTTGCTTGTGTTGGTGGAGCAAAAATGACATTCTGTGAATTTAGGACTATCCTGGTCTTCTAATAGTCATGCAGTCAGCCACAGTTTATGAGCACTAATCTCATTCCTTGACCCATGAGCACTCAGTGGGCAGTAATGAGCATTAACTGTTGTAAGTGTGACTGCATAACTAAAGCGTAGAGCGTATATTTTGCTAATACTGT
This sequence comes from Trochalopteron elliotii, assembly GCA_024734555.1. NCBI lineage: Eukaryota > Metazoa > Chordata > Aves > Passeriformes > Leiothrichidae > Trochalopteron > Trochalopteron elliotii. Next base: position 1,001,084 of record JANPWX010000016.1, read on the forward strand.
GATTTGTGTGTAAAGTCTCATTTCAGTCACACTTCAGTTGTCTTCATCTCGGCTCTGGGCAGGAACAATATGTTTCGTGTTGAACTTTTTAACCTTTTGTGACAGTTCTGGACAACTAAAAACCTAAAACATTTCTAACTGTTCATACAATGGAAGTGATCGGTCCTGTTCCCCTTTTATTCTGCTGAGGTACCCTTGAGGTAGCCTTGTGTTGACCCATTAATATTTTTTAAAGATGATTTCATTATTAGTTTCATACATACCTTCAAGAAACTTTCAAACAAGTTAGAAATCCTTTCTTATTAGGCCCTATGGAGGGGCAGCCTCTAGTTTGTTACGTCTTTCTGATTTTTATCAAACTTGAAACATATAAACATTTTAATACCATTCCCTTTACTTTGATGTTTTTTCAGGTAGAGGAAGGTCTGCTTAAATATGCTCTTGAATCCTTTCTTCAGAAAAAGCATAATTCGGTTTATTAATTTTAGTTTATAATTGCTTAAAAGGTATTTCAAATGTATGATCTTACTTTGTGTTGAGTGTAAATTTCAGTTATACCCAGAAGATACTATTGAATTAAAAATTTGGGGAGGTTTTCTTTTGTCTGCAAAACATCACATCAGACCATTCATCAGCCACTGCACTGGGATCCTTATGGATTACTCAGAACTCATCTATGGTTGAGGTATAAGAGAGTAAGACGTGGTGTCCTCTGAATAACATAAAATCCTTCTTTCACTTGATGTACTTTTCAAATCCAATTGTCTTCTAAAACCACACACAAAAAGAAAAAATGGGGAAGGAGGAGGAAAAAAAAGTTAAATGGGTTTATCAGTCATAAATGACACTTCTTTTTTCCCAGGTGAAGAATCCCTTTTTAGTTAATATACAGAGATAATTTATTATCCTTAGATGGGTAAATGCACATAGACTGAACAAAAAAGCCCTAATCCTTTACCCTTGAAGGAAAATTATTTTCATGTACAGTGTTAAAAAATGGTTTTGATACTGAGAAGAATTTAATACATGGGTGTTTCATTCTTTTAATACTTCCCTTGGTATATATTAATCATGCATTATTTGAATGTCATTTTATCTTGAGAAATTGCAAAGAAGTAATTAATATCTCTATTAAAGAAATTAATAGCTGTTGCATGAGAATTATTCTAAAGCAGTCCCTAGTTTTACCTGTGTGTTTCAATTGGGATATGAAATGACTACAGTTTATAACTGGTTCTCCTAAACTGTCTCTTAAAACAATCCAAACCTAATTTTAACCTAGTTATAAATCACTTTTCAACTGGAAATACATAAGGGAAAAAATAAATAGATTTTATGGATCGGATTATTTTCTAGTATGATTTAAGCACTACAGGCCTTCTTCTGAGGTCAAGGAGAATTACTTTGGATGAAATGACAGATTCAATATGCATATTTTTGGGTTGTCCTATGCTGGTTAATTCAATAGCTGAGCTGTTAATGAAGAACAGCTTTGAATAGAAATAAAGTAATAGGTGATTAAATTATGTATAACTCTTGCATTTTTCGTGGTTCAATTTAGAAGTAAGAATTGACCTCAGGCTTAATTAAGGAATCAAGTCAGCTTCAAATCCAAAGTTATTGTGAATTTAACTAGAAATCTAACAAGCACTGTTTCAACCTATTCATTTCTCTTTTTTTGTTTGTTTGTAGTTGTTACTGTTGGGTTTGATTATTGAAAATATAGGGAAAGAGAATACAAGCAGAAATAGTTAAATTTACCATTAAACTTATCTTACCTCCATGGTTATTGTGATGTATACTTTGAAACCTGTGTGTTTATATATGAGATTTTTTTAGTATATATATCTCAATATTATTAGCAAAGGTTGTTAGGCATGGCTACCTCCGTTCTAGAGGGGAGAAATATTATTATAAACTGATATCAGAACCACACATACAATCTTACAAAAAAAGCTTCAGTTTACTGGGTTTATCTCCTGTTCTCTAAATTAAGTACTGTTAGTGTTGTACAACACAAAATATGGTGTACCTAACAGTACAGCTTTAAACTGCTGTGTTTTGATGTTTTGTTTATGTTCTCCCTAATTATAGACCACGAAATATTACTTTACAGATAAACAGTAACATATAATAGAGAGTAAATTATGGAGTACCAAATGTGGCTTGCTCTTGATTGATACAATTAGACAGAATTACTATATGTATTCATATAAAAGGAAAATTAGACTTTAAAAAATCAATATTTTTGACTGAGCATGGAAAAATTCATTTAACAATATACGCTTATTGATTTCATGCAGAGGAATTTCACTGCAACAATATACAATCCAAAAATGAGGAACCAGATTTTGGATTTTTGTTTGGAAAAAGTTATTTCTGGTTTTCTAGAAACAGAAAACTGCTGCTTTTTGCATTTCAAAATAATATGTATTTTTAAAATAGTATTTCAAAACACCTGTGTTCTTCAACTGAAATTTTAACATAAAACATCTGTCTTTTGAAACAAAATATTTCTTTCAAAATGTGAGATTGGAAATGGGAAAGGAAAACATCAGTGAAATGGCTAAACTCTCCCAAGATTGCTACAGTTTCAAAAATATCATCAATTAACACACAAATAAAGTAACTCACAAATCTTATGTTTGGATAATTCTACCTGAAATATTTCTTGGGCATATAAAATTGAATAGCAAGGTTATTATCAACTTCTTTTATTGTAATTTCAAGGACTGGTGAATGCATGAGAAGTACAAAATTAGCTAATTAAATTTAATTGCTAAATTCTGTTCCTCTCATTTCCTATAATAGAATGCTTGTGTTGCTTAAGCAACTGTTATTGCTGTACTTAAGTTGATTTTTTTTCTTTACAATTTATTTTATACATATATGAGCAACCTGACCACCATATTACTGTTTCTTTACTGTTTCTCATTTACAGAACACTTACATTTTCATGTCTATTTCAAACATTTTTTCTAATAGAGCTACACTTGTAATAAACAAAAAAATTCAGTTTAACCTAAAAAATGTGGTCTGTATTCTAGTTATTAAAGTATTATAAATTATGAGATTATCAAAATTCTACCTCTTCTGTAGAGTCTTTTTTTGTAAAAAATAGGTAAAGCTACTTAAAATTTCAGAAATTTTGCATCTGATCAAAATGGGTTTCCATAGGGCACTATAAAAGATACCAGTATATTCAAATGATGATTTGTCTTTTATATCAAGTATAGAATATATCACAGACTAAGATGAAGACATAACAAAATATGACATTGGTATTTTTACTCCTAAAAGAGTGATTATTGGCATAACTTAGTTGTGTCTTTGTTCATGACTTCTATAATTTCTCAATCCTTAAGATTTGCTATGCATTTTATTTTAATACCAGAATTTTATAAAATAAAACAAATGCATGGAAATGGATTTTTGTGAGAGGAATTCAGCATGTTGCAAATATTTAAGTTATGACAATGTAATAGAATGTGATTGTAGTGTGAGGACAAAGCCTCTTTAATCAGTTATTTGTAGTTCAGAAATGTGTTTGGCCACTTGAGCCAGATTCTGTCATTAAGAGTTTTGAGAGTATTTTAATTGACTAGCTCAACTGGAAAAAATAATTTGTGTACCTCTAGCAGAGAATGAGCCAGAAAAGCGAATACAAGGAGTCCAAAGGAGGTATTTTAATACAGTGATAGCAACATACATTCAATTCCCTGGACCGTAGCAAACACTACTAAAAAGGCTCTCTAGATGTCTGGTTGATTGGTAGATCATGGAAAAAATTACTGTGTGAGACAACTATGGAAAGATCCTAAAATTAGTTCTTCATATGTAATTTAATTTTAAAAGTAGGACTATAAATTAAAATATCCAGATGTCAAGAGAATTTAATTTCAAAAAGTAAATTAAAAGTTTCCTGAAAGATTAAGATTACTGGGTCCATTCTTTGTATCTAAACACTTCCCATGTCTGTAAGAGAAATGTTCTGCAAAACGTAGCATCATATGGAATGAAGTGTCATGCAATCTGTTATCTTTCCTGAATATTTATAGCATTGAATATGAAGCTTTCTATTTAGTAACACAGGAGAAAATATTTTAGACAGGAGAAAGGTTCATCTAATCAGCTTGCTCTCTAAAAACCTCTGAGAGAAAGTAAACATTAGGAACATTAGGAGTAAACATTAGGAAATGGTACTCAAAACTAAATAACTTTTAAAAAGCAGATTTAAGTTGTGATTTGATTTTAGAGCTGAAATACAGCTTCCATTATTTTTGTATTAAAACTTAAAAATTTAAAATTTTGAATTAAAAAGTATCAAAATGCTTTTTTAAAATTATATTTAGAATGACAAAAGAAAAATCTTGATTTGTCAGTTCTTTCACAAAGCTAAAAGATCCAGTTATTCAGTTGCTCTTCCAAAAATACTTAATACTAAACTTTAGAATAATGTGTCATTCACAATGCTGACAAAAGTGTCGATCTCACTTCCTGTCATGTTACCATATGCACGTCAATGTGTAACTTCTAAGAAGTCATGTCATTTTATCAGGGGACAGGAAAAAACCAAAAATATATAAAACTTAATTATAAGAAAACTAAAATCAAAAGGGTCTAAATAGGGAAATTGAATGCACTTAAAAGTCTCACATTCTCAGAGGCAGGATCTGGTAATCATAGAATCATAGAGTCATTCAGATTGTAAAAGATCATCAGAGATCATTGTGTCCAGCCCTTGGCACAGCATTGCCATGTTCACCACTAATCCAGATCCCCAGGTGCCACATCCACATGTTTTTGCATACTTCCAGGCATGGTGGTTCCACCACTTATCTGCACAGCCTGTTCCAATACCTGATCACTCTTTTACTGAAGGAATTGTTCCTAAAATTCAATCTAAAAATCCTCTAGTACAACTTTAGGCCATTCCTCTTTTCCTGTTGCTGGTTGCCTTGGAGAAGAGATCAACCTCCACGTGGCTTCAACCTCCTTTCAGGCAGCTGTAGAGAGTGATAAGACTTGAGCCTCCTTTCCTCCAGGCTCAACACCGCCAGCTACCTCAGCTGCTTCTCACAGGACTTGTACTCCAGACCCTTCACCAGCTCTCTTGCCCTTCTCTGGACTCACTCCAGCCCCTGTGTCTTTCTTGTAGTGAGGGGCCCAGAACTGGACACAAGAATTGAGGTGTAGCCTCAACAGTCAAAGTTTTAGGCTTGCTAATAAGCCTAATATGATGTAACATTGAGGATGTTACATTTTTTTAAAGATGATGTTATCTGGCTTTAGGAGGATTAGCTCCTATCTGTGTGCCTGTTGTGGTGGTAGAGCTTGGGTTACACACTGTCTAAACAGTAGTTCCACCCTCTGTGGAATATGGACTGTTACAGGATGTCCCAGGATGCAGGGGCAAATTTTCTCCAACATTATTGAACTGTCTAGTCCTTTACTTAATATACGTACATATGCCAATTGGTGATCATCAGTAAAAAGACTAGTGTTGAATCTTAGAATTGCAGAACAGTGTGTTCTACCACTATATAAGATACTAGATAAGAGTGTGATTTATGCATATCATCTAAAGGTGATTATGCTCCTGACCTTTCTAAATTCCTCAGGAAGTTAATAGGAAGGTGGAAAGAGGTAAGGTGAGATACTCCATTTACTTTAGCATTTTGAGAACAAAAGCTTAATAAGGAAAACGAAAAATTATATAGTATAAAAATCTTGTCAAAATTCTAAATTTGGTTCTTATCATAAAATATTCTTAAGAAATGTCTGGTCACTGGAATATTTTTCTTATCTCTCTGTTCTTCTGTATAAGCTATTTTGGTATGCTAACTTCAAAGTGTGGGATGTAATTATTTTTTTTCCATTGTAACTTGACATCTCAGCTAGTGCAGAATTTCTTGCTTCACACTCTTTCCTCCTCCATCTCCTGAATTTTTATTTTCTTCCTTCTTTTCTTCTTGTCACTTTATCTCATATTCTGATAGCCTCTGTCAGTCTTAATCACAAACTTAACTTTCTTCTCATCCATTTTTCATTTTCCTCTCCCTCTTCTGACATAAGGGCAACTTGTGTAGTATATATGTTCTCTTAGCAGTTCATTTTCTGCTTTTACGTATGCACAGATTCAGCACCAGCAATTTCCACATACCATAGATCTTGCTTTTTACAATTTGTTTGGCCCCAAATGTCCTGAATTCAGGGAGGTTCAGTTACTTATATGTGGTTTAGGTACATCAATCCACATCTTACCATAAAGAAGTCCATACGTGTGACTGAGTCTGTAGGAATTAGCCTACAGAGTATTTTAATTGACTTGAAATATGCAGTGACTTGAAATATGCAGTCAGGTAGAGAGGTGATTTTGGGCTCTCTTGAGGTATTACATGCTGTCCTGGTTTCAGCTGGGATCGAGTTAATTTCTCCCTAGTGGATGGTGCAATGCTGTGCTTTGGATTTAGGATGAGAACAGTGCTAGTAACACTGGTGTTTTAGTTGTGTCTGAGCAGGGCTGACACTGATCCAAGGACTTTCCAGCTTCTCCTACTGCCCTGCCAGCAAAGAGACCGGGGTGCACAAGATGCTGAGAGAGGACACAGCTGGGTCAGCTGATCTCAGCTGACCAAAGGGATCTCTCAAACCATATGGCAGCATGCTGAACGTTCTGAACAGTAAAATAAGGGCAGTTGGTCTGGGGGTGGCAGCCTCCTGTTCAAGGACAGGCTGGACATACATCAGTGGATGATGAGCAATTGCATTGTGCATCATCTGTATATTCTTCTATTATAATTATAATTATTATTATTATTATTTTTCTTTCATTCTTCTGCCTAATAAACCTTTTTTTTTTATTTTGATCCATGGCTTTCACCTTTATTTTTTTTTCTCTCTTCCAATCTATTACATTAACATGATCTCCTTTGCACCTGATATCAGGGGAAAAAGGAACTCTAAAAGATCAGTGCAAATGTCAAAATATTTAGACTAGAAAAAGAAAAAAAACCCAAAACCACAAACAAAACCCAAACAGAAAAACAACAGAAACAAAAAAGAAAAAAAGACCAATAAAACCCCAAAACTGCAACAAAATCCAACAACAAAAGAAAAGGCAAAGCCACCAAAACAAACAAAAAACCCAGAAAAAGCCCAGGGAGAAACTAATACCCTGGGCATTCAGAGGAGAGATTTCTGCTTATAGTAGTTTAGAGTTAGTAGGCCACTATCACCTTATTATTAAGTGATCTCTTGGCTAAATTTTCTTTTGTGAGCAATGGGAGACTGTGCATCAACAAATGTTTTTGGCATCTCTCTCTTTTTTTTTTAAATCTTGCTACTCCTGGTGAATTGGTAAAAAGTAGATGACATATGACATGATGTCTTTTCTATGTTTTTGTAGGGACTGGTCAAGTGATCAACTTGCTATTGAATTCATTACTCATATTTCACCTTGACCATCCTAATTTGACAATTCTTATAATTTTGTCTTCCTTAGTCTTGAGGGAAGGATGAAATTTCTGAATGACATCAATGAGAAGTGGAAATATGTATGAAAATATTTATCTTTGTCTCCAGCATTCTGTGACCTGTGATGTCAATATTGAAAGAAAGGAAGATGACTATTTGGTTATTACTGAAATAGATAAAATTCATCAAGTAGAATTTTAGAAGGGTATGGGGTTTTTATGTCTTCTTTTTTCCTTGAAGATGTACATATTCTTGCCCACATAATGTAGTACACCTGTAAGAATTTTTCAGCTATTCAGCAGCTAGTTCCTTTTTTAAGAAATCACTGGCATCCCTGTAGTGAGATGTCTTGCAGTCTTAGAATTTGCCTTGTCTTATCTCTAAAGTTACACTAAAAAAAAAAAAAAAAAGAAGAAGCTTTAGAACATGTCATAGGTGTCAAAATGTCTTGGACACCATATCCAGACAGTCATTGCAATGGAACTGTTACTACGGTTGGACCCCTCAGTTATAAGCCAATCCAGCTGTGACTTTCAGTACAAAGAGTAGTAATACTGTTCTCTTTTCCTCCCTAAGGGAAGAAAAAGGGAAAGTAAATGTCTGAAGTTGTCCTTTATTCTGGGCATATGTGGACTTTTGAGATGCTCCTCCAGGCAGGAAATGCTACTTAATTCTCAGGGAGGGAACCAAACTGGTGTACAGAAAGACAGATTGTAGTAACCTGTAATATGATGAAAGTACTGCTGTATTTAGCTGCAAAATGGAGGAAGACTCCCTAAAAGAGGATGGAAAATAATTCTGTTCCACAACTCCCTAGGTAAAGTAAGCCATGTTTAAATTAGCAAGTACTGTGGCATAGTAGAAGCATAACCCTAGATGGCTCCTGTGAGCTGATGGAAATGCCTCTTTTGTGGGTGGAACTGTTTCAGTGCCTTCACAGGGCTCATCTTCCAGGTCAGTTTTGCCCAAAAGCAATATTGCAGCTCATCGAGTCTTCCCTGCCTAATGTCCAATGTCGAATCCAAGCCTGGTGATTGTGAATGATCAGTCCAGAAATATCCAGAAAGTGTGCTCAGTCATTATTTTCAATTTGTCCTTTGGAGACAAATGTCCATGTCCACTGATGAGTTATGGAGCCTAAGCTTCTGCCTTGGAAATGCAGGTGCTTCGAGACAGGCATAAATGTAATTCAGGTGGTAGTCTTTAAAGGCAATAAATACAGTATTTTTCTCTGTAGAATTTTACTTTTGTTGCTGTATGTTAGCAGAGACAACAATAAATAAATTCTGCATTTAATTCTTAAGTGTTTATGTGATTGTAGGGCACACATGTGTCTTTTGTTTCCAAGTCTTACTACTAATGTAGGGTTTTGATTAGTAAATATTTAAGTCTCATACAGTACCTGACAATAAATTTATAAATGATAGCTGATGTTAAAGACTACTTCCCTCCCATACAGTTCAGCTTATTTACTGGAAAATCCTAAAGTTCAGACTACTCCGTCTGGGTATTAATTTAAAAATAATATGCCTGAAAAAATCCATGTCCTGAAGTGCCGAAAAAATTAGCAAAATTGTTCTCAGGAAATCTGTAAAAATCCTGACAGCTGTAGAGTGCACTTGAAGATATGCCAGTCTTAAAAGATTTCATAGGAATGAGGCATATTCAGTCCAATTTACTTGTCAATTGGGGGATTTTAAAGAAAAAAAATCTCTAATAATATGGAGTAATTAATATATAATGTCGATGGGAGGTTTTACTGAAAATTACACTTTGGATGTCCCAAGAAGTTTCGTTATACAAATTATCTATAAATAGAACAACTATTAATAGAATGGATTTAATGGTAATCATCTGTACTTTACTGTATAGAGAGTTAAATGTTTTTAAACCTATTTCAAGAAGGTAACATAGAATAGTTAAATATTTTAAAAATGGATCAAAATGAATGAAGAATTAAAGCAAAAGAGGATAAATAGAATATAATACATTTCTGTATGATGCAATAATGTCTGAGAACATTTAAGAAAATTATCTCAAGGGTTAATTGTTTTCCATGGAAGCAGGTGGAATCTACTAACTTTTGCTAACATTAACTCTTTTTGCAGAATCAGAAGTTGTAGGTTTATTCTGATATGTTTGAAAATATTTTACAGAGCAGAAAATGAAATATCTGTAACAGTAAGACAGTGGTTTCTACAAATTAGAGGCTGGTAAAAGTGATAGAGACTATTTATTTAATATTTATTGGCTTTCTGTTGAGAGTCTTCCACCTGGCATTTGCACTTAGCATATTTCACAAGAACAGTTTTAGACACTTAAAAAAAATTAAGTATAACTTTATAAATTACTTTGACAAATTTCTCTGGAGTCCCTTTCAGTAGTTACTCATTTATTACATCGTAATAAAGAAGACAGGTGTGATTCTTCCGTGGAGCTCCTTTGAGATGAAAAGGCTTACAAGCAAAATACAGTATTTCTACATATGTGAAAAATTCAGACATATTTCTGGCTATTAATTTGCATGGGAAAAGCTGCCAAAGTGTTTGGGTATATTTCAGATGCAGTTACTTCCAAATTTGAAAGGATGAAATACATTGGAGAAATCTATAATCCATACGGGATTATGTTCAAATTTAATGCAAAATGTCATTCGTGTTTTGTAACTAAGACAGTGTATGTGGAAAGTCATAAATCACAGAGCTCCTTTTTCCAAAGACATTCTAAGTTCGTATAAGTTTTGATGTAAGGACTTCTATAATATCATTATTTTTGAACTGCTTTTTTTCTGGTGCCACATGTTGTAAATAATGGACAACTAATAATAGCGTTAAAGTAAAATGCCCGTTTCTTTGTGTTAATCCAGGGAAGATAGCATGTTTGATAAATCCCTGAAAGGTGTTATTCAAGTAAGTGATAAAACCCACCTTTGTACTCTTGGGTGTCTTATCAACTCTGCAGACAGGTACTAGGTAACAGAGTGAGATTGAATGAGAATCGATCAATTTTCTGATTATAAAGTTTAGATAATAACCTTCCCCCAGGACAGCGTGCATTTTCAGTCATTATGATGTGTGTTCAGACATGAATTGATAGGATTTCACTGTAAGAAGAATCTGCACAGCTGAGAATTTCCAATTAGTGCATATTTAGCAAGTTCTGGAAATTTTGTTTTTTAGCATTGTTAACATCTTGCAGCACTGACATTAATGCCTTATTTTAATTTTAAGATATATTCCAGATACTTCCTAGATTCTATGGAAAATGTTTGTACCTTAAAACAGAAAAAAAAAAAAAAAAAACAAAAAACCCACAGCAGGTTGATTTAAGAATGTTAGTGATTTCAGCACCAGAAATTAAGGCTGTGAAAAAAATTTCCTGTATAGCTATAATAAACCCACTTATGTGAAATTAAAAAACATATACATATATTCACGGGTCTTAGAGTATGATATAGCAGCTGTGAAGTTTTAGTTGGTTTTGAAATAGTTTATGACAGAATCAGTACCTTTTAAAGGTGACGTACAGTCAGATGAGGTATTTTGTCAAAATTCTACAAGTCTGTAATTCGATACCTCAGAGGTATATTTTACTCTGCTGGAATTGCATAGAAATATACACTGATAAATTTTAATATGTTCACTTGAAACATACTTCTTCATGATAAGAGAAAGTTTCTCTTTAAGTATGTTCAGTCAAAGTGTTTCTTAACTGTGGCAGCACCTATGTTTTTCTCATTGCTGTGAAGGTCGTGTTTGGTAACTGACTCAGAATCACCTTCATCTGGACAGGATCATATCTTTCTTCCTGAGGCAGTTTTCACAAATTATAGATTAGCAATCTTCCACACACACTTCTCTTCCAAAGTGGAGTAAACATAGTAATTTGCTTGGAATTTTCATCTAATCTGTAGTTAAAAATAACTGGGGAAAACAATGAGTCCCATGTTATTAATTACAAAGAACGTAAGACAGTAACTGTATAATGTTTCATAGCAATAGAAAAATTATGTAGTACAATAATTAGTAAAAAACTTATTGTTCACCTTAAAGTGTTTTAATAGGCCAGAGTATTTCAGAACAGCATTGCAAATATTACATTAAAAGACTTCTCAAAATTATCTTAATTTGCAGGATCTTTGTGTTTTTTTTAGGTTTGGGTGTTTTTTGAGAATTGGGGAAAGGATTGGCGAAGGCAAATACCTGTTTATTGTTAGAGGAATAGGGATTTAACAGCATCACTATATGAGTAGGCAAAAAAGCAGTTACTTTCTAATGCACCTATGAAATGCTATGACATGATGTACAAGTCTAAATATTCTGTTGGCAACAGTAGTGTTTGTGCTGATTTTTATAGGCTGTGGACTGGGTCTAGACAGTCATTCCCATATTATACATTTACACTCATTTTCCGACCTGATAATGTACTTCTAAAGAGATGACAGAAATATTAACTGTGCACACTAAAGATATCTTTGTGTGATTTCCTAATATCATTTAATATTTCCATATATAGGCACAATCTGGAATCTTGTGAATAAAAGCTTTCAAAAGCAAAATTAAAAATATTCATCACCCAAATTTATGTAGCACAGTGAAACTGACATCTGTATCCACTTACACGCATATTAAACAGAGTACTAATAAATACATTTTAAAATATCTCTATGTTTCAAGTTCTTGTTGGATGCTCGTCCTTTTTGCACTGCTCTGATTGCAGTGATATTCAGGGTGGGATGGCGAAAAAGCAGGATGAGTTTTCTTCATGCTAAGATATATGATAGAATGAAAGTGTTCAGAGAAATATTTTATAATTAATGCTGCCTGTAGAAAAATGGCATCACGTCACTGTTCAGAGATGACAGACCCTACTTCGCTGGCTAGACTACATATCTATTATTGTTTACAGTTCTGAGCACCTCAGTACTAGAAATATCTGAATCAATTGGGAGGAAACAGGAGAAGAGGGGAAAGATATAAAGGACTCCACGGATTAAGGAGGATGAACTATTCTATTACATTTCCACAGGATAGGCAGATTTTCAGAAATTGGAACTGTATTATATCAATATTCTTTAAATTCAGTGGTCAGAACAGGTTTAAAGGGGTAGTTGTTATATGTGTAACATCTGGTTTTGTGTCACCCTCTGAACTGCCTTTCTTCATTCAATATATAGTTCCAGTGGCCTGTTCCTCTTTATTACCAATTTCTCCTGTCCCCTCAATAATTCCATATCTCATATGGTACACAATCTGATAACATAAAACAGTCCAACATGTGACTTAAGTAGAATGTATTTATTTTACACTGCTGGCAGGGCCCAAGTATGTGTTTATAAATACACAAAAATTTACATGTATGATGTAATTTTTCTTTCTCAAACCCAAAAGCTAGGGAATCATATGGAAGAAACAAGACCCAATGAAAAAATTGTAGTGAAAGAATGTGTGAGAAAAACAACCTCACAAAAATTTAAATTACGAAAATAAATCTGCTTGAACTTCTGTATATTTGCACAAAACCAAAGCTGCACCAAACAAGTACTTGTTGGAGTCAATCTGATAGTGTTCAATCATTTTTCATGCTCTTTTCCTTTTAAATATGGTCCCTGATATATATAGTAAAGTATAGACACATAAGAGACAGCTGTGTGTAAATCAGATTTCCTCAGTTTGTGTATTTGATTTTGTAATCAAACCAGCATTTTTCTAGTATAAACTTTCTCCTAGTAATTGTAATTTCTGTCCTATGCTCATTATTGTCCAAGTAGTGAAACAATTGTATGTTTGGTGGTTTTTTTATCCCATGTTTCCACCTTGTCCTTTCTTTCACCTGTGCTTTGACCATAAATGACTTTTTCCATGACTGTGAGTCTTGCTCTCAGTTGTTGTTCCATCATTGTAAATATTTTTCCGCTGATTTCCAGCACATGATATTTTCCTTTAGATCATTTCTTCACTTAAATCCTGTACCTGATGATATCTTTTTCATCTGTTACACAGAGATTGGCATATTTCTTTAAAAACTGGGCAAATAAACAAGCCCAAACAACCTACCCTCCTGTTTTATTTTGTGATCTTTCAATAGGGTGTTCTATCTAAATCGTTACATCTTTCTAATGGCAACCCGCTGTGACTATCCTTTTTCATTTCCTTTCATTTATTGTTTATTTAATCTAAGCATACAGAGAGAATAGACACATTCTACTTTGTTACTCTTTCAACAATTTTTCCATTTTCTTCTGAATGATTATTGATTATATAATAGTCACTTTGATGGCATTCATGGCTAGGCTCATTTGCCAGCTTCCATGTCTGGGCAATTACAGAAATGCAGTATTTTTTGACTTCTGTTTTTTAATGCTTTCACTTAACATAAATGGCCTGTGGGAGAAACGTCTCATCAGAGGGAGTAATCATGGTGATAGGATGCCTGCGCTTTCTCAGATTAGAATGGGAGAAGAGACCATTCTAACTTCTGTCCATCCTTGATGGATGCTTCCCTTAACATTTTCAAAGGTTGATACCTTGAAGGAAAGTAAAGAAAGAGAAGCTAAACTTAAAAGCTCAGAAGTTGTTCTTTTTATTTCTCTGTGGAGAACATGAGGAAGAATTTTATTTATTCAAAGTAAGAAAAATGGAAAAGAGTACTCTGAAGGCATCTTGGTGGTCATTCGGTATCCCAACTAGTCAGTCACAGTTAAATGGATATTTAAGCTTTAAGAATTGTACTGGCAAGAAACCCTGTCAGCAGTTCCAGACAGAGGCTTCCAGGCAGAATGTTATCCAGCCGTAAGACAGCTACAGTCTTTTGGGAGCATTTACAAGCTGTTCATGCTGGTACGATCAGAAAACCAAGTTTGATTCATGGTAAAAGCTCTAGGGCATGTTTATACTGTCTGCTTTACTGTCACTAAAGTATTAATCTGGGTGTTCAGGTCCAAAAAAGTGACCTAATGCCTTGAGTTAAGAAATTAATCTCAAATAACTAGAATAAACTGCTTGATTTTTTTTTTTTCAGCCATGACTGCTTGATGCACTGGAATTATTACATAAATTTTAATTACCAAAGTGGATTTTAGTGTAAGTGAAAACCATAAAAATATTTTAGAGTTGCAATGCTGCCTGATCTGCTGGTTTGGAACAGTTGAATTAAAGTCCTTTTCTAAAGAACATGGCTATACTCTCATTTCATGTGACTGTCCCCTTATGTTATTTTCATCCATTCTAAGCAGTGTAAGCTTCATTTAAGGATTCCCAAAATGTGTCTCATGGATTGTAAGTCATCTGTGAAGTGTGTGCATGTTCTGAAGAGGAGTGGCTCTGTAGTCATGGCCAGCCTCAAGTGACCCAGCTGATTGCCAACACTTCATTCACAATCAAGTTCTTCGGAACAGCTTCAGTGCTTGAGATACTGATGAGAGCAGCTGGTCAGAGCTCAGTGCATCCTGATGCCCTGGCATCCAGAGGGAGGCAAAACTCAGAACTCCCTAAATGAGATCTTATGTTAAATGTTCTTCCCATCCTTCCTGCTGTTCTGCATGACAAGATTCTTTCATTAAGCTTGTTTCAGGGACCTCGGAGTCTATCCCCAAGTTTTGAGAGGTGGGGAGTTCCCAGACTGATGTTCAATCCTAAAGCTTGGGGCACTGCAGAGGGGCAGAGCTACTATAGCATGTGCCCAAGACTGCAAACACATGTCCTGGTGAAGATCTGTTCTGTTCTGCTTTCGGCTTTTTGTGTATGCAAAATTATCCTGTATGCAGGCATTGGGAATGACATTTTAATTTATTTTTTAATTTAAAAGCTGAATTACTTCAAAATCTATTTTTCTTTAAAATTCTCTAGTTTCATTTTGCAGCTTCACGTGAACATTTGCAAATATTACATTCAGTACCATTCCTTTAGTTTTCCTCTTTAGCAATAGACAATAGGCAATTTTTGGATTTTTTCTAATTACCTTTTACTTCTTAGCCTAACATCTCCCATGATTTCCTATTTTTTCTAAGTCATTAGCTCATTTTTATGTTACAGTCATTTAATCAAACAAATGTTCATGTAACTCAACTCTATCTGCAATGAAAATATTTTTTTTCTTAGAGATAGCTGACTAACAGGATTTTTTTTTTCTTGTGGAGAGATAGTGTTTGGGTTGCAATACTATATCTCTCCCTGTTCTTCGAAAGAAGAAAATGCTGTGTTAAATCATACAGACCCTTCCCCATAATCTTCTTATGCAATTACTATTATTTTTTATCTTTCTATGAACTTTATTCTATGCACTGCATAGAATATCAGTGCATATTCTATGCACTGATTTGCTATCTGGAACATGTGACTAGTTTGAAAAACACTCCTGAGGTAGTTCTTGATGAAAGTTCATCTTTCATCCAACAATGGTTTATTTGACATCTTTTTGATCTTCACATCACTTAGAGAGATTACCTGGTTCATGTTTGTTTTAGGTTGCCTGATACTCCCATATATGAGACACTGGATCAGAAGTTTATCATCATCACAGAATCATAGAATAATAAAATAGTTTGGGTTTAAAGGGACCTTAAAAGTCACCTAGTTCAAACTCCCCTGCCATGGGCAGAGACACCTTCCACTACATTTTACTTTTTAAATTACTTCTTAAAATACATTTTGCTACTGTACAGTGTTGCTAGCCACATTGTAGAGGTCATATACCTTGAAGAAGATAACTCTACTGCATTTCTTAAAAAAGGATGAATGAATTTCCATTGTATTCTCTGACCTAGCTTAAAAAGTGAGAAGACATTTTTGCCTCTAAGAAGCAAGGCTGCATCTCACCTCAGCGATAGAGCTGTTCCAAATTTCATTTACTATGGATTTTTCATATACCTGGTATAATTTTCATATAACATTAAGCATTCATAGTTGTAATGATGTGTTTTTTTCTGTTGGAATGTCTGTGACGTATGCATTCTTAAATTAGGATCCAGATGGAGTTTTGCAATGTAATTCAGTATTTTCAATAATTGTGAAAAACTGTCATTTTTCAATATTTAATTTCTAAATTGCATAGTACAGGTGTTTTATTTGAAGTGAATACAAATTTGTAGTAGTTATGAGACTTTATATTCACTTGCAATACATTATTGAAATTCTTTTGTAAAATTGAGGCAGTAGTCATAAGGTGCATGAACTGCTGTGTGAAGTCTCTCATTCTACAGGAATATTTTACAAAGAAAAATAAATTAAAAATCGAATATTATCTTTTATTGCAAGGTCCTTATTTTTTAGATAAGATGTTTTCCTATAGCATTTTGACTCCCTTAAAATCTTGTGAATTTAATTTAAAACCACTGCCAATAATTGAGGCTATTACTCTGGAGAGATCAAATATATTTGCAAATACTTTGCTGCTGAAAGCTGTCTTCATATACTTAATATAATTTGTGAAGCAAATGGTTATTAAAGGCTGCTGAACATTTCTGTTTTATGTTAACCACCTCTGAGAAGGTGATGATATATGAATTTGATAGCCAGCAAGTTGGGAGAACCATCTGTTTATAGTTTTTAATGCAATTTTGCAATCATTACCAGGTGAGCTTCTCGGAAGTGTATTTTAAAAATATCAAGTAAATAAAATTACCACTATGGAAGTCAGCTATGAAATCATTATTATTGAATCATAGGTTTGTGAAAGAAATCTAGAGGTCAGTTTGTTGTAACACATTCTCCAAGGAATGTTTGTTTCCTAAGACTCTGTTGGAAACATTTAATAATCATTGAAGTTATATGTGCTTGGTGACACAGTTCTGGTGGGAGCCAACAATATGTAGCAAACTTATAGATATATATATATCTGCTCTCAGACATGAAAAACTGGAAGAAAAGAGAGAAAACGCAAACCAAAAATCCACCCAATCACCATCCCAAGCCCCAGCCAGCTGATGATTCCTTGCTGCTCGAAACAGAACAGGCATTCAGACATTCTGCGGGAAGAGATGGATGGAGAAAAATTCAGTAATAAGCTATGTCTCTGAAAGGAAAGTTGAATAACACACCTAAATGCTGGTGAGATGACTGTCGAGTGTGTGGACAAGTCTGACTAAGGTTGAAAACATCCTGTTCATTCATTGAGAGGTGCCTTCTGTCAGTGTGTTTGGGAAGCAAGCCAGGGAGACACTGAGAACAGGGTAAGCTCCAAGCCTGCTCATAAAATGCCCCACTGGGCACTGGGAGATGCCTTTGTGGGCTTAGGAAAAGGAGTGCCAATGTGTAAACAGAGGCAGAACGCACACAGCTAGCTGCAGGGACTAGCTCATGCCTTGTTTCTACGGTTTAATAAATGCTAAATACATCTGTCACCTCCAGGCTTGAGGAATAAAGGGAAAGACTACTTTAAAGGCCCCTGGGGTGAGATTCTGTCTAAGCGATGTAAGCTAATTAGGCAGTAGCTTTAAGAGGACTGCTTCATTAGCAGAAGGTTAGGTTGACTTTTGCTTTCCAAGATTCATTCAGGGCTCATTTGTCTCTTTGGACTGTAGAGGGAAAGGAGAAATATCCAGGTAATCCCACTTCCCTCTCCTCCACATATATTCGCCACATATATATCCTGTTCTTTACTGGAGCCCAGAGTGAGGGTACAGGAGTTCTGTATCTGCCTCCTTTAAGTGAGGGCACATTTCAGACTGTCCTGACCTAGGTAGGTGTAGGTTAGTCCTGATGAGGAGGTGGTTTACCTTTTCTGTTGAAGCTCTCCCACAGATTAGTGAAGCTTTTAAGGTTAACCTTGTGAAAAATTGCCTAAGGAAATCTGGAGGTTTAATGCCTTACGTCAGATTATTATAGTCCATATTCTGGTTGGCACTGCCAGCTCTTTGAAGTATTTACATATAAATGTCATTGGATAAAATGAATGTCTGTGGTTTTTTTTCTGAAAAAAGTAGGGGGGGAGGGCAAGCACAGAAGAAATCCAAAAAGCCTGAAGAACATTTCTAACCTCTGCCAATTAGGAAGGAAACAATTCCACTAATGGTGCCTTATATACAATGTAAGACATTTTCTGTGTTTTTGAAAGTACGAAGTAATTGACAGCTATAATTATATTTAGCCATATGATTCAAATGAATAAAACCCCATGACTGCAGTACAAGGTGTCTTGCAAAGAGAGTAGCTGTTAAAAACAAATTGGCCTGCCGGTGAGAGTTATTGAATTTAGGACCTTACTTACAAAGATGGAATAGCTAATGAGAAAATGCATGTTCTGGATCCAAGGTGATGTGCCCACACCATATAAACACTGCAGTCCTGGCTGAAAAGGTTTTGTCCGGAAAAAGGTGCATGTTTTTCTCTTTTGTTCAAGACTTCCCTGATGAAAGTACCTATTAAATACAACTGTATGTACAGATGGATGAAGGCAGTCTGCCCCTAGATCTTGAGTCTTTGAATACATACACATATGTTGAACCTAAAGATATACTTTAAAATATTATTAAGCCAGGCAATTAAGATACATTTATTTATGGTAGTTACAGTCAAATTGTCAGCACTGACAATAAAATAGTGTTTAGATTGTGGGAGAAGCATTATATCCTTTTCAATAACACATTAATAGCACAACAGGAAGCCCTGCTATGTACAAGCTTGTTTTCCTTGGCGTTCAGTTATAATCCCTCTTAAATACTATGTATTTCACCCTGAACAATGCATGCAGTCAAAGTTCAAAGGAATTTTTTAATATAAAATTTATATATATTATTACAACAAACATTTTTTAAAGTTTATTTTGAATTATTTATTTTGCAGCAGAGAAATCAAACCTTATGGGGAAAAAAACCTAATAGTGTCTCCAAATTCAGTTTAATCTATTTATCAGCTCTTTAAAAATTTTCCACTGATAGCTGAAATGGAAAAAGATAGAAGATATTGCTTTTATTACAAGCCTTGATGGCAATGAACTCTTGTTCCACATCATTGTACCATGTGTTTAGAAATTACTTAGAAATTTAGGTTATTTGTAGGTTTTTAAAATTTTATTTATTTAATAAAATTTCCTTATATATTTTCTTCCAACAGCCCTTGGTTTGATCACTTGTCAAAATAAATACAAGATTATGGCAAAGCTGTATAATTTTTCTGGATTTCTCCCTGTGATATTGGCTGGAATTTAGCCTCTATTATTACTTTTTGAAGTTTCTCTCTTTTATTTCACTGTGAAAGTATGAAACAAACACTAAGTATTTGGTAATTCCTTCATTTTGGCTTAAAACACAAAAAAAATCTGTCTGTAACTTTCTGAGGTTAAAGGACTGTCATAACAAGAAGAAACAATGACTCCTGACTTCAGAGATGCAGGGAAGCTGTAATGGGTTGGCCCCAGCTGGATGTCAGGTGCCCACCAAAGCCTCCCTATCACTCCCCTTTGCAAGGGAGGGAGAATATCATGAATGGTTCATGGGTTGAGATAAGGACCAGGAGAGATTGCTCACCAAATAATGTCATGGGCAAAACAAGCTAGAGATAATAACTGAATTTATTACCTGCTCCAGAGTCAACTTCTCTCTCCACGGGTCTGCAGGTCCCTGCCAGGACGCTGCTCCAGCACAGACCTCTCACCAGACCACAGCCTCCTCTCAGCCATCCACCGCCTCCAGTGTGGGTCTCCTCCATGAGCTGTAGGTGGATCTCTGCATCCCTGTGGTCTGCACCAGGGGTTGCAGGGGAATCTCCAGAACTTGGAGTACCTCCTCCTCCTCCTCCTTCTGCACTGGCCTCTGTCTGCAGAGCTGTTCCTCTCATGTTCTCACCAATAACTTTTTTTTTCTTCCTAAATACTTTAGCAAAGAGGTGTTACTATCATTCCTGATGGGCTCAGCCTTGACCAGTGGCACATCCATCCTGGAACCATCTGGCACTTGCTCTGCTGGACATGGGGAGGCTTTTGGCAGCTTCTCACAGAAGCCACCCCTGTTGCTCCCCTGCTATCAAAATCTGGCCACACAAATCCAATACTGAAGCCAAAGAAAAATCTCTCAGTGCTTGCTTGTAACACTGAACAGTGGGAAATATGAAGTGTAAGTATTTACACATCTGTAAAGGCTTATATTCCATAGTTAAAATTCAAGTGAGATGGCCATCAGGTGAGATACCATCCAGAATTCCAAACTGGAAAAAAAAATCCAGTAATTTTTTTAGAAGACACAAAGAAGAAGAGTATAAATCCCCAAAAGATTTATTTTGTTTTATAAAGCAATCAACATGTAAGTTGGCAAAAAAAGGACACATCCTTACCTCCTTTAAGTTAAACTGGAAAAGCAACACTATAATCTCAGTTAAAGGGAAATAAATCCTAATATTCATCTGTCAGAATGGTATCTAGTAATTAGTTATTCCGACATTTTCTAACAGTTCAAGTTTTACTAAAATTAAGCTAATTATCATTTACAAAGGAGTATGTTTTCCAAAGGTAATTGCCAAGCTATTCTGTCATCATTGAAGATGGGAATTAAATCTGCTCTTATTAAACCTAGAATATAGTAGCATTTTTGACAGTTTGGTAGCCTATTTCTATTTTACATTAGCCAGTTTGTAAGGACATAAAACAAAGGTGTACTTATTCCAATACGACAAATGCCAATTTCCAAGAACACTTCCTCAACTTTTGCATTTATTATTAATATTCATATATGTGTATTAATGCATCCAACATAAATATACTGAAGTGTATTTTTATGTCAGATATTAATAAATGTTTGTCAGAATTGTAGTCCTCTGTACTGTTTCAATGTTAAGAACATCACTGTGCTTTAAAAAGTGTATATATCTTGTTTCAAAACTGTTCATATAGCTAAAGGATACCATAACAAGTAAAATATAAAATTACTTTAAATAATATCCTGCAATGTCAGCCTGGCAATCAGAGTCAAAGTTAATTCTTCTTGTGAATTGTAGTTCCTAAAGGTCTTGTAAGTTAAATTTAGTCAGTGAATTATGTCTGGACATCTACATTAACTTCAAATTATGCTGTTGCTGACACTTGAAAAGTACTTTGGCTTCAGAGCATTTTGTTGTGTAACTGTAATTTAGAAAGCAATTCTGTTGATAGTGCATTAGACAGAATGAAATTTGGAAATCTCTTTAGTCTTTTAGTGAGAAAAGGACTATGATTTTTTATTTTGAACAGTAAAGTAAGGAAAAAAAAAGGCAAGAGATTTGCAATTCAAACATACCACTTCTACAGTATTAAATTACAGCATTAAATTAGTTTTAATTTTCCAAATTTTGTGAAATGTACTTAGTAACAAATGAACAAATGCTGTCAGTGAGAAGACAAATTCCTGGTCCAATTTTTTTTTTTTTTTTAATGCTCTGTTCATCTGAAATACTGCAGAGTCTTAGAAATTAAATTTGATTGTTAATCTCTGTGGTTATAGTACAGAATGTTTATGACAACATTTCAAATGCTTTATAGTCTTCATATATGTATGCATAAATATATATGTGTATATATGCACGTATTCATATTTATTATTTATCTCTATACTTATGCACCAACTTAGAGTTGAATTTAGGAATTCACTTTTCCAAACGCTTTTAGCTTAAACATATTGCTGAGTCCTTTGTTACTGTGGTGGAAGTAGTATTAAACTCAAGTAAATTGTATCTGCAAAGAAATCCCAGAATATTTCACCTTCATAAGAGACTTAACTTTAGTTAAGCTCTTTTTCTTTCTCCCTCTCTCATTTTCCAGCATGACTTTTCTCTATTTTCAAAGAAACATTCCTTTCCTGAATACCTTTTTAAGATGAGCTTCAAGCTGAATGCTGTTTTGACTCTTTGACAAGGGCAATTTCAACAACTGTCATTTTGTCCGATCCAAAATCTTGTTTCTGTAAAAACCTTGCATCTTGTGTTTTTTATGTTACCTTAAAGAATTATCTTATAATTTTTATGTTCTTTACATCACCTGTCCTTTATTGTAGTTTCAACAGCAGTCACAAAGACATTACTAAACCATCCTTGCAGACGCACCAAATGTCTGATTACTGCTGGCAAAATGAAGAATTATTTGCCCTCATGGGTAGTCTGAGTTTGGCATTTCCTTTTCAACCTACACCTCTCCTTAGAAAAAGAAGCTGAAAAAACCAGCTGAAACTGAAGTTACTGAAATAGAAAAGATGAATTCTCAACATGTGAGTGGGGGTGAGTCTTGGCACTGTAAGCAGACACGTTTGAATGGGATGGCAGTGAGTCTGCAGTTTTAGAAAAAAATAGAATCATAGAATCTCTTGAGTTTGGAAGGGACCCACAAGGATCTTCGAACTGAACTCCTGTCTCTGCACAGCACCATCCCCAAGAGTCACACCCTGTGCCTGAGAGCATTGTCCAAACACCTCTTGTACTCTGTCAGGCTGGTGCTGTGACCACTTCCCTGGGGAGCCTGTTGCACCCTGTGGGTGAAGAACCTTTCTGTAGTATCCAACCTAAATCACCCCTGGCACAACTTCAGGCCATGCCCTTGGGTCCTCTCATAGATCATAGTAGTGAAGAGATGAGTGTCTGCCACTCTGCTAATGCTCACGAGGAAGCTGTGGGGCACCAAACTGGACAAACTATGCAAGTTACTCTGTGAAGCACATGCACACTCTATGCCATTGCTCCAGCATGGAGAGTGCTGCAGGACTCCTTTTAAGTTAAGATCCCAAAAACTTGAGTGCAGTAGGCTTTTTCAAGAATTTGTGCTGACCTCCCAGTGAGGAGAAGAATTAAAGTAAAACTACCTAAGGTTAAGAATGGATTGAAGATGACTATTGCAAAAACAAGCATTTAGCTTTAACAGTAAAATTATTTTGACCTGAAAATAGCCCCTACAGGTTATTCATAGGATTAGCACCATATATACACCTTAAAGCTGTTTTATGATAAAAAATATTAAGAGATTATTTAAAACAAAGATACTTTGATAATCTCTGTTTCCTTTAAGTTGGATTAGAGAAAATGCCTTGTCCCTGTTACATTGTGCATTGTTTCTTTTGACGTTAGATTATCTGTATTAATTTTAGGATACAAGAGTTTCAGTTGGAAGGGACCTAATCCAAATTAAGATATTCATCAGCCTTGAAGTATTTTCTATTTCTTTGTTTCTGGTTCCTTTATTAATTTGAAGTATTTTTATGGTATTTTGATTCTTTTCATGAAGAGGTGCTAAAAATTAAATTTTATAGTAGAAATTCAAGAATGATTCTCTAATAAACACTAAAAAAATATTTTAAAACTGTAAATCATGATTAGTGTGCTGTATACCAAAAGGAATAACAATGTTTTCCTTAAGGACCCAGTTACATTTTTACAAATGTAATGCCATTTACTGCAAAGTAATATAAGACTAATGATTCTTATGAACTTGAAAAAAAATAGTGGTATATAACCCATCTGAATTTTTTAAGTATCATATAAATAGCCACCCAGCATGTAATTTTCAATTCTTTTCTTTCCTCTCCCCATCTGACTCAGTTATTCTTGGGCCAAATGCTGATTAACATGATTTCCAAAAGTACAATGTACAAAATTATAGTGCTTTGCTAAAACAGTGATCAGTGTGCTGGAGGATACAAGCTGACAGAAAAAAGCAATAGAGGAGATGAGAAAACATTTTGAAAATGAAACATGATTTCGATTTGCTGTCATGGACTTCAGATATTTACCTAAGCAATGTAAAATTCTGTGGTAGGAGTTAAGGCATCTGTCATACCCAGAAATTTTAAAACGAACATTCAAAAGAACTGAAAATAATGGAGAATAGAAAAGATGAGGAGAAGACAAGCCTTCTTCTGTAATGCTTTGCTTCATATAGGCAGGGCAGACTGCTTTAGTTGGAAATACAAAATATTGAAAACAATATAAAAAATCAAATGAGTTTTTAAAGTGACTGCAGATACCTTACTACAATTGATATATTGGTAACATAATATTTATCAACAGGGTTTATTCTTGGTAGGTAGCATGTAAAGGCAAGTTTTGTAATTAATTTTGTGGATATCATAGTTTTTCTGCATTCTTAAATCATCCTAGTTTTTAGGTGGAAGTAAATGAACTTGAGAAATGCAGGGCAACTGCTGATTTTCTGTCATTCTTTTTCTATGGTTGAAGAGCCCACAGGTTTAGGGTGGGAGAGATGAAGGGAAGAAGTGAAGAAGAAAGACAGAGAGAAAGAGAGAAGAGAGGAAAAGAAAGGAAGGAAGGAATATAGGAAGGAAGCTGTGAGTAGCACTCACTCACCAAACAAGTTAACAGAAGCTACTGTCACAAATACTTTTATAGTTTTTGTTCCAAAAACACAGACAGTCCAAAGAAATACATAGGGCAAATAAATCCAGGTCAATTAGAGCAGAATCTTGACATGACAAACTAAGTGTTTTAAACCAGAGTGTAGATGACCTTAACTTTAATAAATGAAATTAAAATCAACCCACACAAGAGCCAAAATCAAGAGTGCAGGTCACAGAACATGATATTATACATTCACTAGCAGGTTTCAAGGTGAAACACAACAATGGGAACAAATTAACTGCAAGGAAAACAAAATCCTGTTGGAGTTCAATTTTTCCACTTTTGAATTCAACAAAAAATTAAAGAAGTTCAGAAGGTGACTTAGGTGGTAGAATTTACCATGACTTAACTAGAGTTATTCTGTTATTTGTAGCAATAATAGCATATGTAGCAGAAGCTTAAAGGGTATGTTTTGGTGGTACATATATGAGTCTGGTACATGCATTTTTAAACTTTCATACATCTAACATTTTAACTTTCAGAAGCATTAGAAGAATTCTACATCTGTAATATATTTAGGAGAAAGCATACTGCTTGTGCTTGGGTTTTAAGTTCTAAAATGATTCAATATTCCTAGCCAAACAAATTTTACTTGTGGAACTCAAGAGTTTTTCATCCAAGCCTCTACCTTCATGATGGCACCTCCTAGGGTTGCTTTGCACAGAGGATGTGAGATATACTTCTTGATCACTGCTGTCTCTGGTGAATACCTAGCATTTCTTCTGGTATAAATTCCATTCAGGAGGACTTTCCATTTCAAATCATAAAAGCTATAGATTTTTTATCATCTCTTCTTCACTGAAGCAAAGCCAGCTTCAAATTGATTGTCTGTGTTATCAAGGCCATTTATCTGTGGTGTCTACTACAGAAGTTGGCATGTGTTTTATCACTAGATTCATTGGAAGTACTCCTGAAAAAATAGAATTGAGATGTCTACATATGGAATCCATGTGCCACAGGTTTTCACAAAACATAAAAACTGTATAGCTTGTAATTTTCATATACTCATTCAGATATATAAAATATAACAAAAAATGACTCTACCACTTCTGTGTCTATAAATTATGCTTCATCCCTTCTAAGTCAGGGAATAACTAGCCAGGGGTTCAAGAAATAACAAAACCATCTTTTCTTGTCTTGGAGAGAGCAATTTTTATAATTTTGACTTTCATTAAAAATGCAAATAATGTGAGCCAATCAAATGCATATTTTGCAACTTATGCCACATTTGAAAACAATTGTTACATGATTGTATTGCATATAGATAACTAACAGTCAATTCTGAACACTGAACATCTGAAGCCATTTTAAAAAATTGGAAAATAAATATTGCAAACTTTCCTTTATTTGCCTCAGCATATTTCTTATGCTAAATTTGTAAAAGAATAGGATTTTTGTAAAACAAATTTATCTAGAATTTAACTATCATTTTTACACATCTAAGAGTACCATCAAATATTTTGGATGTCTAAGTGGTATAACAGGTCACTGACCATTCCATCAAGGGTTTTGGGGGCTACATTCTGCTCCCCATCACTTTAAAATACATAAGTACCTTATCACTTCATTTTTATAGTTGGAAAAATTCTCTTAACCTTTTTATTTGAAAAAAAATCACATACTTCTGTAAATAGGCAAGGATTTAAGATAACTGACATAATTGCATATGAGAATATGAATATTGCCCTGTTGTTGGGTTTGATATTTTGGTTTGACGTAAACCATTTAGACATTTACCCCAAAACAGCCACAATTCTCTGCTTGATTCCTGTAGCATCAAATGGGCTCTCCAAGCCAATTTTAATAAAAAAGAAAATCACATAATTAATATTCAAAATACAGTCATCCTTCAAACTGTGATTCATCTTGCCTTTCTCTGGTATCTGTTTTAGGTTGGAGTAAATGGTTTCATTTTTTTAATGCTGCATGTGTATGGATCTCAGACATTCATCTTGAATCAGATACCTGATTCGAGGTGGTGATATCATATAGCATGCTTCTTCCTGTATAATGCCACAGTTTTCATTTTTAGGGCTTTTCATGAAAGTGAATTATTGGTGATTTTTATTAGTTAAAAACATACATTTTATGAATAAGTCCTGTTTTCAAGGGAGTTTCAGAATTACACCCCATTATATTTTCTAAGGATCAAGATGTTCAGGTCTCCATTGCAAGAAAAATACTTCGCTTTTCAGCTTCTAGCATCTTGTCATCCTCATTAATTTATTCCTTACTTTTGGAAGACTAAATATTATAATGTCATAGGGAAATGTAAGTGATTTTTCTTTTGTGAAAAATAATGATGAAGCAGCTAATGAGAAGGTCCCCGTCATGAAGAAGTTACAATTTAAACTCAGATGTGACACAAAAAGAGGAAAAAATAAGCAAGAAAAAAACCCCAGAAATGTGACTATAACTTTTATAAAGTATTGTGCAATTATCTGTCAGACATGTCTGTGTTTCTGATTGCTGAATGCATTAGTTCCTTTAATGGAAGATTTTGGGAGAAAGGCTTTAGAAGTAGTTTGAACGATGCAATAATGAGGTCTGTAAGTAGGAATTCAGGGGCCAATCCATGAATCTAAAACAGTTAGAAAGAGAGCATGAAAATAAAATGGTAGAAGAAAATTAAAGCAGTGTTGAATTCATGTCCTTAGCACATAGAGGACAAGGCCAAAATTACAGGTTAAGGCTGAGTAATTTGGGTCACTGAGTGTCAAGAACAAGGAATTTGAACTTGTCCTAACAGAAGGATATAGTTATGGATGATGTAATTGTAGCATCACATAAACTGTGGAGTTGGCCACATTTTATGCCATAAATTACATTAGTATGTTCTGAATCTGTTGACTGAGGTTGAAGACAAAGTGAAACTATATGGCTTAGATTTAATAAGTGGATTTTCATCGATATAAAAAATCAATACAAGATAAAGTTGTTGATGTTGATTGACATTTATAATTTTTTGGCATCTTTAGATACTTTATTGCCTATTTTCTTTTCTTTGTGAACTCATTATGTCAACGGATATGAATCACATTTTCCTGTCCAAGGTACAGACTCAATAGCTAAGAAGTAAAACTGAACTAGCTATTTTTCTGTGCTTTTCTCCTTTCTGCATTTTTAGTTAGACTCAGTTTCTCCAGTCACCAGAGGTGTTCCTCAGGAGTCTGTGCTGGGGCCAGTTCTGTTCAATATTTTTACTGATGACATGGATGAGGGTATTGAGTCTTTCATTAGTAAATTTGCAGACAACACTGAGCTGGGAACGTGTGTTGATCTGTTGGAAGATAGGATGGCTCTGAAGAGAGACCTGGAATAGTTGGATAGATGGGCAGAGTCCAATAAGATGACGTTTAATAAGTCCAAGAGCCAAGTCCTGCATTTTGGCCACAATAACCCCCTGCAATGTTACAGGCTGGGGATGGTGTGGCTGGACAGTGGCCAGGCAGAAAGGGACTTGGGGGTTCTGGTGACAGCAGCTGAACATGAGCCTCCAGTGTGCCCTGGTGGCCAAGAAGACCAATGGCATCCTGGCCTGGATCAGGAATAGTGTGGCCAGCAGGAGCAGGGAGGTCATTCTTCCCCTGGCCACTGGTGAGACCACACCTTGAGTGCTGTGTCCAGTTCTGGCCCCTCAGTCCAGGAAGGACGTTGAGACACTTGAGCGTGTCCAGAGGAGGCAACGAGGCTGGTGAGGGGCTTGGAACACAAACCCTGTGAGGAATGACTGAGGGAGCTGGGGGTGTTTAACCTGGAGAAAAGGAGGTTCAGAGGTGACCTTATCACTCTCTACAACTTCCTGAAGGCAGTTGTAGACAGCTGAGTGTTGGTCTCTTTCTCCAGGCAGCAACTGACAGAGCAAGAGGACACAGTCTTAAGCTGCATCAGGGGAAATATAGGTTGGATATTAGGAAGAAGTTCTTCACTGAAAGAGTGATTAAATACTGGAATGGTTTGCCCGGGGAGGTGGTGGAGTCACCATCCCTGGATGTGTTTAAAAAGAGACTAGATGTGGCACTTGATACCATGATCTAGTTGAGGTGTTAGGGCTGGGTTGGACTTGATGATCTTGAAGGTCTCTTCCAAACTACACATTCTGTGATTCTGTGATTCTGAGCATTGATTTTTCTGCTTCAGTGAAAAAATCACAGGTTTTGCTAATAAAATAAAATTAATATGACTATTGCATTGACTTGTTAGTTAGGTTTCTGATTTCTGCAGTATAGTGGTTCTTAAAGATTTCCACCTAATAGTTCGAGGTTTGAGAGAATGAATAGAGAGAACAAAATAAGTAAACTTTATTTATAGCAGCTGCATAAGGCGTATTGGTTTCCTTCATTTGCATCTCATTTTTAGCCTAGGGAAAGCAAGTGCAAGATCAGATTTCTATCCTACTTACTGTTTATCAATTTACAATATATCCAATATGTATTAAGAAGAAAAGACAGGTAGTTGTAGTAGGTGACACTGTTCTGAATGGAATGAAGGCTCCTGTATGCCAATTGGACCCATCCCACAGGAAAGTCTGCTGCCTCTCTGGGGCCTGGGTGCAGGATTTTATCATGACACTTCCTGAACTAATTCAGCCCCCTGGTTATTAACCACTGCTGGTTGTCCAGGTTGGCAGCGATGACACTGATAAGAAAGGTACCAGGGTAATTAAAAAAGGCTTTGATTGGTTAATGGCGCAAGAGCGCAGGTGCTGTTCTGCTCATTTCCTTCAGGAGCAGGGATGGATAACAAAAGGAACAGGAAAACCCGTGTTATCAATAAGTGGCTTAAGGACTGCTGCCATCAGGGCAATTTTGATTTCTTTGATCATGAGGCAATTTTTGTGGTATCAGGCCAGCTAGAGTCAGATGGGCTCTATCTGTCTAGCAAGGGCAGAAGGATTCTAGCCCATGAGTTGGCAGGGCTGGTTGAGAGGGGTTTAAATTAGGTTTGAAGGGGGAAGAGGATGAAACCAGGCTCTCCAGAAATGAGCCCAGGGATGGTAAGCCTGAGTTAGGGGTGAAATCAGCAGCCCAGCTGAAGTGCACGTACACTAATGTATGCAGCATGGGCAATGAACAAGAAGAAGCCATGGTACAGCAGGAAAGCTGTAGCATGTAATGTAGTCCCCATCAAGAAAA
This sequence comes from Trochalopteron elliotii, assembly GCA_024734555.1. Taxonomy (NCBI): domain Eukaryota; kingdom Metazoa; phylum Chordata; class Aves; order Passeriformes; family Leiothrichidae; genus Trochalopteron; species Trochalopteron elliotii. Next base: position 1,030,998 of record JANPWX010000016.1, read on the forward strand.
CGTGGTGGGAGGACTCGCATGACCGGAGTGCTGCAATGGATGGCGAAATGCTCTTCAGAAAAGACAGAGAAGAGGTGGAGGGGTGGCTCTGGATGTTAGTGAGGCCCTTGACTCAGTGGAAATTGAGGTCAATGATGATAAGTTTGAGTGCCTATGGGTAAGAATCAGGGGAAAAGTCAACAAAGCAAACATCCTGGTGGGAATCTTTTATAGATCACTCAAGCAGGATGAAGAGGTGGATGAATTATTCTATTAGCAACTGGAGAATGTTTCAAAACTGCCATCCCTTCCCCTTGCAGGAGACTTTAACTTGCCAGATATCTGCTGGAAACTCAACACAGCAGGGAAGAGGCAGTCTGGGAGGTTCTTGGAGTATATGGAGCATAGCTTCTTGTCACAGCTGGTGAGGGAGCCTACTAGGGTGAGGCTCTGCTAGACCTTTTCTATTTACAAACAGAGAAGGCCTGGTGGAAGATGTGGTGGTCCAAGGCCATCTGGTGTATAGTGACCATTAAATAATGGAGTTGTCAATTCTTGGTGAAACAAGGAGGGCATAAAAAAAAATCTATACTGGACTTTTGTAGAGCAGACTTTGGCCTACTCAATATGCTGATTCAGACAGTACCTTGGGAAATAGCCCTTAAAAACAAAGAGGTCCACAAAGTTGGGTATGCTTTAAGAAAGAAATTTTGAAGACACAGGATCAGGCTGTCCCCATGTGCCAAGAGATAAGCTGGTGGGGAAAACAACCAGCCTGGCTGGGCAGCGAGCTTTTGTGGCAACTCGGGAAAAAAAGAAGGTGTATGTATCATGTTTGGGAAAAGGGGCAGGCAACTCAGGAAGTGTTTAAGGATATCATTTTGTTATACTGAAAGAAAATTAGAAAGTTGAAACTTTAATTAGAACTTATTTTGGCCGCTTCTATAAAGAATAATAAAATGCTTTTATAAATACATCAATAGCAAAGGAGAGGCAAGGTGAACCTCCATTCCTTATTGAACAGGAGGAATATAGTCACCAAAGATGAGGGAGAGGGTGAGGTACTTAGCACCCTCCTTGACTCAGGACAACTGGCCTCCTGAGCTGGTAGACAGGGATGGGAAGCAGAATGGACTCCCTGTAATCCAGGAGGAAGCAGTTAGTGATCTGCTGAGCCACTTACATGCTCATGAGTCTATGGGACTGGATGGGATCCATCCTAGGATTATGAGGGAACTGGCAGAAGAGCTCACAGAGTCACTCTCCATCATTTATCAGGAGTCTTGGCTAACCAGGGAGGTCCCAGGTCACTAGAAGGTGGCCAGTGTGAAGCCCATCCATAAGAACCGCCAGAAGGAGGATCCAGAAAACTACAGGCCTGCCAGCCTGACCTCAGTGCTCTGCGATATTATGGAACAGATCATCCTGAGTGCAATGGCATGGCACCTACAGGATGGATGGAGGACAGACCCAGCCTGCATGGATTTAGGAGGAGCAGGTTCTGCCTCACCAACCTGATCTCCTTTTCTGACCAGGTGACCTCCGTAGTGGATGAGGGGAAGGCTGTGGGTGTTGTCCACCCAGACTTCAGCAAAGCATTTAATACTGTCTCCCATGGACTTCTGGAAAAGCTGGCAGCCCGGGGCTTGGACAGGAGCACTCTTTGCTGGGTTAAGAATTGGCTGGACAGCCAGGCCCAGGGAGTGGTGGTGAATGGTGCTGTATCCAGCTGGCGGCCAGTCATCAGTGATGTCCCCCAAGGATCAGTGTTGGACCCAGTTGTGTTTAGTATCTTTATTGATGATCTGGATTAGGAGATTGAGTTCACCATTCGCAAATTTGCTGATGGCACCAAGCTGGGGAGAACGTCAATCTGCTGGAGGGTAGGAGGGCTCTGGGAGGGACATGGATAGGTGGACCAAGTCCAACAATATGAGGTTTAACAAGCCCAAATGCTGGGTCCTGCACTTTGGCCACAACACCCCCCTGCAGTACTACAGGCTGGGGACAGAGTGGCTGGACAGTAGCCAGGCAGAAAGGGAACTGGGGGTACTGACTGATGGCAGACTGAACATGAGGAACCAGTGCACCCTGGTGGCCAAGAAGGCCAAGGGCATCCTGGCCTGGATCAGGAATGGTGTGGCCAGTAGGACCTAGGAAGTCATTCTTCGCTGGTACCTGGCACTGGTGAGGCCACACTTTGAGTCCTGTGTCCAGTTCTGGGCCCGTCAGTTTAGGAAGGATGTTGAGATGCCAGAGGATATCCAAAGAAGGGCAACAGAGCTGGTGAAGGGTCTGGAACACAAGCCCTATGAAGAGCATCTGAGCGGGCTGGGGTTGTTTAGCCTGGAGAAAAGGAGGCTCAGGGCTCAGGGGAGACCTTATCACTCTCTCCAACTGCCTGAAAGGATACTGTAGCCAAGTGACGTTTGATTTCTTTTCCCAGCCAACAAGTGACAGGGCAAGAGGACACAATCCTAACCTGCACCAGAGAAAGTTTAGTCCAGACATTAGGAAGAAGTTCTTCACAGAAAGGATGATTGGGCACTGGAATGGGTTGCTGAGGGAGGTGGTGGAGTCACTGTTCCTGAAGATTTTTTAAAAAATATTGGGTATAACACTTGGTGCAATGCTCTGGTTGACAAAATGATATTGAGTCATAGGTCAGACTTGATGATCTCAAAGGTCTTTTCCAACCTACTAGATTCTGTGATTCTGTGATCTGTGTATTTTCTTCAAGCATTATTTTTCTAATGTAGTTTAAATGTTTCTGTCTCCTTTTAGACATTCCTAAGACACTCTGAAACAGTCATCTGTTTTACACATCTAAAAGTTTGAATGCATTTTACCACTGGTATGCAGTACCTTGACAGCATATTGGATGCTGCTATTTTATGTCTGTGGGAGTGAGAAACGAAAATGCCAGTTTTATGACAACATGATGCATTGATTCTATTCACATGAATATCATTAATATCATACTCTGACTTCTTGTCTTGGCTAAATTTTGTGTTCAGCAAAAACAAAATACTGCAATTCAGATTATTTTTATTTGAACGATGCAGTATTTTTTTTTCCTGAAATGCTAATAAAATCTGCAATGAGTGGTAAAGAATGAAGACTACTATTCAAAGGTATGCATGCTTGTAATGGAGATTGTCTTCTATGCAGTATTAATGTTGAAGCCATATACACAAAAAACCAAAACAGAATTTTCTTGACTGTTTATTTTGAATTAATATGTAGATTTGTCAGTCTCAAAAATCTGCCTACCAACATTTTTTAGGAAAATATGCAGATCCATTTTCAGCTTTATAGTACAATTTAGTTAGACATATGAAAGTATCCAGACAGGAAGATCTAGTCAGTTGGTAACTGTAATACTCAGAATAGGTTCTTGATCCTCTGAGTTCCAGAGATATTATTTGATCTTGGAATTACTCCATTATATACAATGTCAGCACTACATGGTGGAAATTGCGTCTCACCGGCATCCACTGTTCAACATTAATATCTATGGCAATAGAATAGGATGCAACCCTTCTTGGATCTCACAACTCCATAGGACACAAAGAAATTAAAGGGACCCAAGAGATATTGCAGCAAGAATTTTAAAATTTCCTTTTTAGTGACATGGGAATAAATATCTTAGATAAGTCAGTGCTAAATATTCAGACTAAGAATATTTAATCTTTTTTGTTTATATCAAAAAACATCAAATCATTTTTTTAAAAAAAATTTGAACTGAGAGTTTCTACTTTTCAATGAAAAGTTTTCTAATTCTGCTTTTCCATCCATTCTCTTCAGAACTGTAAAAATAAATTTAAATTTCCTATAAGATACAGTTTTTCTTTTCATTGAACTCTAATTGAATATTTCAAGTAAAATACTATTAATAAAAAATACAGCCATTGATTTAGAGTAGATGATGTTTGTGATTTCTTGCATTTTTAGTATGCTGTTACTTAAATAAAGTTTTACATAAGAAGTTTCAGAATATCTTCATAGAATATGTTGAATTCCTAATTTTAGCAGTCTCTTATCTTCTAGGGCCTCATCAGCATTTTAAAACGTCTAATTTTCTTCAAGCACAACAGAAATAACTAAAGCTGTGTCTAGTTGCATTTTGGTTCAGAGATTTCAATATGCACCAGAGCAATTGACCAAATTTTGCCAGATCATCTGAATAACTTTGGGAAATTGCAGACTAGTCTACCCTATAGCAATTTTCATTTACTAATTCTCATTAACTTTTAATCTTCACAGTGTTCATCTAACAGTTTGTTGATGAAATTCTTCTGGCATTTCCTAGGGTTTTGATCTGACAAGAGAGAATGAAGGAGAAAGCTAGTGTTCAACTCACAAGTGGGAATGTTTTAAGGGATTGCAGGAATCAGGATATCCATCCATTTTTGAGGATTAATTCTTGGTGCAGCCAGGTTTGCTGAAAAAAATACCTCTGCTATACTTTTTTTTTGTGCTTTCACTTGATAATATATCCTCTTATTTTGAAAACTGGTTTTATAAAGACAATCAAAGATTCAAACTATTTTCTTGTGACTCCTGGTTGCTTCACAAGCTCAGCACAGTATAACAACTGGTCATGTCTTCATTTCATATTTACTTTTGAGTTGTGAATTGATCATATATATCTCCAAGTAATTTAGCCATGGTGTAAAAAAAAATATACATGTATTTAAGTTACACCTAAAGACTTTTCTCTTAGATAATTTTTTTCAACACATAATATTTCATCTGGTCTTACACATGGATGAGGAAAACCGTGAACAAAGGCAACAGCCATTACTATACCCAAATGAAATATGAAGACTGGTAAAGTTCACAGTCAGTACCTGAATGATAATAGGGAACTCCATTTTGAAAAAGGGTGTGTTTTTTTTTTTTTCAGAAAACATCTGGAGCCTGAGGTGTAGCTGTGAAATTGATTAATTGTTGAAAATTCACCTTCTGCAAAGTATTGGTACTTTTGAATAGGCCATTATAAGAAGTGATAAGGAAATGTGTGTATATTCATATCATTAGGAAAATCCTATTTTAATAACTGCCTATTTGAGACTACTGGTTATTTCAGTGCAATTTTATATTTCTTGGAAATAATGTTTAGCTTTCCGAGGTACTCTGTAGCACTTAATTTAAAAGGATAGGTTTTGTGTTTTATCTCTTCATTCTCTTTTCAAAAATGTTCAGTCTGAAATTTGCCTTCTAACTGAAGTTAATAAAATAAGCAGAAATTATCACAATCTCAAAATAATTTACCATTCATTTATTCTTCTCCTTCTGTGCTTACTTAGTGTCTGCCCTGTTTGTCAGCATAGCTGTAGATTGCAATTTTCTTCTTCATGCCATGCCACAGTGGTGAAAGTGAATGTACACTTGGGATTGGAGCCATCTATTATGGAAGCACTGGAATAGGTTATGAAGAGGACATGACTGCTCAGATATATCAAAAAGCAGCATTGCACTGAAGAGCATCCCCTGTGCTGAAATTTCCAGCAAGGAATGATGTTGTAATACACAATATTATTTCAGTGCATCTGAGGGTTCAATGCAATTTTGGAAAGCAAAACATGTTCTAAGACATAAATACTTTTTAGTTCCTCTTTCAGCTTAAATTTATAAAACCCCTTTAGTATTTCCAAATCGCCAGTTAACAATGTGTAGTGTTTTGGAGCTTCTCTAAAACTCAGACCTTCATTTTCTTGTTTGCCGTGAGTATGCTTATAATCTAAGGACATTCCCTTGAAGCTAGATCCAGACAAACATTTAGGATTCTGTACTTAGGCAATGCAGTACCTAATTTTTCCAGCACACAGACTGAGACAGGAATTTGAGAAAGATACAAGGCCATTATGTGTGGTGGATGCAACACTTAGGCAAAATACTGCTGAACCCTTGTCAATAGAAAAAAAAAAGGTAAGATTCATAAAGCAGAGAAGGAAGTATAATAATGTAACTGGGAGTTTGAGTAGCTCAGACCTGGTGTGGGAGAAACCCAACTTCAGTTCCCCCTCTGAAAATAGTTTCTTCATTTTATATGAAATAGTCTTCATAAAATGACATCATGATCTGCAGAATAGGAATGGAGCTGTGCCTTCTATCTTAGCTTCTGCTGGGCTAAAAAATCTATTTATTTATGTCCATGTGCATATTCTGTCTAGCCTTATAAATTTTCATGTTTTGCACAAAACTCATACCTAACAAAAATAAGAATAATTTGTTTTGAACACTTTTCTGGTCTTAGTGCTTGAGGTATTGTGTTCCTCTAGAAGGTGGGAGAGATTGGTTTCAATATTGGTTGATACAATAGGTTATTATAATAAAGTGAGTGCACTATCTTCCAGCTCCTTGAAAGTAAAGGGAACCTCTTACAGCTTGATTTTAGAGAAAGCAGTTGCTATTCTATATCAGCAGGAGCCCCATCCTTTCTTATATACTCTGATTACTCTGATTGTGAAATATAAAGCAATGCTGTAACGTAGACACTTTTTGCTTTAGCAAGTAGTTGCTGCAGATGTATGTTTTCAATTTTTCTTGCTTCCACTTAAACATGGATAGCACAAGAACACCCAGCAGCAGACACAGTAAGTGGAGCATTGTGAAGGGATGCTGGAAGAGCTGGGGCTCTAGAAAGACAGATGGATTTTCTAGGGGCTTTTGAAGAAAAGCCTGTAGGAACAATCAGATGGATGTAGAAAACGTCATTTAGTTTTGAGTGCCAGGAGAAAGTGAAAGCTGGAGGAAGAAGAGAGAGCAGCCTTGCTCTGCCTACGATCCTCACCACTGTTTCTGCCATTGTTAGGGAGAATGGGATCAGGAAAGCTCGATCTGTGATGGGATGATCCTCCTTGTAGGATCCAAAAGCTGACTACTGTCTGAAGCTGAGGCACAGATGGGCTTTTTCAGCCTGGAATAACTTATGTTAATAAGGAATATAAGTTAGGATGTTGGCTAAGGAGGCAATTGGCTGCTCTGAGATGCTGTTTATTTTGTCAGCTGCCTTCTTCCAGCATTCTTGATAGATCCCACTGGGGATGACCTTACTAAAAATGCTCCTTAGTGACCTGTTCAGCCACCTGCGAAAAAGAGACTCTTGCAACCTCCAAACTGAATATTCCTATGAGGACTGCAAATGCAATGATGTTTTGAAGGGATGAGAAATACTACTGAATAACATATTAACATTTAAGACAAAGACAAAGGAGAGGACCTTTCTTTTGTTTTTTCTTTATGAGGGGAAGATTATTTTGTAGTATATCTGATAGAACTCAATTTAAAATGCAAACTTTTTTGTTTGGAAAACATAAAAATGCACATTTGAACTTCCTGTGGTTTCCTTCCTTCTGTTTTTCCATTCACAGATCAGAAAAATTGCAAGATACTCCCAAAGTAGGCTAAATCTTCATCGTTGCTGAGAGTGTTGTGCTGAAAACTTGTCTAGCTCTAAAGGGCCCCTGGCTGAGGCTCACCCAATTAGCCTACACTGATAGCTGCTGACAGGAACATGGGTATTTTGGACATTGACAGTAGAGTGCTGAATCTGGTCTGCAAGTCTGTGCACTCTGTACAGGTTGACAACGAGCTGTATTTTCAACAGTGGCTCCATCTGCTAATGGACTCGCAGGACACATGCTATGTTTTTTTTCCACACCATGTGATTCCTTTCTCTGTGGGATTCCTATAGACAGAAAGTTGGATCAATTAAGAAATAAATCTGTATTGTATGCTGAAGTGGCACTGAGAAGGTATGACAGTCTTGGGCAAAACATGTGCAAAACTATCAATTCACAAAATTCCAGGCTAATTATTCTGCCTAGTGTAATTGCTCTGAAATGTGCTTTCATAATGGAAATGCTTTAAAAAGCATTCCTACTTTTTTTTTTTTTACTAGCAGTGGTATTCCTTTTCCTATAAGAGAGTTGTAAATTGGTGAGTTTTCAATTTTTTTTCTCCTGTCTCTTCTTGTGTCAAAGAAGAATTAATGTCATAGACATCATATGAATCCTCTGTGCCAAGATCTATGCAGCTGAAATTGAATGCAGAATGTCAAAACTTTGCTTACAATAATCTCGTTAAACTTCTTCCATTCTGCTTTTGACCATGGTCATTACAATTTTGCACTTTCAAGTTTTACTCCTCTAGGAGCATTGAGAAAGTAGGTGGAGTGCTTAGTCTGTGTTGTCTATGCCAACAATGTTTCTTTTTTATAGTAAATCCCTTTATGTTGTTGGAAGAAAACAAGACATACCTTTATTTCTTGAATATCTTTCTTCTTTATCCTCTCTGACCTTTGCCAGACAAAAAGTTCAGGGCTATAACTGTGATGTGAAGCATTTCGTGTCATTCTTCCTCTTTTACCCTTGTTCTTTAGAGAATTCTGAAGAATACTTTATGCTGTAGCCTATGATCATTATTAGTGTTAGAGGCCAGAAAGAGCATTTTAATGCATCCACACTGACAGGTCAAGGTCATGTCACTGGAGATGTGATGCCTGACAGGTAAGTCACTCTGAAGTTGTAAGTTAGAAAATATTGTTTTACAGCTGTAGCATGTCGCCACCTAGCTTTACTTATTTCTTTTTGTCCTTTAAAATTTAGTATTTTGAATGTCCCAGGTAATTCATAGAACATTCTATATTCAGAGAAGTGTCTTCCTATCCATCAGCTACCTGCTTTTTTATCTTATGCCTACAGCCACTCTTTAATCTTTTAACTTATTTGGCTCATTTTGTCAATCCTGAGCTCCTCATCCTCCCTTTAAAGAGCATGCACCCAGTGCAGTTATTCCCATATGAGGTCTAAATTAATGATAAAACCCAGTGATCTGTTGAGGCTGCTTTTTCAAGTTGCCTTTTAGGAGGGGAGTAGGAATGTGTATAGGCTACTATGAAAGGAACCATTGTTGTCTTAGACCACTTCTGTGAAAGTTCTCTTCTAATATCTGCCCCAGACTGCTCAGCTTGGACTAGTGTGGAGAATAAGGCATTTTGGAATTCTAAAAAGGCAAAAGCATTGGACTTTTTCTTTTTAAGAGTTAATTTGTTGGACAGAATGTATGGGAGCTGGTTCTGCTGTCTCCTTAATTGCTACAATATAGTGACAGTCTCATCAGATCACCATTTATATCCTGCGCCAGATCAGCATTTTTATCAAATGATCTCAGTATAATACTCAAATAACTTCAAGCTGATCCAAAATTATGTAATTTATATATGTAAATTATATGTAATATCCTACTGTCCATTTTTCATTACTGATTATTTTCATAATAGATTTCCATTACACATGAAAAAATCAAATGTGATTGGAAGACAGGATTATTTTTTTAAACTGATTATCAACATCAGACTCTTACCTAATTTGTGAAAGCAAAAATTTAAGAAATTAATTTTATTGACATTCGATTGTTAACAACTGTGTTGTAAAATTATTTTCTATTACATTGTATTTGCATATTTTTGTATATGTAGCTTTATTTTATATAATATTGTATTGTTTTATAAATTAATTGCAAAGATTTTTTTAACTGCAGTAATTTAACCAAGATTGGTCTCACAAAATGCATAAGGCAGATTGAAAACAATGGTGGCTTAATCATGTATAGCATTTCTATATTTGGGGATTCTAGAGGATTTGCCTCCTTTCCTCTTGTCTGTTTTAATAGTTACGTAACTTTTGTGGTTTGCCCTACAGACTTCAAGGTCAGCTGGAGAGCAGGCAAATCCTTTCTCTGCTTCTTTGCTTTTCTAAGATTATGTAAACAGACTTTCAGAGAATACACCCCCTTTCCTCCCTTCTCCCTCCAAGAAACTAACAGTTCAGCAGGTCAGTACTGGCGAGAATATTTCAAGGATGACTAATAATTAGATGCCCTTTAGAAAAATGGGAGACTCAGTATAGCAAGAGCTTACACAAACCACCTCAGTGCTTTGCTGAAGGGAATTTCTCAGCCTTTCTCCCCAGCATGTAAAAAGATGCTGACTCGGAATCCTTTACTCTCAAGGGTTCCTCAGCTGAAATATGAGCCTTGGAAAAATTAGTAAGAGCATCCTATAGCTGCAAATTTAGTTTAGAACCTTAGAATTACTTGATGTCAGTTGATGTTAGATGTAGAAATATTTTACTTAGTAAATGGAATTGTCTAGTTTTTGGGTTTGTAGACTTGGTTTAGCACCAAATGAGGAGGGAGTGTTTAGTGCATTCTGAGAGTACTTGAAATCAAAGTTTCGGCCCCAGTTAACCTACTCATGCTCTCAAAAGGTGACAGTTTTCCAGTGCTCACAAATGGAAAGTTTATGTTTGCAGCCATATAGCATTGAGAGAGGAGCTAACATTTAACACAAGATATAAAAACATATGAGTTTATCAGGTTACACAGCTATGCAAAACAAAAGTAAACTACAAATAGAAGATAAACATATTAACCATAAGATTTATTTAGGTTAATGGAGTTAGAAATATTCAATGCAAATTATTTTTAACAGCTGGTAGCTCAGGTTCTTGAGGTGTGAAGCATAACAGTTGGACTAGTCCTACATATTCATTTCTATATACAAGACCACAGTCAAAAACATATAGGTTACATGGGTTTACAGCACAAATAGGTCACATGGGTAGATCAAATCCAGCCCATCTCAGGACACTATTAAACCAAGTTATTTAGATATTATAGTTCACAAATTTTTCAGTTATTGAAGACATGGCTAAGTCTTTCTCTTCAGGAATGATACATTCAAAGTCTTTCAAATACCTGCATTTGATTCTGCTTCAGGATTTGCTTGAAATCTTGCACAAACCACACCAGTCACAGATTATATACGTTTTGGTGAGCATCTGCCACAACTAAAGACTGAAACAACTCTGTAAATTTTGAATTAATTTAAAAGTTGCATTATAATTTAGGTTTCTTCTTATCAGTAAGATGAAATATTTTTTTTTTTCATTCCATCAAACCTTCACATTATTGTGCTGCTATTATTTGAATATGTAAATCCAAAATATAGATACACATTTTGTAGCTAAACTGACATGGAGTGCTTGCTCTACCATTGTAGCTCTCTCGGATACAAAGTGCACGTAACAATACTTGTGACACTGCACAATTGCACTAAGCTAAAGCAAGCCAAAAGAAACCTTTAGGCAGGCCAAGGCTAATCCATAGAAATCCTGATTCATGTCGAGACCTGTGGTGGGAGCATTGGTCTGCAAGGCCCAGTAAAGAAATCTTTGGACATTTTAATCTCTACTGATGCTGGGCAAAATTAAGATAGAAATTAAGAGTAAGGTGTTACAGGCTTTCAGCAACCACAGTTCAACAAGGCCTTTTGACATATTTCTTCTTATATTAAACATGTTTATTGATTAATAACTTCTATAGAATCATTGTCAATGTCGATGGGTTTTTTACAGAGAATTATTGAAAATAATCCAGAACCAGAGCTCTATGCACCTCCAAAGCTTGTTGCTATTGTAGTTCCAAAATTCACAGTTAGAAACAAAGTCTCCATATTAGAAAATCATGGGAGTAATGTTTACAGAAGACAGTTAACTCAAATCCCAAGATTTGATATGAATATTAGCAACCTATGACATACAGGGCATAATTTTTCTAGCCATTTGTTTTATTTTGTGAATCCAGTTCCTTCAGAATAACATTCTTAACATCTTCACTTTATTTTTAGACAAGAGACTTACCTCTGGTCTTTGTTTCCATTGGTTTAGCACAAAATGAGGGTGGAGTGTTTAGTTCTTTCTGAGAGTACATAAGAATCAAAATTTCAGTCCTGGTCCATATGCTCATTCTCAAAAGGTGACAGTTTTCCAGTGCTTAGAAGTTGAAATGATGATGTTTCTGTTTGCAACATTGAGTGAGGAGCTAACATTTAACACAAGATGTAAAACATATGAGTTCATCAGGTCACTGATTATGATTGTTTGGATAAACCATATATTTGGTTCCTTTCTTGAACAAAATTCTATTTATAAATAGGAAATTGAGTTTAAGTAAGCAATGTCTTTCTTGCAAAACAAAGTGACTTGCTTTTGTCCCAGAACCTGGTTTTCTTCCATTCCTTTAACAAATACACATATATTTTATTGTTTTCTGTATGATTTTGTCAAAATGGTCTTCAGGTTCTTTCTATCTGGTTATCTTGAAAAAGCAATTTAAACCACCCTTCCCTCTTCAGACAAGTTTTAGTTAGAGCAATGTATGCACTTTAATTGGGTTATTCTTATTATAAAGAACACAAGCCCATTTTCCTTTACTACTATTACTTGCTGGACTGTAAACAAAGACCCATATAGTTATTAAATATTAATAATTAAAAAAAACCCCATCTTTTCACCTGTTGCTATCATTTTTTGTTGTTTTACAGGTGTCCATATTTTTCCTTAAATTTTAGAATCGACCATCTGTAAAAGGAATTATTCATAATGTTTCAAATATGTCTAGCACTAACCGAGTGCAATTTTCAGTTCAATAATAAATAATACTTTTTTAGAGTCTTCTAAACCTGAATAAATTTCTTTTGCAGTTAACCTGAACTCAGAATATTTACTGTGTATTGTTTTTTAATGTCAGATGATGAGAGAACTCATGTGTCTTTAACAAAAGCAAATTGTTTACTCATTCAAGGATTCTGTTCAGAGCTCTGTGTCTGAATGAATTCCAAATCAGCAGTTCTATTGAGTTGCATGGCAATCGATTGCCTTTTATATGAGATGAATGGTCGTGTTCAACACATTCTCCCCCCTTGTCCCCCATCCTTTTTTTTTTCCTTTTGGCCCACTGCCTTAGATGCCATCACCCAAAGCTGTTAGTCCCAAATGAGATTCTGTTTAGTGGCTATCAGCCACTTCCAGATTTTCACTGCATATAAATGAATGTATTAAGAATTGGAGATGTGATGTGGATTTATAAACATGAGCTGTATCAAAAAAAGAAGTCCAAATGTGTGGAGGGGTATTTTCCAATGGAGCCTCTGAGAGGATGATTAGCAGAACATTTTTCTGTTTGCAACTATAGGAATGTTACTAATTGTAAAAGAGGTTTTGTTTTCATGTGACAAGATTAGTATCCAGGTTATGGAGATGTCCATCCTTTAGAAATGCATACCTTTCCTTTTATCAATGATGTGCCTTTATATGAGCCTGTTTAACTGCATTGGACAAAGCTAGTAACAGTTCCCTGCTTCATGTATTGGAGGGCAGGGACAGTGATAATGTTTTTATTTATTTAATGGTTGTTTCAGAAGATAGGCTATGTGTCTTTCACTCTTGACTCATTGTCAAGAGTCCCCATTCTTCAAAGTTTGCCAATTACTAGAATCCTTTCAGTGCTCCAAACAACCCTGAAGGAACACAGTGAAATGCACTAAACACACACTTTGCAGCCCAACAGCGGCATTCAAAAAAGACTGTAAGTGGGTGCATAAGGCATCCACAAACATGAAACTGTGCTTGCATAACTTCCACTTCAAGCTACATTGCAAAGTGTTATATAAATGTTGCTTTTGTGTTACCTGACAATAAGATGACTTGATATTAACATCACAATTTCTACAATGGTGTTATCCCCATTCTGCACAGAGAATAGTTGTATTAATGGTAAAAAATTCGGTTTAGCAATGGACATAACAATTTCATTGGGAGTGCTTGGGAGCACTCCACATTTTAATCATATGAATAATCATGCAAGGTGAGTCTTCCTGCAAATGATACCTGGTTCATGTTGGTGTACAGTGAAAAGTTTTCATTCTGGAGCACAGGCATTCAAAGACCTCTTGGTGTATGTTGAATGTTTAAATTTTTCTGAGAGAATACGAAGATTCTTTGTCTTTTAAAGGATGTTCTGACATGCCCACTGATTTTTATGGTATTGTTAAGGACCTTTTTACTGGAAAATAAATAAATATCTGTGTTAGTGGTGCCTTTGTTTTGCACCTCCATGTAACTCACAGTATGTCTTTCATTTCTTGCCAGTTTGCAATTCCTTCTTTCTGCTGGTAGGCTAAGGCTTCTTTCCTGCACTGCCTGAACACATGTGGTTGTGAAATGGGTGCATAGCCCTATGTCTAAAATTCAGCACTCCATCCTGCTCTTTAAATCCTGAAATTCTCTCCCTTGGATGAACATCTTTAGATTCAACAAGTGTTTGAAAGGACTGCAATCCTGGTCTAAGGTTTCCACAGGTGATGCAACTAACCTACTCCAGCTCTATCCTTCCCTTCATGTAAAATCTTCCACTCCTCTTTCTAGTATGCCATTGTAAACCCTTCACTGACTTCACCTTTGTTCTTATATGTGGAATGCCAACCCTCATTCCCATCTTTAAAGTCAGATGCTGTTCCTCAGTGCATCTAATTTCTGGTGAAGCATCTTTGCTCTGCCCAGTCTTCTTTCCTCTGTGCCCCGTTTGTTCTCTTCACCCCTAACCATTTTTCTGCTGTGCCTTTGATAGTTCCACTCCACAACATATAATTGCATCCCCCTTCCTGTTGGTCAAGCACTCTGTCTTTAAATTCACTTTTTTCACTTCACTTCATACTTTTTACTGTAATGGACTTACACTGTCTCTGTCTGACCCACCTCATACCTCATTATCCCATAGACAATTGCAGATGCCTTAGTCCCAAGTGTTTTAAAATCATGAATAACTGCATTATAGATCATTAAAATGGTTTAATATAGGCATAGAAAATGGTATAAATAAGCTTAAAGAGCCCTGTGTTGACTTTAAGAATGGAACTAGATACATCAGCTGGGTATTAGCCTCTACATCTGCACTTCCTACTTTTAGCAAGTACATGGAGTCTTACCTAGAATTAACTGTCTGGATTTCTTCTTCCTCCATCATGCTTGATTTGGCCATAAAGACCAAAAAATCACTTTTGATTGACAGCAGATATATTCATTTTAGGACAAAAGATTGTTGTAGAATGTGGGCTCCCATGTTATGGGTAGTTCTAAAACTCTGGTATACAAGTCCGATTTTCATTCAAGCTCCTGCTAGACTTGAGGGTCTCACAGAGGCTTGTAACCTGACATGCCAGCATAGGCAAACCCAGAACCTACTTTGTTTATGGTAGTTTACATATAACGGGAAAAAAATGGAAAAAGAAATAATGAATTATAGATACATAATTTTTTTTGTTATGCTCAACTAGTCTGGAGCAGGTAATTTGTTTGTAAGCTTTGCAAAATTCTGTGTAATTAGAGTGCTAAGGATAATCGACAAGGCAAAATGCCTGACAGAAACTGAATTTCACTATTTCACATATATTTTGTTGTTGTTTCATTGACTGTTAGAACTTTCCAGGCAAACTTGAAATTATCTCTTTTTTGGGTCAGTGGTGTACTGCATTCTCTAAAGATCTATAGATCAGAAGTGGAGTATGATGTGGTTGATATAAACCTCAAAGATCTGAAATCAGGGGCAGTTTTTGTGAATGTTCCTACTTCACTAAGAATTTCTGTTAATTTGGCTGCCTCGATGCTAACATAATTTTCAGACAGCTTTTAGAAACTTAACAGGCCAAGACTAGAAATTCTCAGTAAATTAATATGTTTAGCATATGAATGAGATGAATACAAAAGGAATAAAGCTTATTATCCAAGATAATTGATGAGCTAGAAAACACTCATTATGGTCTCTTGTGTGTATATCTCTCTCTATGTGTGTGTATATGTGTATGTGGCTCTCATTTACCTTACAGAAGACAGTAGTACCATAAATGTCTGTTGAAATGTATATATTTAGATTTAAAAAAGAGTAAAATTGCCCATTTACAACTTAATGGTTTCTTTCAAGACATTGCACAGTACTTTGACATGAGCAGTCAAGTTGCAGGTTGCTATATCAGTCTTTGCCATACATAATTATGTGTTTCTTCATGTTAAATATTTTAACAAAATTGCTGTGTAGATGTGGATTTCTAAATGCTACTGCCCTTGATCTTTCCTACATAAATGAGTGAATAATGGAAGGGACTACTTACAAAATAAGTAATTGCAAAAAATTTTTTCATGTGAGCTGCTAAAGTGTGACATGTGCTTTGAATTTTTCAAGCTGGAAATAATATCAGATTTTTAATATTAAATTAAAAATAAAAGGTAACACATGTATTTTTTAAATTTACTTTTGACAAATATACAAGTAATTTTAGTCACTTCAGTTGAACCATGTTGCGATCTTTCCAGAGTAGTGGCTTGCATTTTGGCTTTGGGAAACAAAGAAATGTTTTTACCTTCTTAAAGGATTTCCCAGAACCCTTTCAATTTTGATAATGCATTTTCAGCATTGTAACACTGCTTATTATGTATACTTTTAGAATGGGTTTTCATCTGCTAGGTCATGTTTATGATTAACTTCTGAAAAAACTTTAAAATAGGAGACTCAGGACCTAATTCCTCAAGACCTGTATTCTGTTAAACACATGAAATAGAGAGCAGTGTAAGGGGTTTTACTATATTTTGAATGATTGCCATGGAGCCCACTGTCAAGTGAACAAGGCAGAGGATTTCCATTTATAAGTTTTATATCAAATAATGATGGAAGTGTCAGTCTTGCTGTAGTTTTCAACTCAGAAAGGGCCCCCAAAGCCAGAAGGGTTCTGATAAAACTGTTTTCTACACACTGGGTTTGGTAAAATATCTTGTCTTCTGATAGCCAATTCCTCTCACTCCCAGAGGATGGTGAATGTAAAATTTCTAATCAGTGCTCATACAATCAATATTTTGTGTTGAGAAGTCCACTTTCACATGAAGAAATATCCATTTTCATGGTGAATTCTTCTAAAGCTTCCTCAGGAGTGTCCTCACTGTATAGAGATGCATCTGAAGAAAGCAAAATTTAGCACTGCTCCTTCTACTTCTTCCAGCTGCTGCTGCTAGAAGTACAAAATACTTTAGTAGAGTTCATTTAAACATCTCTGTTTGCTTTTATTGCTATAGCTTTTTTTTTTTTTTTTAATGTATCATCAATGTATTTTCCTGAATGCCAGACAGACCTCCTTACTACTCAGCTGTAAAAAAGAAATAAGAAAGACCATCTTTAGGCATCTCTCTTCTACTGCTGTTTTAAGAACTATAATAATTTCAGGTACTTTCAATGTTTGTGAATAAAGTTTCCAGCTCTTTAAGTGATGCTTTTCAGAAACAATCTAACTTAAGGGAATTTAGCTTAGTTCAGCTTTCTTCAGCATCTGTATTAAAAAGTGTACTATGTTAGGGAATGCATTTCTAGGTGAGACATTAATAATGCTTCCTTAATAATCACAGAACCACAGAATGGTTTGTGTTGGAAGGGACCTTACAGATCATCTAGTTCCAACCCCCCGCCACAGGCAGAAACAGCTTTCACTAGCTCAGAGCCCATCCAACCTGACTTTGAACACTTCAGGGGATGGGACATCTGCAACTTCCCTGGGCCACCTGTTCCAGCACCCTTACCACTCTAAAGTGAAGAATCTCCTCCTCATACCTAATCTAAAACTGAACTCATATGCAGTCTGAATTCATTCCCCCCCTCACTACATGCTCTTGGAAAAAGTCCCTCTCTGTCTTTCTTCAGGTACTAGAAGACTGCAATTAGGTCACCCAAGCACCTTCTCCTTTCCAGGCTGAACAATCCCAACTTTCTCAGCCTTTCCTAATAGGAGAGGTGCTTCACCCTCTGATGAACTTAATGGCCTCCTCTGGACCCACTCCAACAGGGCCATGTCCTTCCTGTGCTGGGGACGACAGAGCTCAGTGTGTCACTGCAGATGGGATCTCACCAGAGTGGAGTGGAAGGGCAGAATCCCCTCCCTTGCTCTGCAGACCACCCTGCTTTGGATGCAGCCCAGGATACAGGATACAGTTGGGATTTTGAGTGATAAGTGCAGATTGCTAGCCTCATGTCCAGCCTCTCCTTCACCATCATAATAACTGTATTTTGGTTTCAAACTTTGACAATTAAAATGTTATGATAAAACCAGTATGCAAGAACAACTAATAACAGAGATGGAATATATCCTATATAGTAATGAAGTTGTGTTTTCTACTCAAAAATGACAATTGTATTTTGTTCATATAAAATTTTTTTATTTGAGTAGACTTTGAAAATACACAATTTAGGGAAGCCTTTGGTTTTGTGAGGGAAATTAAGCCATTGCTGTGGCAATAGAGAAGAAATTCTATACAGATGATGGTAAATTGCAGAGTAGATTTCAGTTTTAACTGGTGGTCAGTTTCTCTGTTGAGTCAGTTTAGCTACTAAAAGAAGGCAAGGGCAATTGCAGAGGCATGTGGATAAAGCTTTGTAAGCTCCATATTTGATACAAGCATGCTGAGCAGTTAAACATGTTACCCAAAGGACTACAGTGCTGGGTTTTTATTTACCTCTGCAGTGTTTCAAGGTTACATGGTCTGTGTACATAGGTGGGTGATTGCTTAAAGTTTATCACTGGGACTTAAAGGAATGTTAGTGACTCAAGAGACTATGTGTATTATAAGACATGTTTTTTATATTACAAAAAAATATTTTCCAATGTAATAATTGCAGAGTATTGTCTGGCTGGTCATTTTTAAAAAATACAAGATGCATTCCTGGGAATCAATGTGTAAAACTGGTAGTGAATATGTATGCAGTGAATAAAATTGAAGTGAATACATCCATGTAGGGACTTTCAAGGTGTAAGACCTACCTCACATGAAATACCTTTTTTTTCACAGGTACGTGTGTATGACTGGCCTTTACCTCTAATAATTTTGGGGAAAATATCTTGTAATGTGTTTCTGCTGAATAAGGAAGTTGTTGTGCTAGATGACTGGTGTTTGAAAACAGAGAATTTAATCTTGCAAGTCTACTACCTTAAAGCACTAAGTTTTCCTGCTTTGGTGTACCAGAAGTATAAATAAACAGAAGCCAAGTTTGATAGTGTTTGTAGCTAAATGCAGTTGCATGTCATTCTTAATTGTGAGATTTAAATTGGATGTCCCTCCTTGTACGCAGAGTTAAAATAGTAACTGTTATATCATGATTACTTGTTGATTTTCTCTTATGTAGTAATCAGTGAACATTCAGGTCTCAGATTCTTGATATTTGTCTAAAGTTCTTTAAGGTTCTGTTTTGACACTTACCTTAAGAGTAATACTGTAGATAAGATGCCTAAATGGATGAAAAATATTACCATTACTAATTTTATTGCTAAGTTACTTTGATATTAATTCATTGCAAGAGAAGAAATGGAAATTTTAATCACTAAAAAATGACCATCTTTGTAAGAAGGTAGAAGCAAAAATGGGCACTAGTGCTTCTAGAATCAGAGAAGCTGAAAACTGTACATTCTGTGTATGAAATTTAAGGGGAACTGAGGACAAAAGTCTGCATATGTCATCATCTCTCTCATACTTGAAAGGAATCCAATTTATACCAGACAATTTTAAATGAATACAACTTACTCAAAATTATTACTTTGATTTGAAGGCTACGAATCTACTGTCAAAGACAGCTCAACCACTTCTTGTATTGAAGCTCATTGATTTTTTTTCTGGAGTGCTGCAACCCTACTAGTGATTTTTATTCATTTCAGACCATCCATATAGTATACATGCATTTTAGAGGCTTCAGAATGCAGAATTAAAGATTTTTTTAATATTATTTCCCTTGAAATTTATAAAGAAAAAAAAATTAAAAAGAAGCTGTCAGAGCTAAGGCACTTATTGAAATAGGTAGGGAACATGCATATGGTATTTTTGGGTTTTTTGGTGGACAGAATGAGCTAAGTAAAATGTTACCTCACGTATCCCTAACCAGCTGTGCCCATTGCAGCTTTGCAGTTTGTACTTCAAGAGCTGGTGGAAGGGATTAATTGTTCCAGGGTTATAATCACTGTGGTTAGAAAAATCAAGTGATTCTTCTTACTGGGTGTTTCAGCATAGGTTTCACATGGCAGTTCAAAAGACAGTTACATCTTTTATTATTTCATTACCTCTGTACTTCTTGAAAGTATATGTGTGTATATATTGCTCTTATTTGTAGCCACTTATCTATGTGGAGTCTTTGTTTTCCAGCAAACTGTTGTCACAAAGCTCTTGGTTGAACACTATTGAGGAAAGATTGTAGTCTTGAGGATTTACTGCCTAATTTGAAGCTCCAGCTGCTCAGGAAGATGTCAGCTTTTCCTGATCTAGTTTTGATGATAAAGCAGGAGGCAGAGGTGGCTAGTATTCAGTGTCTTCCATGTAGGGAAATAACTGCAATCTCTTATGTCTTCTTTTTGGAAATTCCATAAAAGCCATTTCAAACTAACAGAACACATCCCTTCAGTTACGGTACACCTACTCCTAGCAGGACCTTCTGCTGTGATTTAAAACACCATATGCTCATATGTACTTGTTCTGAAATTTGCACAAATTATCCAAGATTTAATATGGGAATTAAAAGCAAACAGCTTCCATTAGAAATTCTCCAAATCTGAGTAGCTCCATAAAGTAATCCAATACTTGACATTCTCATTAATATTTTTATCCCTGTATAGTCCAGGCTGGCATCACATCAGTCACGGCAAAGGAATCATAATATGTGTTTACTACTTGAAGCAACTGGAATTAAGAAAGGCAAACTCATTTGCCTAAGTCAGTTAACAAAATCAGCTAATTAATATTTCTCTGCTGTATTTCTCTGTATATCTCATAGGAAGCTGATACTGTGGTGGTGTTCTGCTTAACTTCATTCATTCTGTTGTTTTATGTGCAGAATCACTTTATCCTGTAGTTTCTGCATCATAAAACTTCTTTAATTTGATGTAAACAATAGTTTAATGTTCCCCTAATTACTGCTTATTTTAGCTCTAGCTCTGGACATGTAAATGGAAACACTGATTTTCCAGAAGCCAGGGGTGGAGGAGGTTTTTTAATGAGACACAATTAAACCTGACTATTAGGAGTACATTAATTAAATGGTTTCTAGTTCTTCCTCTAGACTGGCTCTGTAGTTTTTGGGAATGAACTAGTGTGATTATTTCATAATTAGTAGAAACAATTTCAAATGTTTTAAATTACTTTCAGAAAAGGAGAAGAAATAAACAGCATGGTTAAACCTTTGGTGTCTTTTCAGTTGCACTGAACTGTATTTTGGCCTGAATATTAAGTTGTTAATTTTCTTCTTGAAGTATCTTTATAATTATATGCATATCAGAAACTAATAACTCTTTTATGTCTTTTTATGATGTTCTTCTTGTCTTAGAGGACACCTTGTTGCTTAGCTGTATTTAGTGTTATCTTAGTGAATAGATATACCTAGTTTTCTCTTCTGTAGGATTTCTTCCATTACCATCATTGTCAAAGTAAAATTTGAGTCTAAATATTGAATAAATATATGAAAATAAATGTAGTACAACAATGTGTATAATATGGTCCCTATTCAAACTAATAAGAATATCTTTGCTTTAGGAAAGTTAAATATCCAACCCTTCATTACACAGTTTTGCAAAATGCTCTATTCTTATCTAAATTCAGTCATATTTCCTAGTTGCAATGACTTATAGCACTGAGTTTAAAGATCTCTTTGGGGAAAAATCTATTGTTTACTAACAATTTGATTCCTGAACTGGGCAACATGAATTACAGAAATGTACTCATGCTTTAGTCATTTGAGTGTTTCTTAACTGAGTGTGCCACAAATTTCTAACAGGTGATGCCCTAAAATTATTGTTCTTTACATCATTCACTTTGAGTATTGATTGCATTAAACATAAGACCTTCTGAAAAATGTTAAACACAAAAACCCCAACACTCCCAGGGAAAAACAAACAAACAAACAGTAACAACAGAAAAAAACCACTTTTGCTTTTCAGACTCTCTTTGTTCACATCTTGTCATGTCTCCTTCCCTTAATTCTGTTTCTTTGAGGATGAGAAAATTGAAACAGGGAGATAAGTCACTTGTTAAAGTCCACAAAAAGAGCTGATTACAAAATCAAGATATAAATCTCAGAAGTCTGCTTCTTAGTCCTGAACCTCAAGTATTAAACCACAAATAACACATAGCCCTGAATTTCATATCCGAGAGTTCGATCTACTCTCCAAAAGAATGGCTGTGACCTCTCAGGAGAACACACTGATGAGCTTTTATTCCCCACAAGAGAAAGGCAGCTTCGAATTCAGACTGAAATCATAAAGGTTCAGTCAGATGTTGTTCAAAACTTTTCAAAATATTGCATCTCATAAATACACCTTCCTTTTTCCTTCCCTGACCACACTGTTACGTAGCAGTGTTTAACAGTCCTTACCAATAGTCTAGCATATGAATGGCTGTCATTTGGGTTGTCTGACCTTTACACTTTTTATCACCCACAACACGTAAAAAGCAAACCATGAATTTAAATACTTTTGTCAACAGTTTATCACTGTACTGATAAACAGTTAATGTTTATCATCATTACCATTAAAATATGCACTTCATTTTCCAAATACAGAGGAAGACACCTGCCAGCAAGTGCTTTTGAAAAAGAATTTCCCCAAGCTGCATGCCCTACTATTTTTGGATATACAGGAGCACAAGCCTGTTTGCAATAGTGACATCTAGTGACGCCGAGTGTCATTTATATCACCACCTTCACCAGCTTTAAGATTTTACAGCCTTGTACCCCATCACACACAAAGTTTTGCAAATGAACGAGCAAATATGCCCTTTTTCTTTCTAAAAGACATCAGAAGAAGAAGGAGCCATTTTTTCAGAGCAAAGCTTAAAGATACACGTATTTAATCCAGTGAATACAGTGAGATAGTCTTCAGCGTTGTGAAGCAAGGTGTATTTATCATTTGCAATAAAATAAGCAGAACAATTTTAGAGTTTACCCTGTTAGTGAATTCTCTTAATTAGGATGAAGGTATAAATATGGCACATGCCTGTAGGCATTATAAAGCAAAAAAAAGTGACAGTATTCTAATTGAAAGAAATAAATGTTCCACAATTGTCCCATAACAATGGCAGTGCGGGCTTTGTGGTACAATACTGGGTCTTTACCCAATTAAATTTTTTTTAATGATTCCTCAATATATCAGTGAATATATTTATTATCTCAACTATCCTTTTTTTCTTCATCTCTATAATTTTGTCTTGAATATTTATACATCCGCTTAGCACCTATGTATCTTTTCAAGCCATGGTAGTATACAGCAATGCAGTAAAATAAGTGTTGTAACAGAAGTTTATTCATTGTTTATAACCTGCACCATTATGATATTTAAAAGTAAATTATAGTTATTTACATTACATGAAAATAGATTTTTTCTGACTGTTACAGTCCACTCTTTTCAGTTCATATTGTGATGATCTAATCTTGCTTCTAGGCATGCTGATGTTCCCAAAAGCTCAATGTACCTTGACATACGCAAAGTGCTACATCTGGTTCTTTGACACGAGCCATTGTGTCACTCCACTCTGTGTATCATGTCACTGCGTGTTCAGTGGCATTAGCAAACGGTGCCCTGACACAGACTCTTATGTCAGTCTCTTCTCAGACAAGATTAAGAGCTTTTATATAGCACACGTGTATTTGAAGTGATGTTACTGAGCCCCGTTGTTCATATTTCTGTAAAGCTGCAATCTCTATGTTGTTAGGAGCAATGCTTTTAATTAAAGCTGTGTTTTAATTAAGACCTAATTAAGGAAAAGATATGAACAGCTGCAAATCAACAGACGTTTTCCTAATAGTTCATATCTAATTGCTTTTTTTCCCCTTCATTTATATTACCTAAGCTTGTTCAACACCAAAGAAATTTGTTGAATTTGTCATAAAAAAATCCACAAGACCTTTCATGAAAAACTGTCATGCAAAATCAATGTTAAACCACACCTTCCTAGAATCACAACTGAGAAGTTTGGAGGGATACAGGGAATCTGATGTCTTTTAATATATACAAAGTAATGCTATCTCATACCTGCCTCTTCAGCCTTTTGAAATATCTGAAAATGAAGTGACTTACAAAAACATAACTATCAGCCATTTCACGTTGTTAGGTACATTTTCCATACCATCCATAGTCAAGTAAGAGCAAGACCCTAGTGAAGAGGTGAAGGGTTCTTTGTTTTTATTTAAAGAAAAACTTATGAAAGAGTAATTCAGGTCACTATATGAATTTATATGGTCAGACCTTTTTTTTTCATCATATTCCAGGAAAACGTTGTCATATTGGTGGCATATAGTCACCAAAGCTTTTCTTTCCAGTTTCAGTTTTTGGCACATGCAAAAACAAACTTCAGATGTATTTTCAATTGCTGCTATCAGAAGAGTTCTTCCATCAGCCATATGAGCTGGGATGGTTAATTTAGCTAATTATAACTCATCATTCCCAACTAAAAGACTGAATGTTTAATATATGTAGAAAACCATGATCAATCTAAAGAGCAATTTTAAAGTTTAAGCATTTGCTTATTTTAAAAGATATGAAGAATCAATTAGCAGCTGGGCAAACAAACAATGTAAGTTGAGCAATTAGTTTCTATTATTTGCTTCAAGCTAGTAATTTTTACCAGGGCTTTCAAACATTAAAAACATAACTACTTTTAAAAGACTCTATATAATTTTAATATGCTTTCACATCCATCATATTTGTTTGAAAAAACCCTCATCCGCATATGAAAAAGCAAATGGAAATTTATCCAATCAAAAAAAATTAATAAGAAGTAAGTTAAATTGGGCCACAGATTATTTGATTTTACAGTTATATGATTGCACAGTCATATTCTAATCAGCACTTAAACAGTTATCTTTTTACAATTGGAGTCAACAGGAGTGGTGGAAACCTGGTTTGATATGAAAGTCAAAACAAAGAAATGGCAGTTCCCTAATGTACACAGATACAAAACCACAAACAAGATGTGCATCCCTTTGGACTCATGTAATTATTTTCCTAAAATTAAGAGAAAAAATTCAAAAACTTGAAGAGAATTGGAAGTAACCAAGTAACTGGGAATTAGAAAAGGCTAGGAATAAAGTTCTATTAGGAGAAATGTGCAAGACCTCCTCAGGAGAAAACAGAGAAACTACGTGTCTGCGCTGGCAAAGTGTTTGCTCCCTGTGCTGCATCTCCTGCAAAGGGTGGACTACCAAGCTAAGGCTTCTCATGAGTAAACAGCAACTGAAGAGGGAATAATGGAGATGTGCCAGGATTAGCTTGTACTCCCAGGGTGCTGAAGCAGTTTGGGGCCCTGCAGCAAGACACGTGCTCCAAGTCCAGATACTAGCAGGCATGCACAGGCCATTGAAGGGGTAGAACAGGGAAATAAGGAGCAGCAGAAATAGCTGAGAAACACAGACTGGGTGAGGCAGTCATGGGGTGCTGCTCCTCTCAGTGAAGTGTGTCCATGAAGTCAGTCTTGCAAAGGTGCAGTGAGAGAAGCTACATTTCGTTCATCACCAAAAAAGTAACAATTGTAGTTGAATTCTAAGGACTGACCAAAGTTGAAAAATACCTTTGCAGAAATATTTGGCACCATCAGCTTCCCATTTTCACTTGTATTTTAGAATATAATTCTGTTACAAATCTTCTCCATTACAATATATCAATTTATTAACAAAAAAGCACAGTATTTCTAAGTCGCACATTTACATTGAACAAGAACGAAATTAAGTCAGCATTTTGAATTGCCAATTTAGGTGTTTGTTGTTGGAATTGCTAATATCATGCTAATTATATTTAAATTGCAAAATATATTAAAATCAATGCTATCCCATGGGATGTTTTAGGTAATAAAGTAAGCATGCTTTCTTCATCTTAAATTCCCAATTTAATGTTTTGATTTTTTTCTCTGTGTAGAAACATGAGTTATATGTGTATGTCTTTGCTTTAAAACCCTTTGGTTTCCCCTAAAAAAACATTACGGAGGATTTTGCTGTGGAACTGTAATTCTTTATGAGGGTGCTCATGTGTAAGATCCCATAAGGTTTCAGCTATCGTTTCCCCTGTTCATATCCTGTGCAAAGCTGTTCTGAGTTATTTTTGTGTTGCACTGTCATTCATGTAGAGCTTATGTTCCCCTTCTTATTGCAAAGTCTTTTTTTGCAATTTCATTATTGTCCCCACATTTGTGAAGTAGTTAATGAAAATACATTGATTTTTAAAATAATTGCTGTTACCTAATCCTAAAAAAAGAAGAAATACCTGGAAGTACTATGAAGTACTGCAGTGAACCATTTGGATAAAGAATTTCTGGGAATCTGAAAGTTGTGTGAATTCACTTTCTCTAAGTGGACAAATTGCCTCTGGTTTTTCATGCAAAGCGAGCACAAAAAAAGTATGGTTTTTTAATATACAGCTTGTGATGAAGGTGGTTGCTTCACTTTATGCTGGGGAGGGGTCCCTAGTTTTGTCAATATAACAAACTCAGATGAAAATCATCTATGAAGACATCCTAAATTTTTCAAAGACTTAACCTACATCCATTTTGTTTCAAAGGTTTACATCATCCTTAAGTAACCTGAAGTGCAGGGTGCTTTTACTGCTCTTCTTCCATTTTTATAGGTGCTGTTCACCGACAGTCCTCAAATCCGTAATAATTCCAGTTTGATAAAGTGTGTTCTTTCAAACCAGAAAGCAACTGCTCCCATTAACTGCCCTTTGGTATGCATAACACTTTGAAGGGCAGCAGCTTTTTACGGTAGAATTGTGAAGATTAAATATAGTGGGTTTAGAGAAATTTTATCTGGCATCCTGTTTTTGGAATACATTTTCTGGAAAAGTTCACCAAAGCAAAATGGGCCTAGCTTAACACTGTAGAATGGTGCATTACAGTTATTGTTTTTAATATTATTTAGGAAAAATCTTGGAATAATTGTTTAGAGTGTTTAATTCAGGGGTTTTCTTTGGCTTACAGTTCAGTTCTGCCTGAAAGTGCATACTGACCACTGTTGTAGTTGCTGTAAATGCACTGCCTGCATGTTTTCCAGGTGACTTTACCTGCAGCATTTTTTCATTAGAAGACAATATTCTCTCAACCTCGCTTCTTTTAACTGCTCATTTGCAAGAGAATTGTTTTGAGACTGAAACTGTGATGTCAGAGTAAACAAATACTGCTAATGTGTTAATCACCAGAGGAATAATAATCTTTGTATTTAACACAACCTGCATTATAGTAGACACAAATATGTCTGTGAAGTGTAGATTTTATTAACAAAATTGCACAGGTAGAAGGAAACATGAACCATATTTTCAGTTCTTTATCTTAGTGTCTCTGTATGTCTTTTTTTTCCTACATTTGGAAATGATTAAGTTTTGCTACCCTAGTTAAAAATAAAAAAACGTAAAAGCTAAATGCAAGCATTCTTTGGCCAGTGGAAACCTTCTCTAAACTTCCATATTATTGAGGTTAACAGAGTCTGTTACCTTGAAAACTTTGTCATTCCCATATGCTGTTATAAGTTGAAATAGAGCCCAAGGGAAACAGAAGTCACATAGTAAAGCTTCCTAACTGCTGTGTGAAAATGTAGACAATATAGAAGACTCATTACCACAGATAAAACAGAACCAATTCCTAGAGGACATTTTATAATAGTTTTGGGCAATTGCATTAGAAAGTTAGTCTATAACAAGATGTTGTGACTTTTATACTAATGAAGGGCATTAAGGAGATTCTAATTATGGTGTCTGGCCTGCAAAATTAATCTAAGATTTAAAAATCTGAGCTGTTTGAAGTAAGCGTGACTGTAGCCTCCAGTCACTCAGGCAGGACAGTGACTAAACTTCTTTTTTTAAAAGAATTATTATGAATGCTGCTGCATTTCATTATTGAGGCTATGAAATACCATATGTGTTGAGGAGGACTTGTTAACTCTCTGTAAGTACATAAATTGTTTTACTAAAAGTATTCTCCAATGATGCATAATTCTAATTATAAGTTTTGTGCCCTTGCACTTACTTTTCTTATCATCAGGCCATGAAATTTTTGCACAGAAGGGTTCATGGTAAGGGTATGATAAAATTATCATAATTTTTCAGTACAAGTTTTTGAAAGTTTTAAAATATGCTTTGAATAGTGGGAATCTCTGGGTTCTTTGCCACAAATATATATTCACCACAGTCTGATCAGCAGCAGCCCAGTGACCAGTCACATGTTCTGTTGGGCTGAATGGAATCCCTCTTCTCCACTAACACAAACAACACTACCTGCTATATACTGTCTGGGAATATAGCAACCTACTTTCAGACTGTATTTTGGGTATTTTAACCTTGAGCTCAGTTCTGCCTTAATCTCTCTTTTCCTTCAGAATATTCCAAGTCAGCAACTGTGTCATGTCAGTGCCATTTCTTACTGCTAATGCATATATAAACTAAAGTCTGGAGGATTTTTACAAGGGAAATATAAAGGCAATTAAAGAGACAAAAAGATTTTCAAGAAATTTGTAGGAACTTAATAATTTCATTTTGCCATACTTTATCAAATTTGGCTATCAGATTTAGCCGATACATCTGAATATTCCAGTAGACAAACAGACAAGTATTGTTTATATGTGCTTAATTTTCTTTAGAAATCATCTTAAATATAATGTTCTCATTTCTTTCTTTTTATTATCTATTAGCCTGACTTTTCATTTCTGCTTGACAAGTATGTATTCATATATGATAGGTCATTATGTCATTATTTTCCTAAAATGTTCACAGGTTTGTAACCACTCCTCTTCAGTAAATCTCATTGAGAGCAGCTGATTTTGGGAAACAAATATAACTGTTTACCTTGCTGAAAATGTTTATGTTACATTTTTGGCTTGTCAAATTTCCCAATAGTGAACAGTGTCTTAGTGACAGCACAATATACAGTGGAAAAGGGAAAGGAGCAAAAATCGATGGGATAAAGTCAGCAGAGAAGCTGTGGACTAGTGTTCTTTTTAGGATTTACTTATTCATGTCTCATGTGTATTGTTGGCTATTGAAAAGCCCATGAAGCCAAAGTAAACAATTTCTTTAAAATATTTTTTTGAGCCAGGTATAGCTCGTCCTGTAGAGAAGTATATGATGATATTGAAATAAGCCATAGGTAAGGGCATTGTCAATTCTTATTAGATAGGATAGAATAAACATGTAGTACTTTTGCTGGTTTATTGTTTTACTTGTCAGGTATCATTCAACACAAGCTCAGGCTTCTGTTTCCTTATTGTTAAATTAAAGCAGTTTTTCCCAGCAGACGCATGTGGACATAGAGCAGCAGGACAAAAACCTGTTTAGTCTCTTTTTTCTCGCCAGGAAGTTCCTGTAAAACTGTTTACCATACTTTAAAAATACTGCTTTCTTTATATATCCGCTTTCCAAGCATTTCTCCCTTCCTTGATACTAAGGATTTTTAAAAATTCTTATTGACCATGCGAATCACTTCTGTATATTTTATTTCAATTCTACATCAATAAGATAGAAATGTTTACATTATTATTATTACTACAACTTAATCACATGGGTGACTTCTCAAAACTCTTGATGCTAAATCAGTGCTGGCACTTGTCTATATATTCCTGCTAAGCAAGTTATCATGTACTGTGTTCAATTATCTAATCAATTATAGCTTCTTCTGGGTGAAAGGTCTATACATGTAACTCAGTTATGCCAAATAGCAAAACTCCTAATTAGCTAGGCCTCTCATGCAACTCATTTTCCTAACTTGTATACCTGAAAAGTCAATTAATCAGTGGAGTCACCAGTATAACTTCATCTGCTGTTTCATGACTGTTTTGAAAAACAGTACTGTAACAGGCTTTTTTCAGTCCATCAATAAAGAGTGAATAAAGTAGGACCAGACAGTTTAATCATTGTATTTGGACAATTTATATACCAGTTA
Source organism: Trochalopteron elliotii (assembly GCA_024734555.1). Taxonomy (NCBI): domain Eukaryota; kingdom Metazoa; phylum Chordata; class Aves; order Passeriformes; family Leiothrichidae; genus Trochalopteron; species Trochalopteron elliotii. Next base: position 1,060,805 of record JANPWX010000016.1, read on the forward strand.
TTTGACACCTCATTTTAACTTCTTTTTTAGAATGCTAAGTCTAATTTCAAGTTTGTCAGGCTCTGGGGGCACCATTCAGCCTCAACATCTCTGTGCAGTTTCACCTGGGGCCTCCTCCCAGCACAGCCTATGGGTCCAGGAGCTCCATTTCATCTCAGCCTGGAGCTATCAGTTCCTATGTTTTAGGTGTGCTGATTTCCAGCCCTTTCTCTGCCCTCTCTTGGTGGGCCTAAGTTTTGTGCTGTTGGAAATTTCTCCTGAATAGGCCTTGTGTCAAGTTGCAGCTTGCCTCCTGTCTCCGTTGCTAACTCATTGATTGGCGTGGTGCCTGTATTCTGAAGCTCGGCCAGCCCCGGCGCCGCGGCAATACCGGTGGCACTTGGCCGGTCAGGAGCGTCAGTGAGACGATGGCAGGAGGATGAAGGAGGGACTCTCGAGGGGTTTGGTCACAACGAGTTTATTGGAACTCCAGCGTGGAGTCCTCACCTCGGGACATCTGCCTCAGGAGAGACCAAGACTGACCCTGGGGAGTATCTTTTAAAGGGGGGTGTAACACAGGGAGGGGGTTCAACCTGGGACCAATAAGGTACAGTGAGGAAGTGGCTCATAACATAATAGACATATATAATAACCATACACTGAACAGTAGGAGGTGACAGCCTGGATCCTGTCCAATCACTCGATGCCTCTCCTAGAATCTTCCAGAAGCAGGGAGAGACCCCCAAAGTGATGGACAGGAATAGGGGGTTACATGACAGGTGATGGACAGATAACTGTCTCTGGGGGAGGAAAACTTAGGAAAAAACAGAACCAATCATAAAGCTGTCACTGGGGAGAAGACAAGGAGAAACCAAAAGGAGATAACAGAAAGGGTACATGGAACAAACCATTTTACAGAAGAACATTAACTTATGAATTAAAATTAAATTAAAAATGCCCTCCCACAATTGATGGACTTTAGGTTCATGCTGTAGTCTCGTGTCCATCCCTGTCTTTGATCCCATCTGTTTTGCTCCTGGCCAGAGTGCCTGGGCCTGGTCCATTGCTTGCAGTGTCTAGTGCTGTCGTGGGAGCCAGTCGCCCAATCCCAGACTCCGCTCACAGTGTTCAGTCCCTGCAGGATTGCTTCCCACCAGTGGGCTGGGATTGCTTCCCACCAGTGGGCTCTGGTGTTTCTGGGGTCACATGTTCCTCGCAGATGGTCAACAGGCCAAACAGGCTGGCCTTTGCTGCTCCCTGACAAAAATATTTTATTATAAATTGAGTAGTTCTTGTGGAGGAAATAAACTGTCTGGCCTTCATTGTATATATATTAGCTATTTAAAAATGTTGAGGAAGATAGGTTTCAGCACCTTCCAGTGTATACCCTCAGATCCATTGGAATCCAGGCGCCATGTGGCCTAGTGTAGCATGTATCCTCCAAGGCATAAAAGTCTCTACAGTAAGTACCAACAATGCAGTTATACTTTTGTGCATAGTGTCTTCTCAGAAACTCTATTGCATTGATAATTTACTGCCAGAGAATAGTTCTGATTGATTTAGCTGGCCACATAAATACCCAAAGTTTTTATAAGTACTGGGTATCTGGAAGAATTTTCCCTTCACTGAAGTGGAATCCTCAGAGATTCCTCTTCTAAGAGAAGTGTATACACAGCCAGGAAATTATGTTGAGGAAGTGAACTCATTTGAGGATACTGGGGGTTAGCACCTACTCTCTCTCAGGTCTTTGGCTGCAGACAGCACAACTAGTCCCCTTCTACAACATGGCTTGGGACCAGAATGTTCAGGTGACCCAAATCTGTGTAGAAACTGGACATACCAGATCTCTAGGCCAACAGCAGCTAATAACAGAGTGCTCTGTCAATTAGTACAAATACATCTCTGACTTTGGCCTTAATATGTCTCTTGGAAAGTACCCCATACACATCAGAAATTGAATTTAGAAGTGGTTGGATTGTTCCAAAATTCATAGTCCCATCAGGAGATGCAAGAATGCAAGATGCGTCCCATGCACTCTGCCACATGTGATATTTCCTGTATAATATCTGTCATCACTCAATCTTCTTGTATACATATGTCAATACAAAATATGCTTCCAGGAATTATTGTAAAACTAGTGAACCAGTATAGATGTGCCAGGTGGGTTGTGTTGTTTTCTCTAACCAGTTGCTTGACTGTGCAAAGGAGCAAGACTTACTCCTAATTCAAAACCAAAGTGGGTTACTTTCTTCACTGTGGAATTCAATATTGGTATAAGCTGGATGTCCTTGTTATATGGAGCATGGATAATTAATTGAAATTTAATTAATTGGAAGAACTTTTGTAGAGAGCTGTGTATAGAGATAATTTTCTTGATATTGACTGACTTAACTTTGATTCAAGTAGTTTAAGTCTGCTTTCCCAATGGTTGTGAAATTTTAGAGTATTACAGCATGCTCCGGACAGTGTTCTCTCTGGTAAATAATCAGGAAAATTAATGGGCAATCAAGAGGCAATGACACATGGAAAGTAGATCAGAATTCTATTCCTTTATAAATTTCAGGGATTAAAAAAACCCACATTCAATTTTGGAGAAATTAAAGATTTTTGATGATGATATAAAATGTATGTTTTTTGAGGTAATGGTCTTATCACTGACATATTTCTGACCGCCATTTTTTTGCCTTAGAAATAATCCATTATGAAGTAAATCCTCTATATCGAATATATTAAAATCAATGAGCATTTTGTCTTCCACACCAGCAGCCAAAGCCTGCATAAACCACAGTAACCAAAACAATCAATAAGACTTATTTTAATCTGCATATTTTCACTTAGACCAAGAATTTCTTAAATTCAAGTTTCTGTTAAGGCGTGTTAGAAAGAAACCTACAATTGCCAAAATCTGTATAACAGTAACACATATTTCTTTGCTAACAACATTTGAATAAATATAGCACAGTCTATGTTACCTAAAAGTTTTGGAATCTATTTAAAATCAAGATTTCTTCAATGTGTGGTTTCATGCTTTATCTAGTTCTGCTGCGACACAAAAAAAAGAAAAAAAAGTTTCAGTGTGTATATAGTAGGAGAACTAAAGGTTATTGAAAGATATAAAATGAATTCTATTATAATGCTTCTGAACTCTTTAATTTCATTCACAATAATGGGCAGCATTTAAAAGCCCAAAGCTTTTTACTTATCATTACGTTTGCATTTCTAATTTTCACTGAATCTGGTGTTGCAATGTTTTGGGGATAATAATATGATGATAACTATTTTAATCGGATTGGTGCTGTTTACTCTTTAATCCTACAATGTGCTTAACATGTCTTCAGTGTTTGTGAATTTTTTTTGTTGTGCATACAGATCTTGGTGACAAAAGGTACAAACTTACATCCTTACACTAACTAGCTACCATCAACTCATCACAGGAGAGAGCCAGTTGTGTCACCTGAATGCTATCAACTCTCCTAGAAGACATCTTCCAGTGACTGAGATGACTTCATAGAAATTCCCTCTTTCTTCTTTAAATAGTAACTTAAATTTAACCATCTCTTACCTGAGGAATCAATTACATTATTGCTGCAATGCATCAAATATAGACCTTTGTAAAAAGTGTGAGCCAGGCATACATATTAACTTTTCAGGTACGTCATTGGAACTTCTTACAATGCATAGAGATTTTAGAAATCACTAAGAAGGCTTATCTATAAATCTGCAATATATCCAAGACTTTAAAATGTGTCTAAGAACTTAATGTTCTATTTCAAACTTAGTGAACCAAAGAAAATGCCATACTAACTTTCACATAGGCAAAAAATACAGTCTGCAGCAGATTTTCAGCATTGGTTTACTGAAGACTGTGTCATCTTTTCCATCAAATAAGACTTTAGAATATGAAGTTGTGTAGCAGACTCAGATCCATGCCAGGAAAGACTGTAGATGCCTAGAAGTTTTAGTCTAACGTTCAGAGGCAAAGTTTCCAAAATGCCTACCCAACTGCTGCCTAAACCCAACAAACAAAATTTCAGTCTTCTTGTCTGACCTGAAAATATGTCAGACAGCTATGGTTCAAATTAGCCCACATAAGCTGGTCTAATCTTCTTGTGCTATGAGACAGCATCTTCCCAAATTGAAACCCTAATTTTATTTTCAGCTGATGGGAGTGAATAATTTTCTTGTGAAAGCCTTCAGAGTGTGATCATCTTTACCTGAGTTTAGACCCACAGGAATGCTCTCTTGGTTTTTTTCAGTTGCTTACTTTTTCCTATGAAATATGTAGGTATCTATCTCGCCTCATTTTAAATGTTGAAGCCTTATCATTACTCAGCAAGGAATGAAGTGTTTATGGGTCTACAGCCCTTCATAAATGAAACAGTTTTTACTGAACTAAACAGTAATAAACTCTGTGAACCAGAAATCCAAGGCTCTCACCCTTATTTCAAGGTTTTTGTGGATCTTTGCCAAATTTTTTTTGTATCCAAATTCTTTTCATATAAAAATTTACAGGAGAAATTCTTCAAACAGTAAAGGTAAGGCACTCACTGCCAGATGGGGTACTAGCCTAAAGGTTTTTGCAGAAAAGATGGGCATTAATTTTCTGGCCAATTCTGTGTAATATTTATAGGGAGTGGGTATTGCTGGGTTTCTGTGTTGAGGAATGTTGATAAGTTCTCAGTGAAATAGTGGCTGTATAATGTTGATATGATTTGTCAGGAGAAAAGGATGGAAGTCTCAATCCTTTCATCTAGTTGGGTTTCTCCAGTTGTTACTGGCATAGAAAAACATGCATCTTCACTTCCATTCTGAGCAGTGGCACAGCTTATCTGGAAGCAATAAAAAAAATTCTGACTAGTTCAGAACTTTGTTGATGAAGTTCTCAGATAAGAAACAGAAAAACTGGTTTTAAGACACCAAAGTCAAAAGAAAGAGAAGAAAAGTCTCACCAATATTAATGCTTTGAGCTATTTAGTACATCACTAGGTTGTTAGAGAAAATGGAGATGTTACAGGAGATGTTGGCATCTAATTTAGTCACTTAAATAGAAAGGAAATCCTTCTGGAGTGACTAAAATGCACCCATTCTTATCATAATAAATTGCAGGGATTCTAGGCTATGAGGTGGTTTTGGAAAGTGAATCCTTAGTAGAGAACTGTACCAGTCTGCAGTAAGTTTATTTAGTGCACCATCAACCTTTCCAGGACGATTAATTTACCTCATTGTTTACTGTCATCCTCAGGTTTGAGGCATTAAACTCTACAGTGCATAAGAACCTTAGATGCTGAATGTAGTTGAATTTGGCTTTAGGGATCAGACAACATAACCAGGTCCTTCAAAGCTGGAAAATTGGTACCTTTGTCTCTAATGTGTGTGTCCCAGCAGCTAAATATTCTAAACCAGTATAATTTTCTAAAAATTGTATTTGCAAAGAAAACATACTGCCTATTAATATTTTAGGACTTACTTTGTACAGACCTATTGGTAAATCCTTTATATATATAATCATAGAATAGAATCACAGAATGTTTTGGATTGGAAGGAACCTTAAAGATCACCTAGTTCCCACCCCCCTACCATGGGCAGAAACACCTTTCACTAACCATGTTGTTCAGAGCCCCATCCAACCTGCCCTTGAACACTTCCTGGGATGGGCTATCCACAACTACTCTGGGCAACCTGTGCCAGTGCCTCACCACCCTCATAATAAAGGACTTTCTTCCTAATATCTAATCAAAACCTACTCTCAGTTTTAAGACATTCCCCTTGTTGCTATTACTACATGTCCCTTAAAAAGTTCCTCTCTATTTTTCTTGCAGGATTCCTTCAGGTACTTGAAAGGTCCAATTAGCTCATCCCAAAGCCTTGTTTTTTCCAGACTGAACAATCCCAATTCCCTCAGCCTTTCCTCATACAAGAGATACTCCATCCCTCTATTCATCTTAGTGGCTTAGTGGCTCTGGGCTCACTCAATGTCCTTCCTGTGCTGGGGACCCCAAGGTTGGATGCAGCACTGCAGATGGAGCCCCCCTTGAGCAGAATAAAGGGGCAGAATGCCCTCCTTCGACATATTGTCCCCACGACATATTTATATGTAAAGCATTTTTATATAAAGGAACTAAAAGCTATTTCTAAAATTAATTGAAGTAACAGATGCAGTCCAAGCTTACTTATGCTGTTTAGGTGAGTTCCTGTTTAACCTAAAAATTCTTCAGGAAACTCTTAATCTTTATGCGCACAGAAATGTTTATATGTTGTGATGGACTCAGTAATGATGCTGAGTCCTGCACTTCTGCATTGTGTAGGGTCAGGGGCTTTGCTTCAGTCTGTCGGGAGCTTTGCTTCTGTCTGTCTCGTGACAAAAAGCTTCCAGTAAATACAGTGCACAGTTCACTGGAGACAAAAAGTGCTATGTGCACACTGGATGACTCAGGGATGGTTTAGCTAAAGGCCTAGTTTTTAACCTAATGCCCCCCTGAAGCACTGGGAATATCTAGTGCATGTACATCAAAACTGCTCAGAGACCCAAACCTGCACATGGTAAGTGAAGACAATGACAGTCTCACAGTAAAATCACACTACTTCTTTGACCCAATTTGCAACTACAGCCAGTAAAAAAACAGAGCCAGGCAGTATCACTTTGCTTAATAAATGGTGTTGCATTTTCTTTTAAATCATCATGGGGATGCTGGTACATATCAAAGGTGAAATCTACAGTGCCAACAAATACATAGAGAGCTAATGGGAAACTCTATTTGTACCCTGAGAAATTAAACAGACATATGTTATCTCTCCTCACATATTGTATATCATCAAGACAGATTAATGCTGTATTTTGCATTTATTACATTTTTTAATATAAGAGCTACATAGTATAACTAGTTGCAGATATGGGAATATCCATAACGTTTCACTCCAGGGCATCTCATTTTATTTCTATTTTGATTGAAAAAAATAGGTCATTTTGATTTGAAAAATATTTATGGATTAGTTTAAATTTAGTCACAGCTTATTTTCAGTGGATATAAGATACCAGGTTTCAGTTGTGAAAGTGCTACTCTCTAATTGTTCTTAATATACCTCTAACTGAAATCAGCTCTTGTTATCAAATCATAGCAGATGCTTTAAGTCCATGTAAATAATAAAATAGAAATATTCTAAATTAAGCTCAGGAAAATCACAAGGAGGAAAAAAGAAATGCCATAATAATAACTTGCCTGAAAATTAATTATGAATTAAGATTCAGTCTCAGCCACCTACACAAAACAGTGTGAAGGCCTTAACGATCAGAAGGTTAGAAAGAAAAAAGCAAACAAAAAACCCCAAAAACCTCACAAAGACAGAGCATTCATGTTTTAAATACCTGCAAAACAAACTAAATTAAGAGATCATTATCAATTGCGAAAATTAGAACCTTCCTGCAAATTATGCATAAATATATAAAGTGATTGATGCCAGAAGCTTGGGAAGGTCAGATAAACCTTGGTGCATTGCTTAATTGGCAGACAAAAACTATTCAGTTTTGAAGGTATGAGTGTTCTAACTGAAACAAACAGAAAACACTAGAAAATCTCATTAGGACCAGCAGTATCAACAGTGTGTTTTACAGTAAACAACTTGGAACTTTTTCAAACCACTTTCTATAATAAGATTGCACAATAGCAATTGCAGCTGAATCTATGAATGAAATACCATAGACATTTTACTTTCAAAGTTAGAAGAAATGTTGAATTTTTCACATACTATTAAAGTGTGCTGAGTCTGGGTTGGAGTTCTCAATTCACATCACAGTTTAAAAGATATTCTTCTATACCATTATGCTAAGGTTTCTTCTATACCATTACTTTGCAAAACCACTCACTTTTGTCTCTCTGCCACCTGGAGTGCATTCATGGGAGTTATTCAGAAGAGATTAAAGTGTTAATGGCATAAAGTAATTTATCTGGATTGTAAAATAGAGCAGGATTTTAGCAGTACACTAAAGAAATATTTGTAGTTTTCTGTTTCTTAAGAGAGAATATTACACCATTATGTAAAAGGAGTGTATCAGAATAAGTACAGTCTACAATGAAAAAATAAAACCTCATAAGATATTTTAATTTCTTGAAGAGTGAGCAATTGAGGAATTTTTTGATGTGGCTTTTCATTACACATATTAAAATAAAATCAGTGCACAAGAAATTAATCTAAGCAGTGGAAGTGCTCTGCTGGTGCTACTGTCTTGTGGAGTTTTTCAGAATATTTTGTGATTCCAAAACCTGTGACGACATATATTTTATTCTTTACTAAATACCCCCAACAACAGCTATATGACTAATTCAGAAGGAGTAAGCTTGGCATTCTAGAAAAACATACAGGGCTCTTAGGTTTATGGTTTTAACTCATATCAACAACAGTCAGTTGCACAGGATAAAAGAAGACAAAACATCTTGCTGGGATGTATGAACAGGCAAATAGACTTCTGTGAGCAATGTTAAAGAAACCTCAATTTCCTTTTAGCACTGGAAAGACCTTAGCTGAGGCATGGTATCCAGTTTTGGAGAGCCAACCTCAAATTCAATATGTAGGAAGTGGAGGAATGCTTGTTTAAAAAAAAAAAAAAAAAAAAAAAAAAGTCGATCTTAGGTTCAAGGCCTAGAGACAAAAAAGAATTAAGGAATGTAGTAAAAACAATAGTAAAAATAAAACCAGGAAAATTTTTCTTGGTGGGATTTCATTTCCATATATCGTATTTACTCGCTCTAATTCTTGTCTATAGAAAAATGTGGCAGGAAAGTAAGAAAATGTGCAAAATATAAGACTAGAAAAAATTTTCCTCTTTTTTTTTTTTTTTCTCCTCACCATTATTGGCTTTGATGATGGCAGTGTGAGTAGTGTCTAGTTTGTGCTTTCTACTTAATAGTGAGAGGCACTCCTGAAACCGTGATCTTAACACTTCTTTTTTATAATTTTGATTTCACGCTTCAGCTTGTTTTGCTTTTGGCAAGCTAGACTTCAATTCTAATCCTTCATATTTATTTTGCAGTTTACTTTCGTCCAGGCTAATCTTTTTCTGGGATGGTGTTACCTGCAGGATACTATTTAAATATCTTTCTTACAAGTGAGAAGACAATTGATTGTATTTTTGCTACATATTTATAGTATATAAGTTATGTTCAGAAATATAGAGGATTTTCAACATAATGCCTATCACTAATGCCTAAGAGATTTTAATGGAAATAACTATTACTACTTTATTAATGGTATTTTTAAAATCAGCGTAGCCAATTATTCCTCTGAACATGAGTATAATGAACTTTCCTGTATTTCTCTTGACAAGGCAGCTACCAAAGAGATTTCATCTTCAGACTGTTGTAGTGGCTTAGGTTAATAGTCTGACCAAACTTGTCAGACTGATATGATATTCATCATGGCATTTTCAACTGCTCTTCTTTCTGCTAAATTTCCAGTGTTACAAGAGTAATATTTACTCAAAAAGCATGTGTTTACTATGTAAATACTCAACAATACCAGTATCATTAGCCTAAAATAGAGGGGTTGGCACCTCTCAGAAAACAAAATAGGATGATCAGAGGTTTTCATGAAGGAAGCCTTGAAGCAATGGCCCTAAAATATCACTGTAATTCAAGCAGAAGTTGTGGTTTCTGGCAGCCTGTGGCAGTACCAGCAAACTGTACAATCCTTGGTTTAAAGTTTGGATTGGGTGGCACTGTGTAGTACTGTGTAGTATTGTGTAGCAAGTTATTTTATTTTCTTAAAAGGGAATTCCATTTGAATAGTAACAATGATGAAAAGTCCAATATATTTTTCATAATTTACATCTTATATTCAATGAGAAATTTTCCTTGTTGTAGCTCTAGACTGTTGTGTCTTATCCTTTTGATGGGCACCTCAGGGACAAGATTGTATCCATCTCACATATTAACCATGGTTGATAATATGATGTCATAAACCAGGCTTCAGCTTATATTTTTACTGCCCTTTCTCTGATTTCCTGATTCTCTTCCTCAGACAGATCATGCCCTTCTACCCCAAGCATCTTAATGGCCTTTGCCGAAATTGCCTAAATAAGTCTGTCAGTATTAGTGGGGGGTTTTGATTTTGTTTGAATTTTATGTGCTTTATTTTTGTTTAGGTTTTCATTTCTTTGGTTTTGGTTCTGTTAGTGGGTTTTTTTGTGTTTTTTTCTTGTTTGTTTGTTTTTCTGTATTTCATTTTGTCCTTACGATTCAGGATGGCTCATGTAATGTAGAACTCTGATTTCTTCAGAGGGCTTATAGCAAAGTTAATTGAAAGACAGATTCTTTTTATACAGTCTTTTGGTACAATGAGTAGGATTGGTCCTTTAGGGCACCACCTTTTTTGTAAATATCTCTACCAGTAAACAAGTTGGAAAAAACACCAGGTGTCAGGAGAAGGATATCTACAAGATTGTTTTGGGTTCCTCGTTATGATTTCCCAGGCCAGACTGGGAGAGTTGTGTACTTGGCTTTCCCACAGGCTTCAAGCTTCTGCCTGGAGCCTAAAAATCCATGTTCTGACCAATGTCAGTTCCCACATAATTTTATTAGTCTTTGGAACTACTATTCTTCTTAACTAATTTTATCTGTGTAGAATTATGCAGGCAGTCAGGTCATCTTCCTCCAGAATCAATGAAATCCTAGGCAGTGATTCATCCTATCTGATGAGATGTCTGTCTTACTTTACCATACTTCTGCCATTTTTTCAGTTATTGATAAATACTTTTCATAAGACTAGTCCAAGACTTGGAACACACTTCTAGTATTTTCTCTTGTCTGACATTTCCCTTTCATGTAGTCAAATCATTAGGCAATTTTGTCCACTGACTTATGAATTTCATCAATATTTCATCTATTGTGTAATTTTAAATTCTTTACTTCTCAAGTATCAGAAAGTTGATGTAAATTTAAGAAGCTGTGACTGCAAAATCATATGCATTATTATGTTCAGTCATAAGAGAATTCGTTTCCTATATGAAGGACAGGGTTAGAATTACTCCAGAGTCTTCCATTGAGAGATCTTTTTCAATACAAATGGTACTATTTTATCAACATTTTATAAACTTGTACTTAATTCAGTAAAATGTAGAAAAGGAAATTGTTCACAAGTACAGAATTTTTTTTTCTTAAAATGAAAAATGTACTATTATTGCAACTGCTATCACCTGTATCAAAATAGACATTTTTTTCAAGAATTTTCTCCTGGGATGTAGGAGAGTTAAAACTGTACAATTTTTACTCATAATTCCTTAAAGTCTTAAAAACCTCAGTCATGGGAAAAATGACATTCCACAAATTCTTGTTATCATTAAGAAGTAAGAAGAGGATTCTTTATTTATTATAAACATTTTCATAGAACAGAAAAAAAAATACATCTTAAATACACATATCCTGAAAGTAATCATACTCTGTCACCAAAGAGACTAGAAGAAGCAGCTAAAAATTAAATGTAGCTATAAAGAACACGTCGAAATTGCTTTATATATCCTGCAAAAATATTTCGTTTTGTTTTACATATCCTGCATAGTCTTTTGCATGAATAGCAAAAAATGCTCAATAAGAGCCACAATTATCACAGCATTTGTTCTTGTTTTTCATATGGTAACAAAACCAAAACCACCTCCAGAATAAATGCTGACATGGAAGGAAAAGTGATTTATTTTGATGGGTGGAGTTTCATCACATAATGACAGATCCCAGATCAAAGAACTCATATAGCATAAAAACTTTTAATACTACCAAACATGGAAATTAAAAGATCAAAGTGCTCTCATCTGCAGTACTGAATAACACAGTTCCATCAAGAAATCAGTAAAGGATAGGTTTTGTGTTTGGCCAAGAGTACCAGTAAAACTGCAGCTACAGATCTGTAGCAGATAAAGCTGAGACAACTTCATTAGGTCACTTATTCCACATACCTCTTTCATTCTGTGATGAAATAGAGGTTTCTAAGGAAAGGAGGCTGTATAATGACAGACTAATAAAAGCAATCACTAGAGTCTGCTAGTAAGGAAATGTAATAACACACAACCCTCCCACTCCCACTGCCCTTTTCCCAACATTAAAATAAATGACAGATAACTAAAAAGAACAGACCTAGAAGGGAAATCAAATCTTTTCATCATAGTACAATATTATGGGAAGTACAAAGTGGTAGGAGAAACTCAAAACCACATCAAAGACGTTTGATTGGGATTTTTCTGCCTTTTTTTTTTTTAAACATAGTAAGTATCCCATTAACATCATTAAATATCCCCTCCTTTCCTATTTTGCTTTTTGGTTCCTTTTGAATTGATATTTGGAACTGCAAGTCTCATTTTTGTTTGGTTGTTTGAAACAGGGACCCTTGCATTTACATTGACACTTGACCTCTGAGCAAACCTTACCTCTGTAAACCGTGATGGTTTTAAGAGCAATGGCAAAAAAGGAAGCATTTACAGTTGGTTTGTGTTCCATCTTCTTGTCTGTCATTTGCCTTTTTATTCTATTTCAGTAGCAGAAGGAATTGCCAATAATCTTACAGTTTTCTCACTTGCCTTTCACACCCCCATCTCATCTCAGTCCAAGCAGCCTTTTTTCTTGGGGAGTATTTAAAAATTACAAACTTTTGTCATGCTGGTTAATCTGGCTAGGTTTCTTTCATAGGTGTTAGACAAATAGGTTGGTTTAGGTGTTCATTCAATGCAGGAGTTGAATTCTGGAGACAGACTTACCCCTTCACTGGCTGCATGCAGCTTAATTGAATCTGGAACATAAAAAGGAAGTTAAAAAAATTTCCAACAAAAATGGAATCCTTTCATCTGGTTCTCTATTTAGTACTCTCTATGAACATTCCCTATAATGTCTTTCCTGAGAATCTTTGTTAAATAAGCCAAATTCTCTTTGTGTTAACTAAGGCTACCTTCTTTTTCCATAAAACATGGCATTCCTTCCCACTGTTTCTTTCTTTTTCATCTTTTCTGAATAAGCAGCATTCACTCACATCTTATGTTTTTCTTAATTTCATAGATGGCTTCCCTGAAACTCATTATTATTTTGGTCTCAGTGGTTCTCTTTCTTTTTGTTCTGTCATCCATCCAAATAATAGTTACTTCTTAGCTATTTCATACTTCTCTTACATATTTCTCTACCACCCACTACTAGGAGAGGTCAGAAATCTCCATATTAACACCTTATCAGGGGAATACCTAAGTACTGCTGTAGCCCATGCCAAGACTGTTCCATAGGCATGCAAAATCTTCTGCAGTGGTTTGGTAGTAAAACCCTTCTCTAGCCACAAAGGACATCAGAGACTTGAGAAGCTGTTTCACCACAGACATCTTTTTCCACATTAAAATAAAAACAATTTGCAGAAGTCAGCAGTTTCATGAGAAAAAACTAAGGAGTAAAAAACTGTTCTACATAAATATGGGCCAGTGACAATATAAATACACCCAAATAAAAATACATTTCTAAACAATAGGTTTACCCAAAACTTTTGTTCAAATTAATAATAAAAATTGAAAATTAAGATAGAAAACATAAAACTAGAACACTTTCACTGAATCACAAAATCACTAGGTTGGAAGAGACCTTCAAGATCCTTGGGTCCAACCCAGCCCTAACACCTCAATTAGATCATGGCACCAAAGGCCACATCCAGTCTTTTTTTAAACACGTCCAGGGGTGGTGACTCCACCACCTCCCTGAGCAGACAATTCCAGTACTTTATCACTCTTTCCAAAAAAACCTTCTTCCTAATATCCAACCTATGTTTTCCTTGGCACAGCTTAAGACTAAGATTGTTACCTGTGTCCAGATTTAAGGTCCTGCAGCATCTGGACACACATGAGTAGCTATGGACACACAGAGTAGCTAACAGCAGCTGCAGGCAGCTGTCACTAGACCATCTGCAGTAGTAAGCAACATGTAATAGGCTAACAGATAATGCACAACATTGCCACTTTCCTGCAGAAATTTAATGGCAGATTTTGCCTAATATGTACCTTGCTTCAGGTAACTATGCAATACCCATTGCTTGGGGCTAATGCAAAAATATTATGATAAAATGTTAAGGGAATTTTTGCTGAAATTGAAAGTATGAGAAAAAAAAAAAAAGAAAAAGAAGGCTTTGCATATGCCATTTCTTTGGAAGAAACACTTAAAATGAGAACATTTTAATGTAACAAAATATGACTCACCTGAACACAGTTGTTAGAGTAAGTCATCCATAAAAAACAATTTGTTCCAAACTAAAAATGATATTACTATAGATAATCTCAATGATGATCATAAGGCCTGAAATGATATATTATATATGTAAGGATTAAAGGACAGGAGAACAAGATAAAATGTCCTGATAGGAGGAGCTCAAGCATCAAATTATGCATCCTAGGGCAAACCTCTACTGAGGTGACTTAAAATAGAAGCACAAAAAATGCTCAGAGAGAAGGATGAAATATCTCTCAATTAAGGTGTATTTATAACTTGCTCTTGGAATGTGATATTTCAGATTGAAGTTACCAAAATTTTTTCACCATGAAATTTAACTGGACATCGTTCTGCTTCATTACTTCTGAATTTGTTGAAGATCTGATTAGAGGGTACACTGATAAGGTGATACTGTAGAGAGGGCACTTTGAGGGTAGTCATTAAAATTTGTATTCATACTAGCAACTTGAGGTAGATCAGAATAGGAATTCAGTACACTAAACTACACCATATACTGCAATAGAATATGTACATGGGAGGAATATTCTGAAAATAAGATGACATTTCAACATAAAGATTTTTGCTCTAGAAGTTAAGGAAAGAATTGTGGCTATAAAAGTCATGGCGGTCTGAGATTCATTAACTGCTATACCAAAGAAATAAAATGGCAAATGCTGGTGTAGAAAAACAAAGATATTGAAAATGTTAAATATTTAGTTAAGTATTTTTAGCATGGGGGAAAAGTCAGCAAAGATACAAAATTAAGGACTTCAGTGCAGACTGACAAATAAATCCAGCTTTCCCAGGTACATCATGAACTTTCTTAAGGATTATGGATCTTTGCCATGGTATGTGATCCTTGTTATAGGGTAAGAAAGAAGCTGTGCCACTGCTTTTCCCTCCAGTCCCACCTATATATACTCTGAATGGATTCATTGGTGAAAGTTCACGTCTCCATGTCTTGACTGCCTATATCAGATATTCTTGTATGTGCAGTGCCTCCCCCTTTTCTTTTACAGCCCACTCATGATCTACACAGGAATAATGTTTAAATTT
Source organism: Trochalopteron elliotii (assembly GCA_024734555.1). Lineage (NCBI taxonomy): Eukaryota > Metazoa > Chordata > Aves > Passeriformes > Leiothrichidae > Trochalopteron > Trochalopteron elliotii. The sequence continues at coordinate 1,076,050 of JANPWX010000016.1, forward strand.
AAGCACTGAACTACACAGATGACTTATCTTCCTGAAGGTTTTGAATACTGCAAAAATATGTCCAAAGGAGATGACAAGTGACATAATGAAGAAAAATATGAGTATATGATGCTTAATACAATAAGTACAGAGTTAACCCAAAGCACTCACAAATTTCTCAAACATTTCTAGAATTTATCATTACTTCATATTAGTAGCAGCAGCCGCTCCTTTTAACTGCCACTTGAAACTATCAAAACTAGTTAGCTTCAAAAGAGTTTTTTTAAAAGTTAAATTTAGATAAAATGAACTTTATGACTCACTGAAATACCCACTAGATTTCTTTCTTATAAAGGACAAACAAACCAACCAGCAGTTTTGACAGGAGGTATTCAAGTAATAAATGATACATACTCTACTAAACTTCGAGTATGATGGGTAGAAATAATAGACAGACTTCAAAGGTTGCATAGAAAAGAAGAATGGCATAGCTCTTGGGAGTAAAAACAGAGGAGCAGAAAGTTAATATAGTGAGCTTTGTGCAGATAGTCTAAAACTGTCAAAGCCTGACCCCTTTAAAATAGAGTTGTCAGAGCAATTAACTTCAGGGAAAAAAACCAAAGTCATAATGAGGTGACACTGAAGGAAAATCCTTTCCTCAGTTCTGAAAGAGGATACATTATTTTATCAAGTGAAAAGTCTCATAGGGACATATTTATAATATGTGTAATATAAAAAAACACTGAGATTTTGTAAGCTTAACAGGTACACAGTTTGGGAAGACACAGAAGGTGAAGAAAAGGTGTCACTTGATTGCTCCAATAATTTTTGGGTTTGGAACTTCATAAGTTGTTCTTCCTTAAGTACAGCTTTTTGTCTTATAGCTATAAGAAATATTTCCAGTAGAATTCCAAATGATCTGGACATTGCCTAAGTTTCTTTTGCCAAAATGTATGGCTCAAAATAAGACAATTGCACATTATTTTAACTTCATTTTGATTTGACATATTTAAATAAATCCATCCTATTTCCCTAACTCTGGATCTGTCTACAAGTTGCAATGTACTTGAATTCCTAGAGTCATAGAATTACAGAATACTTTGGGTTGGAAAGGACCTTTAAAAGTCATCTCGTCCAGTGCCCCCTGCATGAGCTGTGACATCTTCAGCTCTATCACATTGTTCAGAGTGCTATCCAAGGTGAACTTGAATGTTTTCATGTTTTCAGGCATGAGGCATCCCCTCTCTGGCCAATTGTCCCACTACCCTCAAAATAAAATACTTCTTTCTTGCATCTAGTGTAAATCTATCCTCTTTAAGTTTAAAACCATAGCCTCTTGTCTTGTTGCAATGGGCCTTACTAGCAAGTCTGTCCATACCTTTCTTATAAGCCCCTTTCAAGTAGTGGATTGGAATAATTTGCATTAGTGAAATGTGATCTGAATGTTCTTCATAATTTTATTAAGATTTCAATCATTAGCATGTATTTTGTATTGAGCAATAAAAAAAAAAAAAATCCAGATCATCCAGCCTGGGCAAAACAGATACTGAAAATCTACAAAGCCATGTTGGTATTCCAAATTTTCCTGTGCATCATAGGCCAGATTTGCAACTTCACCCATTTCTACAATAAAGTTCTGGGCACAAATAGTCTTCCCTACAGAAGGAACACTGAACACTATATAAAGTATTTGTTAAATACATTCATATTTGGACAGTAACATGTTTTTTTAAATATCTCCCTATTGCTGCTAAAGACAAACATGCTGTTTGTATATATTCTAATATTTGGTAGCATATTTTCTTTTGCCTTGAGGCCTTTTCCTAAAGTGGAACCACCAAAAAAGACTGGAGTAGGGGATTTTTCGACTGGCAATGCTACTGTAATCCAATTTGTGAAAATGTTAAAAGAAGACTCCAGAAACTGATGTATTTCTCTCCTTCAGGCAATTTTTGTGTGTTGCAGAGCTTCTAAGCCACTTTTTATCATTCCATTTACACTGGCTTCGTGCCACTGGTTTTTGTGGAGGTGCCATGATACTCTAATATAAAGTGAGCCTATAAAAGCTGGAGAAGTGGGAATGGGGGTGATCTTTCAGTTATTAGTAGCTGGCCCGTGAAAAGAGTCCTCTTCACAGACTTTCCACATGTCTAAATTTCTTTTAGTACAGGCAAAAAATACAATTTGTTTTCCTTTGATAGGGTTTTGAGGGTTTGTGAGTTCCAGTTTGTTTCTTTGGTTTTGGCGTTGTGGTTTTTTTTTTTGTGGTTCTGTTTTTTTTGTTGTTGTTGTTGTTTTTTTTTTTTTTTTTTTTTTTTTTTTCCAACTGAAGAGTTCTGTAAATTTTTCATTTCCAAACAACTCACAGGCAGGAGCAAGAATATAATTTACAGCACTATGGATGTTCTATAATGGATTTGTAAAACAAAGTTTCAAATAAAATCCATCCTCATTTATTCTGAAGTTGAAACAATGGTTCATTGACATAATGTTGTTACCAGCCTGACGTGGATCTCTCTCTAAAGCCTTCTGATGCAGGAAATGCAAGCTAGCTTCACAAGTGAAGTTATGTAAAATAACAGATACCTATATGCACTCGTGTGGATTAATAGGAGACACTTTCCAAAAAGATGACTGATGTGATATCCATATGTGAGAGTAAACAGACATAACTCACATAATGAAGCTTAAAATGAATACAGCAAATGTTTTCTAAGAACATATCTTAAACTGTTTGACAAGGTATGGGTGACAAAATCCCTGAAAGGTCTTTGTCTTCCTGACTCAATTTCTGGTTATGTAGTCAAGTAACTTGGAATACATGACTTTACTTAAAGGTTTCAGCTGTTTTTTTCTCAAACACAAAAAGTTATTAGCTTTATAGTAAGTGAAATAACTTACTTCTTTTAAAGGTGAAACATTCATCTTAGTCCTCTGGCAGTTATGGTTTATGGTATCACTGATTTTTGGCACTCTACAGTGTTGCTTTGTTTTTGTCCAGTTTCATCAAATATTAGCTGATGTTTTCTTTCTATGTAATTTAGCACAGAGATGTATGAAACCGTTTCTGTGGCTGCATTTTGTGTACAGTAGGTAGAAATAGTAAGAAAACAGAAGGCGCTTCTGCCTGGCCATAGTGCAGTGCTGTGGCCCACTGGATCATTTATTCACCAGTCACCAGTCTTGGTGACTGCCCGGACCTTGAGACACGAACTGGCTGTTTTCCTCTGTTGGTGCCTGCCACTGTGGGGAAGTGCTGTGATTTCCCATTAGGCAAATGAGTAACAACCCCACTAGGCCCATCCAGCAGCTACCAATGCTCTGGGAAGTGCGCTCTTCCAGAGAGAGAGAGGATACACCAGGCTGGATCCACTGAAACCTGCTAATGGTCATGCCTTTGCTGGAAGCTGCACCCCCTGGAAGCCCCTGGGCCACCTCTTGCACCTGGGAGCTGTCATCTCTTCAACTGTCCTTCTGGCTGTATGCTGGTTTGGTGTTGGCCAGGTCATGTTATGTGCTCTTGATCACTTAGGGACTCCTGGCACTGTGGTCACAGGCTGCTGGGCACCATCAGGGCTTCCCACAGCAGGCGTGGACCTTTGCGGCCATGGCTCTTTGGTGGCACCTAGAGAAAACAACTCCTTTTCCTCAAGGCCAAATACATTAAAAGCATTCAGCTTGTAGCTTATTTGTACTTATTGAATGAACTTGGCGAGTTTGGATAAAAAGGAACCTTTCTCTACTAGCAAAATATTAATGTTACAATTCCTGCAATTCATCTTTAGTTAAGCTTGAACAATTTACTCTCTTTATCTTCCTTTTTTCTGTGGCTGAAAGAAAAAAGTTGAGGCTGGGGGCAGTGGGACTAAATATAAATTAAATATATATTTATCTTCTGTGATATAAAATCAATTATAAATTATGGATCTTGTACTAATCTTATACTAACCTGTTCTGCTACGTTTATGCATGAGATACTGTCTCCAGTTTTAAATCTCCACTTCCTTTGGGCAACAGAATGGATGTAAATTATTAAGATAAGGCTTCTGTGAGTCCACACATGGCAGGTAAAAGCCTGCTTTTTGGAATGGATGTTCTGATCTTTTGGCTTCAAGTACCATTTGGTGTCTTATCCTGTGGGTAACTCTTCTGACTGCTGACAGCAAGTGGCTTGGTAAAAGGTCATGCTATGGATATGTGTCCTGTAAATGTGCTGTCACAGCACTGCTGCTGTTTTCTGTGGAATAATTGGAGTTGCCACCTTCTTGTAAATAACTGCTGTAGCTTCTCTTGTGTCCAGATATTCAGGTAGTTTAAACTGATTCTAATTCCTAATTAGGAAGATAACATATTAATTATTTGACTTTTTAACTCATAAATTGGGGTGTACTGAAGTGTTCTCTGCTTGTATCATAGAGGTTGTACAGGGTGCAGGTGCTTTTCTCTTATGCTGTGGGGTCCCTCCCATGGGCAAACAGTCATCCCAAAGCTGATGTGGCATGGGTCACTCGTCCATGGGGTACAGTCTTTTAAGGATAGGCTGGTCTAGTTTGGAAACAAGGGCTCTCTCTGTCTCTAGAAGCAGGGGCCCTCTCTATTCAGTTCTCCCACTAGACCACTTCTCTGACATCCAACCCCTCTGGTGTGAGCAGTTTTCCTTTGGGCTGCAAGTAGATTTCTGCATTCCCTGTGGATTTCCTGCATTACAAGGGAACAGTTTGTTTTATCATATTTCTCACCACAGCTTGGAGAAGAATCTTGGCTTGAATGCTTGAAGGAGCTTCTCCCCCTCTTTTTTTTTTTCCACTTACCTTGGTGCCACCATGTTGTTTTCCCGCACGTATTTGCCTTTTCCTATAGTTGCAACTCACCCCAGAAGATGAGGGTAACCCAGTTTCATATTAATAGAAACCTTGGGGAGGTTAGAGCTAAGCAAAGCTGAATGACTGGTGTTTATATGTGTAGGGTTTATTTTAGAACAACTGCATTGCAAGGGAAAGCAGGTATGTAGGTTGTTATTATCTTTAGTAATATAGCAATGTAAAAGCATAAATGAGCCCTTTAGAAAATGCATACAGAAAAGAAAGAAGGAGAGGTTAAGAGTATAAAGGTACCACTGACCATGGATCCAGCAATGAGACTTGATTGTCCATCTTCTGTCGGAGTCATGGTCGCCATCTTGGTCTGTTGCAGGTGAGGGAAGCCTATGAAGCACAAGCTCAGTGGGTTAAATTAACTTCAGCTTTAGGTGGAAGGCCCAGCTACCACCCCTGGGGATGGGCATTTTATGCTATTTCAGCACCACAGGTGTGGCACAGCCCACTGGTGGAAGCCCCCAGAACTGTCTGGGCATGCTTCTGGAGTCCTTGGTTTATGACACCTTCCAAGACATTACATGCCCCACCACAAGGGATGAATACCTTCAGGCCTGCATATGAACATCCGCTGTGAGTGTAAATGTCCAATACCTTCCTCAGGGAAGATAGATGGGGAGCAGTTTTAGAACTGAGCCAGTTGTGAAACAGGAGGACATTAATGGTAAAGAGCACTGCCCTGCCTCTACAGGGTCTGCTTCTTACCTGCCTTCTCCCTTACCTAGCTCAAAACCCAGCACACAAATAACTCCCTTTGTCCTCCTTGCATGGGTGGGTGTACAGGTCTGGCCTGGCAAAGCACCCTGCTGCCTCCACAAATGACAAAAATGTTTTAAGTCATTAACCATTAACATTCCAGTCTCTCACACCTGTCTGCACGATCTTTAAGTGCAATGAATTAAGGTATAAAATAATGTATTTGTCTTCCTTTAATGTGAATTGCAATGTCAGCCTAAAGAATGATCTTCTAGTATTTCAAGGAGGATGCTATAGACAACAATTATTTGGCTCCTAAGGATCCATACTGTCGGAGTGACCCTTATTATAACAGAGCCAAAGCAAATTGGTGTAGAAATCATACCAAGAACTCAGGATGTCCACTCATGGCTCAGAGAAGTTCATTTATATGAAGCAAATCCAGACCAAGTGGAGGAAACAGGAATGAGGGAGCAAAATCTTTGTAGTTCTGCACTGATATAACTTTTTGGGGGGTCATTTTATTGTGGGGTCTTTTTTTAGTTCTCCCTAGTAGTGTGAAATGTTGAGGCTAGCTGCTTCTGATTGAAGCTGATTTTCCTTTCTTCCCCTACAATGCTAGTTTCCTGTAATTTAGCAAGAAATGTTAGATGCAGGAAATACTGTAGTGCTATCCAAAGACACCCCAAAGCCCATCTCTTAAAACAAGAACTCTTTGAATCACTTCTCAAAGAGAGAGAGACATATAAGTAAGATCAGAAAAACACATATCTAAATTAATAATGAACTGTCAGAGAGTACACTCCAGATGTAGGACAAAAGAGATAACCACTCTAATTTATTAAATAGAACAAGAGGCACATTTCCCTAAAAACTGCAGTGTCTAGTGAAGGTGAGAGAACATGCAAAAGCATGAACATAAGATGTGGCAAGCCTTATGGTAGTTCTGCAGTTTGAAGACTGAGGGGAAAATCAACCTGGTTATTTCTGGAATTGGAGTAAATGAGATGGAAAAGAATAGGAATATTAGGTTGACAAGTACACAGAAGGTAAAAAGATTAGAGCAAATATCTAATTACCACATGGGAGACAATGTTTAAAATGAAAGAAAGAAATTGCAGAAAGCTTTTTGCTGACTTATGTTGCCTTGACTTTATCTGTATTTAAAGATCTTCTTGCTTTGATCTCTGACTCTTCTCTTTGTATTCCAAACCTTAAAATTGGCAAGAGATGGGGAACCCCCCCTACTGGTGTAATCGAAGCATGGAGTTCCTCTTAGTGTGTTTTTATAAATGAAAGTGGTCTTTAATAAACCTAATATTGGAAAAGAATATCTAGTTCAGTGACACTGCTCTGCTAGTATTTTGTTTACAGTTACTTCTCTTCTGTAGTTCTGGATGCCAATTAATGAACTATAACTTAATTTGGACCATACATTTCAAGGGCAAGGTGTTTTTGTTTTTCTTTTTTTTTTTTTAAGACATGGATTGTCTTAGCCACCTAGATCTTAAAAAAGGCTTTTTTTGATGGCTTTTTGTGTTTATTTTGGTTTTTTTAAGGATTTGTTTCAATGTTCAGGGTAAATTTTGAACAAAAGCTGGTTTTCTGGCAGGGTTATCCTATACATACTCAATCACATATCCCTATTTCACAATACAGAAATTAACCAGTGATTAGCTAAGCTACCAGTATAGTATTGTTTCTGTGGGACAGTAATGCTGTCTTACATCTTACTTATGAGAAATTAATAATTTTAAAAAATCTCATAGTATCAGACAGGTCTAACAAATTGTGTTGAGTGATGTTTCAGTAAAGGATCTAAACATTTTTCTTCAATCAATTTTACCCTTAAAAATATCCAGATTCTGGGAAATTGTCTTATAATCAATATAGCAATATAATTATAGCTTATCAAAAATTCTATTTTGTATGTAAAGGTGAGACTACTAGTAAGAGGGGATATGTAAGGTAATTTATTCTGAAGATCTTACATGGAAGTATGGTGGTTTTGTTTGTTTACTAGTCAGTTAATGTTTACCACACGGAACATATGACATTCATGGTTTTTCTGAAGCAGCACCTGGAGGATAGACAGGATAGTCTAAACTACGTCAAATTGCAGGAAGTATCTCTGAGTGAGTCAAGGCCCAGGAATCTACTTTGAGGTGTCCTAAATTTACCTGTCTCCATCTTTAAATGAGTCCTAACACAAAAAAATTGTCTTTAGTAGGTACAAACAGGTCTTTTACTGTTTTCTAAAGAATGCATAGATGGATTAACATAGGAGAGTTTTAAAGATCAAGGAAATGTTTGAAATTTTGCAGTGAATGTTTAGATGTGCATCAAGGTAAAGCCCATAATGTGTTTGCATGTAAAAACATGATGTTTATCCTAATGCTCATCACATCTAATGATGGTCTTTATTATAAAAAGTGTTAGTAATTTGTGCCTTTTTATTGCACAGGTTATCTGGATTTCAGCTTCCATCATCTATTGTGAGCACAGGATCTATCCTCACCCTCTGTTTCACCACAGATTTTGCTGTCAGTGCCCAAGGCTTCAAAGCTATCTATGAAGGTAAGAAATCTTCTCAGCAGGTGTTCACTGTACTTAATGCATGCTTTTCATGTTGAAATGTGATGTTTCAATTCTGTTTGGGATTTGAGTAATCAGCTGTTATTGCATTAACTGTGGGGTTTATTTTGTAGCGTATTTAAAATGCTACTTTATCTGGGTCATAGTGTTGAATTTTAAATTTAATTTACACTGATACTGCAATTTCTGATGGAATTCTTTAACAAAATTTGTAAGGCCTCCAAAGCTGCATTCAGAGATGGATTCATTTAAATGGTTTTCTTATTATTTCCTAAATGATTTTTTTTGGAAGCATCTTTAAGCAATGTCTAACTTAGCAGTGTAATGATAAAAATCAGAGGAGCTATGGATCCTAACTGGTCTTGAAAATGAATCACTGATCCTCTCATTGTGGAAAATTAAAAGGACAACAACAAAATATATGTATATATAAAATTAAACAAAAAAACCCAGTTGAAACTTACTCTGTGGAATGTGTTAGACTGCAGTGATTACTCAGTTTTTGTTAGAAATAAGGCCAAGCATTTCTTGTGTCTACCAAGAATTATGCTCATTAAACTGGAATGATACCTTTTGTGTAGCTCAAAGTATTTAGTAAATGGTTTTATGAGAACTGCAGTCTTTGTTGGGGAAAGTTAACAGGTCCAGTGATATTAAGTCACTTCCTTGTTGGATTATAAGGGTGTTTTGGGTGTAATCCAGGATTGCTTTCAAACTGAGTGTGTGGTGTTGCTTTGGTAGTTTTTGGGTTTTGTGTATGTTAGGATCTTTTTACTGCTGTTTATTTTTTTATTCATAGAAAATGCAGGGCTTCTAATACTTAAAGTTGCAGAAGGTTTATTTTCAGATTACTTCTCAAACTCTTAAGTGATTTTTTTTCTGTGGTGTTATAGATCTAAACTTGACTGGTAGTGTTTATTCTGAAAAATTTGCCTACCGTCAGTTAAGTGCCTGAAATGTTTTTATTGATGCAGTTGATATGGAACTGAATCTGGAAAGTAGTATGGTTTGATGGTAACTCTTTACTAGGAAGAAAATTTGCAAGTCACTAAATCCATAACATTGGTCACCGCTTCAGAGAAAGTGACAATACCATAGAGGCCACAGGTACCGTAAAATGCTTGGTGAGGTTTTGATCATGTTTTTCTAGGACTGTAGAAACTTTGCCTCCCTTTCTTGAGAATGACAAAGTCTACCTCATATTGATTCGTATCTTTTTTCATATCTCATTGACGTTTTGAAATGATAGTGTGTTTTAAAGTCTCTTCTTGAATTCAATATGCATATTGAGGGGATTACATAGGTGTGAAAGACAGGGGCATAGGAGATGTCATGAGTAGCTCAAACTTTTTTGTTTTGAGATTTTTCTTTTTGAGTGGGTAGCTCACAGTATATCTCTCCTTGGTAGCTATTCCCCACTTCCTTTGTCCCTCAAAGCCTTATGACCTGGTAAGTCAGCTAATCAGTCTCTTATTTTTTAACTAGTATGGGTGCTGTGAGAAACAACTAAGTTTCATTGCCATAGTCTTTGGAAGATTTACAAGGTAATTTGAAAACGAACATCAGAAATCATGAACACACCAGGAACTGTTTTTGTTCCCTCAATAGGAAGCTGCTTTCTATGCACCTGTTTTATTCTTTTCTATGAGATGCATGCAATAGCATATTTCATCCTTTTACGCAATCTGAGCAGTTTGTTTTTCATATTGAAAAGCACAGTGAAATAGGCTAAAGGACATCTCTTGACTGTCAACTTATGAACACATGCATGGAGCCACAGGCTGCAATATAATGACACTTCCTGCTGGCCTACTTTCTTCTAAAAACCCCAGCAGGAAGAGCTGTAATTAACAGTGACAGACAGCACCACTTTCTGGTTAAACAACACTGCCCCCTTTCAGATTTTGGGCTGTAAACCTGGCATTGTCAATGAACTTTAAATTGACTTCAGACTGTGACATCCAGCTTTGGGAAAAGTGGTGAATGTCACTCAAGTGACAGCATTTCAGTACAGAGACAGGCTGTGGGTACAGATGGTTCTAGAAGGAATTGTAGCAGTGAGAGGTTAGATGTTTTCTTATGAAGGCTTGGAGTGATTTCTGATGCAATGGCCAGCTGATTTGCCCCATTGTTTAAGAACTTCCATAACTATTCCCTAGACTACCTGTTTTTAATAGTACCAGCTTCTGGCTTCTGTGTCATATGTGATTTTAAGACAGGTATTCAGTTCCTCTAGGACAAGGGAATACAGAACAAATATTACCAGTCAGTAGAAGTCTTTATAACCACTCTGTCAGCTACCCATCCCCAGCTAGTTTCCCTTCCTAAACTATATGCCTATCCCTGGTTTTGGCCAGCTCTTTCATTCTTCTCTTGAGTAACTGAATTACTGTTCAGTTAGAAGCAAGGGGAGCATTGAAGTGCTACTGAATGCTGCTGCCAGCTGAGAGTTTGGGATATTATGGGTTCAGGATGCAGAGTTTGAAAAACTCAGAAGGGCACTAAAGCAGGAAACAAGGCAAGTTAACCACTTCAATGGTGATTGAATGGCCTCTAAAGTTTTACCCATACTTGGTATTCCTCGCAGAGAGAGAACATTACATCCCCAACCCTGGGCTAAGATTCTGACCTGTGCCTTTTACTTAGTGTATTCTTCATTTATGACCTCAGTTCCTGTGCAGCAATGACATAACTGGATCCTTTTTTTTTTAAATGGAGAATTACGAATGAAGCTAGTGAGACCACATTATGGCCCTATAAACCCTTGAAGATTGGTAGCATTTATGTGACTTAGCCTGCTGTCATGCATATACCATGTGTATATTAACATTAACTAAATCAGATCTTTGTGGCAGTAGACCAGAGAGTTTAACAAGACACTGATGTAGTTGGGCAGTTACTGAATTCTGAGGCTGAAATGTAGGTTTCTTTACTGGATCATGCTTTCAACAAGATTTATATGTTTGTTTCTGAGATTCTCTAATATTTTTAACTAATAATACTTTAATTTTTCTCAGTGATAACATCAGCTCTCTAAGTCCTGGTACAGGTGAAAACTTGAAATGTTCTTAATTTCCAGAAATAAAATTATCTGTGGAAGCTTCAAACATATGATTATATCAGTGAAAAGAACTATGAACTTCAGAAGTAGCAAGATCAGTTTATAGCATCAGTCAGCTTAAAACATGAAATGATTTATTGACCATTACAATCACTGTTTTGTGTATAAACAATTTTTTACCAATGGAATTGAAGAATTGAGGGACAGCTCCTCTTTCTGTAATATGTGGTTATCTTTTATAATTGCAGTGGTTTACATCATAAGAAATACATTTAGGCTTTGCAGGGACTGCAGAAGGAGAAAACAAAGTACCAGGACTTGTGTCATTTTGCTTAATTCCCTGGTAAAATCAGTTTAATTCTTACTTTTCTGGAATGAAGTTAACAAACCATTTTTTAAAAAGGTGCTTTGAGGGCTACATATAGAATTAAAAAATCAGCATTGCTGTATCATTTTAGTAATTTTCTTCAGGAAGTCAGAAGCATTCCTCCCATACAGAGAACTTGCTTATGTTTGGCAATAGAGACAAATGCTCTTTAAATTACAGCAGTATCTGAACTGCTGTGGATATTTATAATTTGATGGTCTTTCTTCTATTATAAAGTACCATGGCCTGTCATTCAGGGAATCTAGCCGCCAAGTGGAAAAAATTAGTTAAAGCACAAAAGTAATTTCACAGTGTGCTCCTAGTCATCAACATAAAATGAAACATCAGGGGGGTTAGCTTATATTTTGATACACTAGTGTCTGCTACAAAACATTAAGATGCCCTCTAAGGTTAATAATCCTTAGTTGATTTTCAGGATTTTTTTCTTGGTTGGTTGGTTGGGTTTTTTTGTTTTGGTTTTGTTTGTTTGTTTGTTGCTTGGGGGGATTGTTTGTTTTTGTTTTGGTCTTTTTGTGTGTGTGTGCATATATGTGGTTGTTTTTATTATTTCTAACCATATTTTGTAGTGTAGAATTGGTGGACAGTGTTTAAACAAGCCAGATGTACTGGGCTTGGTGTTTCTTCATACCTTTCCTTGACCTCTGTTCTACAGCAGCATCTGTTCCTTGCCAGCGAAAGAGCTCACGAAGAAAGTCTTTCTATTCTCTTTGCCCGCAGGCCATGTTTCCTTTTTTCTTTTGTTCTTTGATTTCTCAAAGCTTTCTGCTCACACCCAGCATTAACATTTATACTGGCAGTCACCTTATCTTCCCTTATGCACCTTCCCAAAGGTTCTTTTTAAATCCCTTTTGACATCAACAGCAGAAAGCAGTGATGCACTTCCATGGTGTGTAGCCTTTGAAGAAATTTTCTTGTTTTTTCATCCCTTGCAGGTCTTATTCTTCCTGAGTATCTGTTAGGTGGTGGGGGATTGTTTTGTTTTGGTTGGCTTTTGTTTTGTGTTTATTTTCTTGTTTGGTTTGATTTTTGTTGTTGTTGTATTTGGTTATTTTTTTAATGGTTTAATTCTTTGGCTATATAAAATAAACAAAAAAAAAAAAATGGAAAAAATTCCCCAATTAACTTAGTATGATTCTGTGAGTTTGCCAAGGTAATTTTCCTGACACTATGATTTTTTCCAGTCAACATGGTTGCCAGTGAAGTCCAGACTTCTGAATTTAAGCTAATGTTTTTGAGTTTGCTTGTTTCCCTCACTCAAGTACCTAAGTACCTTTTCTGCACTCAATTTTAAGAGTAAAAGTTTGCTTGTCATTTGGTCAGTGCTTGAACTGCTTCCTACTTGTTGTCCATGAGTCTGGTTAATGGCTGTGTAGTTCTCCCAACAAACTGTGATATCATGATGAGAGTAGTTACTTTCTGGGAATGAATGAATAATCCAATGAATAATCTGAGGCAAATATTTCAAGTTGACAGTAGAAAGATAAATTGGCAAGAAAATACCAACTTTATGCAACTTGTACATATAATGATTCTCTGCTATTCAGCATGAGATGAGTAGTCTCCTGAATCTTCAACCATTGCTAGTTAATCCCTGTGATTTAGTCATGGGTGCTCTTTTATCTATTAGACAATATTTAATTTTCATAGAATCATAGAAGATTGGAAGAAACTGTAAAAATCATCTAGCTCAAAACCCCACCAGCACCATGGACAGGGAATCCTTCCATTAGCAGATTCAATCATTGGAACAATTTTGATTGTTCCAGTGATGTGAAACTGTGAATGACTTGTGAACATCAGTGGATTAGTATATCCAGTTCAGAAAAGCTCCAAAACGTTCTAATGATGAAATCAAGAATTAGGCAGTTCGCTCTATATTCTCTTGTGTGGGTTTTGGCGAGGATTCAGTTTGTCACTCCCAAACCTGTAAATAGTTTAGATTCTGCTATGGTTTTTGGAGAAAGAAGCAGTATAAATTCTGTGAGTTTAATCTTTTTAAATGTTAAAGGCACAAACTGCCTTTATCTTGGCTTTTCCTTGGGAAGAAAACCTAACTAACATTAGTGCTGTAGTAAAAGCTGCTGTTGTTGTAAATGTAATATTGACAGTTTTCCTGTTAGTGTAATTGGCCATAAGTCCTTTTAATAAGCTGATATATTTCTCTTCTTAGTTAAATACCTCTTGCTATTTTGGTTGTCTGTTCTTTTCAAACTGAGATATTTGTTGAACCTTTTATCAATATGTGTTTGTGTATGCATATGATGGAGTAAACCAAAAACATTAAATAGTGAAATCAAAGACTGAAAAAGGACTTTTTTTTAAGGCTGAAATTTGTAGTTGTACCTCTCTGGAGTGGAAGTGATTGTTTTCTGAGAATTAATTTGGGTATAGATTTCCTTTGTCAACTGCAGTCCTTACAAAGGAATTTTTTTTTCCTTTTTTAGCAAGCAACATTTCTTTAAAATAACACCTTTTTGTAATGATATCATATGAATAATTGTTAATGATAACATACAGGAAAGGAATCATAATGTAGTTAAAAAAACCCCTGATATTTCATGTATCACACCATGCCATAATTAGCAGCAGCAAAATCTCAGGGGAGAAGAGGTCTAGCAGTGCTCTTCTCTAAGAACTCTGCTACCTAATCTAGAATATCAATGATTTAGATATCAAAAGAGTTTTAACAATATCAGCTAAAGAAAATTTTTAGCTCTACGTATATTCAGAAAACTTTTGAAAAATTAAAATTTTTTTTGTGAAGAGAAATTTTGCAAAATTTTTTTGTGTTTGCGAAGAGAGATAGGTAAAATAGTCTGCTTGTGTTCTGAAGTGTATGAATGAGTTAAAGAAGTGAAATTCCTTTCACTTAAATGTTCCATTTCAGCAATATTCAAAGGACCAGGAGTCAGAAATCTGGAATGCTATTTCCTTAAAATGTCCAAAGGCAGAGATTTCCCAATAAGAAGCTCTAGGAAATTGTTTCTTAGAAAAAAACCACACTTTATTGAAAATTGTAATGGAATACACCCTACGTGAATTGCCTAAAAAATACAGATCTCATTATCAAGCCCTGAATTTTGTACCTAAAGGAAGAATAACTTTTACAGTATGTTATCACCATTATGTTAGTCAATTTGTAAGCTGTGTCAGCTATGTTTTTTGAGCTTTCACACAATCTTTCCAGCTCATTCTTTGAGCTGGAAGGCCTCAAGCCTCAACAAGGCTCAATCTTTCCAGCTTGAACCTTAATGAGGGAAAGACATCCTTCCTGTGTCTGGAAGTCCTTGTGAAAGGAATTACATGTTTTAAGATAAACTCTTGGAACTGTCTTTTTGGCCACCTCCAATTCTGGAAGGGATAATTTTGTGCCTTCTGGTAACTTACTGATCCATGTAAGAGCTACTGTGGTCTTTGTCCTTGGTACATGAATCAGTAACAAACACACTGTTGGTGGTTCATAACTTGTAATGATTTAGTGGATTTGTAACCTCCCTCCACAAAATTCTTCTGCTACTATTTGAGATAACAAACCCAAAAGGAAAATGTTATGGTAAAAGTGGGCTTACTAGAGAGAAATGATAAAGAGTTGGTCCTTTTCTTCTATGAGGTGGCAGTCCTAAACCAGAACAGCACATTCTAGCATTGAAAACAGAAGTGAAAGTTGGTGTTGTAACCAGATTGTTTCTCTTTCTGTGTAACTTTACTACAGTGGTTTCATGCTGCTGCTGCATCCTGAGAGATCATCATCCAACTGTGCTGATATTAATATCCCATTTCATGTTCTTTCTTGTCTGTCTTCACTGATGTGTGTTCACATGACTAATATTAACTTCTGAAAAACAAGAGCTTTTTAAATGTCACAATTATCCAAGTGCAGTCATTGCCTCATCTGAATGAATATTGAGGTTATTGTTGTGATTAGGCCCAGGGGGCAGCTAAGCACCACACAGCCACTCGCTCACCAGCCCCACAGTGGAACGTGGGAGAGAATTGGAAGGGTAAAAGTGAAAAAAATTGTAGGTTGAGATAAAGACAGTTTATTAGTTAAAGCAAAAGCTGCATGTGCAAGCAAAGTAAGAATTGCATTCATTGCTTTGAATCAGCAGGCAGGTGTTCAGACGTCTCCACAAAAGCAGAGCTCCATCACATCTGTGGTTACTGGAGAAAAATGCTATCACTCCAAACATCCCTGAGCAATAGCAGCCCTAGCCAGACTCCATCCCTGCCCATTTGGTTGCTGACCATGGCACCATATGGTATGGAATAATCCTTTGGACAGCTGGGGTCAGCTGTCCCAGCTGTGTTCCCTCCCAACACCTCACACACTTCCAGACTAGTCATTGGCAGGACAGAAAAGGCACTGACACTGTGTAAGCTCTTCTCAGTAATTTCTGAAATATCCCTGTGTTATCAAAGCTGTTTTCATCACAATTTCAAAACCCTATTTTAGCTACTATGAAAAAATTTACTTCTTTAATAAAATTTAATAGCCGGAACAAGGACAAATGTGCAGCATTATCAAAAAATCATGTAGGTCAGTGTTGTAGGTAGCTTAAAAAAACCCAAACAGACAGAATAAAACAACAAACTCCAAACAAAATAAGCAAACCCCACTCCTACTGAATAGGAAGAGACTAACTTTGCCTCTCCTGTTAAAAGTACTCTAGTCTTTCTTTCTGGACTTTAATTTTGCAGTTAAAATATGCTTTCTTAAAACTGAAATAGTTTGATAAAAAAACAAGATCAAAACTTCCATAAAATTCTAAATTTGTGTTGGATTCTTTAGGTTTGTTAAATTTATCTATATAAGGAATTTAAGGAATTCGTCTCTTCTCCAAGTTCTTTTCTGAAACAAGCTATGCAATGTGACTCAACAGAGTTGGGATTTTTGTTTATTCCATTTTACAGCCAAATGCAATTTGGTAGAATAACTTTTTATTCATAGCCTTTCAGATTTGCTGGAGATAGAACTTTAGCTAAGCAGCCTGTGTCCTTCCCTACTCACTTTGTATTTGTTGTAAATGGCAACTGATGCCAAATATCAACATGCCAGTCATTAAAGAAGAAACCCATATCATAGTTGAGATGGCCATTGCACTCAAAGTGCTTCAATAAAAACTTCAGATGACTCCAAGTATCAGCATCATGTTATCTAGAAGCCTTTCATACCTTTTCTATGTAGCAATCCTATGGGCAGCCCCACACAGCTCTGGCTCTTTCTCTCCTTCTCTCTTCCTTCCGCAGTTCCAGCTCACTGCTTCCTGTCCCTGGCACGGCCACCTCACCCTGTCTGTCCCTCGTACAGTGGCTCTCACCTAATCTGTCCCTCCCACAACCTCCTGCCCCTCCCTCCTCACAGCACAGCCAGCAGACTCCAACTGACTCTCTACCAACTAACTCACTCTTTTATCACACCCAGCTGTGAGGGCAAGGCTGTTCCCACTCTTTGGTAATTAACACAGCTGCAATATATTGGAGGCAGGATTGCCTTTAGTACTATCTCTGTCTTCCCACAAGCTTATTTTCTGTTCAAACTTCATTTTGCGTGAACTTTCATCTCTGGACTTAGTCTTTTCCTCTTTACCAATGTAGAAATCAAAATACTGCCAGCATCTTGTGCATGTTGCCAAACCACTCACAGGAGATTTTTGATGCATTTATCCCAAGGCTTCTATTTGGTCGAAAAGTTAAATTCTAATTTCTTTTTCTTGTTACTGGATATACTCAGTCGTGTTAACTTACCTTCAGATGGTCCCAGATTAAGTATAACTCTACTTACCTATATTTTAATTAACCTTACTAAAACTTGCTTCATTTGTGGCCTTATTTGTAAAGCAAGTTATTTTTTCCTTTGGCTGGCACAAAGTAGAAGTTGTAATGGGCTTTTCAACTCTCAGATAATAAAAATGCATTTCCAGCCATACTAGTTCTGGTTTGTTGTAGTCTTTATATTGCCTTTTTTTTTTTTTTTGTTATCTATTTTCCTTAATTTAAAGTATTATCACTTTGTATTATGGAAACTGTATTTCTGCCTTTATTAAAAAGTCTCTGCAGCTTACTAAGAGTTATTGTTGATAACTACTTTGTATTTGTTATGAATCTACCTGCAATGGCAAAGATGTCTTAGAGATTTTATATCTTTTGTTGCAAAAATAAAAGAAAATGGAAAGATCTCTATCTCATTGGGAATCATTGTTTTCAGATTTTTATTCTTTTAAACTGGCAGAAGGTATAGTGTGTTGCAGGGCTGAATCAGTATTTCTGGAATAAAACCCTGTGGGTTATTAGGATAGGAAATAGGAAGTTAGATTTGCTATGTTACTGTAGCCGCAGCTGTTATTCTGATTAATTAAAGGCTGTATAATTTGCTGTGTTAGATGGATAGTTAACATCTAAAAAGAGTCACATACCTTGCTTTTCATCTTCTCTTGTATAACTAAACCATTAATAATTGCACTTTGAATTACTTTGTTTTTCATATCCTTCCTATGTATTGAAGGTTTAATTTGCATAACTTTTCAAGTTTTCCTTTTGCAGTTGGGATAATAAGGCAGATAGATGGAAGTTTGCAGCAAAATACACTCATCAAAACAGGCATGTCTGAATTTTTATTAAGGTGCTGATCTTGCTTAGTAATGAAGAAAGTAACTGGTATGTCACTAACTTGTTAATTGTGAAGAAAGGAACTAGGTTGCTTGTAGTACACATAACGTAGATGCTGCATTTTAACTGAAACTTTTGAGATTTGTTCAAATCTATCATGTGATCCTCACCTCCCTGTTTTTGTACTATCTATTGGACTACTTTGTGTATTGAATATCTAAATGCTGTTTATTCACCCAAGAAATCTCATAAACTTCATTAGGTATATGTGTTGCTACAAACGAGTCTGCAAAACCATTTAGAGTACTTGTTAACTCTGTATCTTGCATTTTACCCTTTTACACATTGAAATCTTTTATCTTGTATATACTGGAAGACTTCCTAAAACATTTATAGAATTATTTATATGTGGAATACTTTCGAGAAATCTTGCCTTAAGGTTCTTTGAAGCTGGCTTATAGGATTGACTTGAGAAAGGCTATGGGAAGCATGGAAGGTCACACAATCTCCTTGACTGTATTAGATCTGTGCCTTTCTAAAACTTGCTTAACAACACAAGGCACATCTGTGTTGTGTCAGTGGATTGTAAACTTGAAGTCTCAAGAAGGTTAAAGCAGCAGTTTTGGATATGCAAAAATCTTATTTACAGGGAAAGAGTCAGCATTCTTTCTGTGTGTATGCATGTAATCCCAAAATAGTTAATCACTCTTGAGTATCTACTCATTATTTGTCCAGATGAAATTTTTACAGAAAAGGAAAAAAAAAACAAGAGGGCAGTAATAGTTGCATAATTATTGGTTTCTGCTCTTTTTCCTAGTATTATGCTTATCCTTCCCCTGCTCATCTGGGTCCACTTGTTGATGCTTTCTTATTCCCCAGTTTAGGATGCACTTGAGATTATTCCTACTTAAAATGATTTTATATGTTTTCTCTTTCTTCCATGGTCTGCAGTTCCACGTCATCCATATTTAATATGGTGTCCCATGCATGTTAGTTACTACTCCTTTGGTTTTTTGTTATTCCTAAACCCAGTTTTGTCTGGGTCTGCATTTCTGTAGTTGACTGTGAGTGAGTTGCTCATAACTGTGGGCTCTCTAGTGCCAAGTCTTTGTCTCATCTCTTATTGTTCCTGTACATGTATTTCTCTGGACTGCATCCTTTATTTCTCAAAGACTCAAAGCAGGTTTGTATTTCTCTGAACCATGTCATTTTGCCAGTTGCAAAAGACTTCATTCTGCATAGACTGTTTGTTACAGCTATTCATTTAAAACTCTAGTTGTTCCATCAGAAAAAAAAAAGAGGAATAAAAAGAGGAAACCAAATTAGGCTTAGACAGCCAGTCAATTAGAGAAATTGCTATCACAGCTAAATGAAGTAAAGCAAAGCTGCAGGCAAGTTTAAGAATTTCATGCAGGGTGAGCCTGACTGTAGCGAGAATCAGTCCTGAGGCCTTGCAAGCCCTTTACAAAGCTTATGGTCTGTTACTGAGGATGGCAGTACTGGATTACAGGGCTTCGTAGTCATAAAACATGGCTTGCATAAAAAGTTAGTTCTTCTGATACAGCTTTAGTTTTTAAAATTGCCTGTTTTAATCAAAATTTTCATTAGAAGTCTCCAGAGAACAGTTGACTGTAAAATCCTTTCCTGGTCTGGGTACTACGTGGTTACTTTGCCTGACCTAGCTTGGGTGATCCTTGCCTGACTAGCTCCCTAAATTTGTGATAACTGGATACAGAGCTGTTCATAAAAGATTATAATCATTAAATATTTCAAAAGCCAATTAACATTAGAAGTCTGTGTTAACATTAGAGAAATAATCTCAAAGCAGGCGTGTCTGTCTTCTTTGATCTTACAATGCAATTTGAAGGACTACTTTAGCTGTGTGTAAGTTGAGCATTTTAATAATAGAATAGTTTGGGTTGGAAGGAACCTTAAAGATCACCTAGTTCCAACCCTCTGCAGTGAGCAGGGACATCTTTTACTAGATCAGATTGCTCAAAGTCCTGTCAAGCCTGACCTTGAATACCTCCAACAATGGGACATCCACAACATCCCTAAGCAACCTGTTCTAGTGTTTCACCATAATCTTGTAAAATATATTCTTATGTCTGATCTAAATCCAGTAAATGCTTAAAAACCTTGTCAGTCTCCCTAACATTTCAGATGTTGTTAAAGAGTTTATCTCCATCTTTCTTCTAACTTTAGGTATTGAAAGGCCCCAGTGAGATCCCCCTGGAGCCTTCTCTATGATGAACAACTCCAAATCTCTTAGCCTTTCTTCACAGGAAAGGTGTTTTGTGGCCTGCCCATGGGCCTGCTGTGAGAAATCTGTGACATTCTTGTGGTGGGGCCTCCAGACCCAGATGCTGCATTCTGGTTGGGGTCTTACAAGAGCAGAGTAGAAGGGAATAATCCCCTGTCTCACCCTGCTGGGTCACACTGCTTTTGATGTAGCTCAGGATGTGGTCGGCCTTCTGACCTGTAAGTACATATTGTCTGCTAGCATCCAGGCAATGTGTTCTTACAGGCATCCAGGCATCTTGTTCACCACTATTCCTGGATCCTTCTTCACAGGGCTGTCCTAAATCCATTCATTCCTTAGCATGTGCTGATATCAGCGAGTGCCCTGACCTAGTTGCAGGGCCTTGTACTTGGCCTGTTTGAATTTCATGAAGTTTCCATGGGCCTATTTGTCAAGCCTGACAACATCCTTCTGGATGACACACCTTCTGACAAGTATCAACTACTATGACACCCCTTCTGTAGTATCAACCACAACACTCAGCTGCGCACTTGCTGAGGCTGCACTGATCACAGTGTGTCCTTAATAAAAGCATTGAGCAGTATCAGTCTTGATATTACCCATGAGGAGCATCTCTATTTCAGCATTGAAATGTTGACCACCATCTTTGGATGCAGCTATCTACCCAAGTTCTTCTCCATTGACTGGTCCATCCATCAAACCCACATCTTTCCAATCTAGAAGTGAGGAAGTTTGGGAGGACTATATCAAATATGTTGCAGAGGTCAAAGGTCTTGCACTGAGGTTCAGGGACTTGAAAGATGAGGGAAGAGCACTTGCCAATGAAAACAGAGACAAAATCAAGTAGCTCAACCTCCTCTATGTCATCCGAAGGAATTTTGCCACGGAAGGGGTTAAACATTGGAATGGACTGCCCAGGGAGGTGGTGGAGTCATCCTGGAGGTGTTCAGGAAATGACTGGGTATGGCACTTAGTGCCATGGTCTAGTTCACAACAGGTGGATCAGTTAAGGGTTGCATTCCATGATCTCACAGGGCCTTTCCAACCTAAATGATTGTGTGATTCTGTGATTTATTGGAGGAGTGCAGTTTCTTTCGTCTTCCTTTTCTGACTAACATACCTACAGAAGCTGTTCAGATTGTTCACATCCCTTGCCAAATTCAGCTCCAGCTGTGCCTTCCTTTTCTTTTTTGATCTCATCCCTCCATTCCCAGGTTCCATGCCTATATTCTTCTCAGGATTTGTGTCTGCTTCTTAATCTAAGATTTAGACCATGTACCCTGCTTTACAGAAAGTCAGCATTTGAACTGAAAGAACCTTTAGTAGAAATATATGCTTAATCTAAATCCCCCTTACTTCAAACATAGTTTGAGAATGCTATCTTATTAGATACTTTTTCATTATTCTATATGTTTAAGTTCTTTGGAAATCTTTCATTTTGGAGGCTGGAGAGAAGTCATGAAACTTTCTAAAACAGGGTGGGTCAGACTTCTCTCCCATTTCTGTTTTGAGATGAAAAGCTGGTTCTGGAAGCAGAAACTTGTGAGAAAACTTGTATCTCTGCTGCAAAATGTGTGAAATTTTGCTTACTTCTTAAAAGATGCAGTCAATCTAATGTACCCTGTATATGCAGCTTCCTGGTGGCAGTGGAGGAAAACTTGTACAATCATTCTCTTTGAATTTCTTGGGTGACTGTGGGTACCTTGTAAGTGAAGTAATCACCTAAACTGACTGGCAATTAGATTTGTGTCTGCTTGGGTTTTTACCTTCCAATACAGTGTGGCTGTAACAAAGAAGCCGTGAGGTGTTTTGGTTTTTTTTGGGTTTATTTTTGGGTTTTGGGGAGGTGTTTTTGTCATTTTGGTTCGTTTTTTTTTTTGTTTTGTTTTTGGTTTTTTTTGGTTTTTTTTTTTTTTTTTTGGTTTGGTTTGGTTTTTTTTGTTTGTTTTGTTTTTGTTTTTGTTTTTGTTTTTGTTTTTGTTTTTGTTTTTTGACTAATAGCTTCCTTGGGTTTTAAAATCTTATTCTGTATATTTGTATTTAAAATTGTCAGTTCTAATAAGGTACTGAGAAGGTGAGGTTTGGGGAAAATGAGTTAAACAGTGAATGATTAAACAGCTGTAGGATAATGCAGTTATCTTCTATGCTGTCAAGTCAGCTCTTATGTAAAGCAAATGGCAACAGTGATTCACTAAAACAAAGTGGAACGTATTTCAGTGCTGCTTGTTTGATTGATCTTCACCTGGGCGAAGAAAAAGCTTTTCCAGCATTGTGTGGTTGTGGTGTGTGTTTTTACTTGGTTGGTTGGTTTTTTCCTCTCCCATCAAAACTTTCAGTTGCCCAATCATTACCCACTTGCCATCCATTTCTGACTTTAATCATGATGAAATCTGCATGCAAAATAGCTTATTTAGCAAAATAAGTCTTCAAATGAAAGAAGAACCCCCCACCCTGAATGCGAGAAGTCAAATATAAGTGGAGTTCAGTCTGCAGATAATTATTTTTCTGGATGCCTCTACCAGAATTCTATGACAGCTGCAAATTTTAAAGATTACTTCTCTTTATTCACTGCATGCTTGTCAGTAGTAGGTTTTCCTCATGTTTAAAATGTAGCTTTTAAAAAAAATGAGAATAAAACAAAAGTTAAAATATTATTCTCTGTTACATGATTTGCAAAATTAAATGTCATAATCACCTTTTAAAGAGATAAAGCAGAGATGCTTAAAGCAGTGCTTAGGTCATTCTCAACACTTCAAAGCCATTTATGGATTTAGCTGCCCCTCATATCTTCTTTTGGTTATTTTTTACACTTAGATAATAACCAACAAAAAACCTAAATCTTTTTCTTTAAAGATAAGCTCTACATTATGGGAATTTGACTTTCTGTTCGGGTCATGTGTGCTATGGTCTGTGTGAGAGATAAAGGAGTGTCAGCAGGAAGAAAAGAGAATATATACTCCTTGTAGGCTTAATGATTTCAAGCTGTTGTTTGTGAAACCCATGATCAATTCAGAAATTAGTTATTTATACTGAGGTTTTTGAGGTTTTAATTTTTTTCCTGGAATTCTGACGTGAACTACAAATACAAGAAAAATGTACTGGTTGAAGATTTTTGTCTGGGTTTTCTGTTTGCTTTTTTATTCCATTTATTTCTACTTTCTAATCATTAGCTGGGTTTGGGGTTTTTAAGTAGCAGTAGACTGACTCTATTTCTTGCACATTGAGCCTCTAAATCCTGGTTATTGCAAACTGTTTACTCAGAAAAACAAAAGTGGTCATAGCATTAAAAAAAAAATCCAGACCAAACAGAAACCAAAACAAGCACAAACCAAACTCAAAAAGCAAACAATAAAACCTACTGTAACTTACTAAACTCCAGGGAATAAATGCAGAATACAACCTGAATACAGCCTTTGCTAACAGCTAGTAAAATGTGAGAGGAGATATTGGTAGAAGTATTGCTATAAATTTTGTGAGTTTATTTATTGATTGATTGATTTATTGTTTATTTTATTCTGCTACTCATTTCCTACTGGACAGGCAAAACCAAGGCATATATGTGTTTGTTTGTTTGTTTTCCCCTCCACTCCTACTATTATCAAGTGCAGATCCATTAGAGTTTGCCCTTAATGAAATTGTATCTAGAAACCCATGTCAAAATAATACTGCATTAACAGATTTAGGAAATCACTAGTTGTTTTGTGGGCATTTTGTAAGGAAGTTTACAATTACAGTCTTGTTGAAATAATTAATGGTCATGACTTTACATATCTGATGTCATATACAATTCAAGGTGTCACAACCATTAATGATTAGCAGCTAACAATGTTTTCTAAGACTAAGGCAGTCCATTGGTATAAATGGTGTGACTGTGCTCCGTCCGTTTAAAGTGTTCTCAAAATGTTTTGTAGAACTCCTTATTCCTATGGGTTAATATGGTGCAAATGACAAATAGTGAAATCAGTGGAGTAACATCATAGAAAAAAATTGAGTTCAGAGAGTTCTCATATTACTGTCATTTTCAAAATACAGATTTTTTTTTTTGTATACTTTAAACTACTGAGCTATCTTACATCACAAACAACAGTTCTCAGACATTGCTTATTTCAGTAACTTGTGTACTCATCTAAATGTTTGTTTCAGATCAAAGTTGACATTATGTGAATATTCAAAAGCAGAAGTAGTAGTTTCTTTCAGCCAGTGGACTTCTGAAAGCAGTGGAACAGCCTATATTTGTATAAGGGAAAAAATCACAATTCTTTATTTGTAAATCCATGTGGTATATTCTAACGGTAGCCATGACAATGATAGGCTAAAATTAGTGTCTTATTTTGTGTTTTGGTGCTTTTGTATTTTTGCGCCATGATTGGTAAATTTTAATTCAATGGAAGTACAATGCCAAAAACATAGATTTTAAAAAAAAGTAAAATTGATGCCCCAAACAAGTTAATTAAGCTCTGTGCTATTTTGTTTTAAGTTTCAAGACTCAACAAAACTGGTAACAAGATTGAATTAGTTATGATACAAAAGCAAGGTATAGAAAGTGAGTTGATGAGATTGTAGGTGGCAATAAGAAGGCATAAATCATATGAAGTCCAGGTATTTTAGTTGAGATCATAGGAATGGTCTTTGATCTGAACCTGTGATCACTAAAACAAAGCATTAAAATTAGCTGGTACGAGCTAAAACAAACCACAAATAAGTCCAGTGTTAAATTTACCTGGTGTATACTTACATAAAGTATTTGCATGAATACTGAATGCATTTTTAAAACACCTCAGGGATTTAAAATCAAATTGTAAAAAAACCCCTATGACATTAACAGAACAGGTAGTAAAGGCAAAACTATTAAACCACCTTTAATACTGTGTGAAGTGACAAGAGATAGGCTAAAAAGCTATGGTATCCTAAATTGCAGCTCATTAATATCAAATTAATCACCTTCTGATGAACTGATAGAGCTGAAGAATTTTGTAAGGGAAGAAAAAAAAACATAAGAATATAATAAATGAAACCTTAATTTAGATTTTTTTCTTGTTTGGCTTATCTTGGGAAATAATTTTCTTTAAAATTCTAACTGGTTTAGGGACATATATTGGAGGTGTGAAATTGGAAATATTTAAAGCTAATTAAACATTGGAAGAGAAATTTCCTTTATCAAAACTTAGGGAACCTTAAAATCTAGACAATTTCTAGGAGACTGTTCAATTGAGATTTACTCTTGCATTATACTGACACACATGGTAATGGGAATCTCTATGGACCTGTCGGGGATAGGTGTGTTGCATAGAAATCAAGGTTGGACCCCATTCCTCCCCACTCATTACCTTTTGATTAATGTTGTGTATATTTGGTTTTTGTGACAGAGAAGCAGCTCTAATACTCAAATCCTCATCCCTCTGATATCACAGCTATATCATAATTAAACTCAATTTTCATGTGAGAGGTGCCATGAGATACAAGTTTCAATGAACTCTTAGCAGCTTATACTACAGAACTTTAGGTTGAAGAGGGGAAAAATGTCTGCAAAGGTCTCTCACTCCACAGATGCTCTGAAAAGTCAAAATGGGTATGAACAAAAAGCACAAATAATTGGAGAGAATAAGATCTCCACTTGTGGTTGCAGACTATGTATCAGCTCTGTGGCTGAGGTCAGATTCTTCAAATCCAGCCTTTCCCCTCTGGTGAACATGAAAAAGGCAGCGTGCACACTGACACAACACAGCTTCCCTCACACTGGAGGATTCCAATGTGCTTTTCCCAACTTGCATTGCATGTGGCCACCAGTGGTTATGTGGCTATAGAAGCAAAAGTCCTGTGTTCTAGTAATTAGTGAAACAGGGAGGTTCCCTCCCCCCTCCCAGGTTAATTCAAAACAAGCCTGTCTTGTACTGGACAGGAGGCAAGGAGAGGACAACTTATATTGTCAGAACTCTTCATTGCATTGATAAAATGGTGTTTTATGGATTTGTTTAGTTTGTTTTCCCTGAAAATTCAGGCAGTAACTGCATGTTAGATTTAATGTAATTTATAGAATACTGGTAGGAATTATGAGATCACTTGCTATGGTTGAATTATACTGACATGTGTCATACCTGAAACAACAACTGTTATATTAACAAGCAGCAAATCATTGCTATTTCCATATCCTTACACAGACTTCAAAATATGTATGTATATGCAGAGCATTTCTACTGGAAATGAACATCTGAAACTATAGCACTACATCAAAGTAGTCCCAATGTAGTCCCATCTTACTACTTTCTATTTAAAAACTTCACCTCAACTTTTCTCCTCAGATTTAGTTTCTGAAAAGGTTCTGCTGTAAAATTTTCATCCTGGTGTTTTGTTTCTTCAGAGAGTAGTTGAGAATCAATAGCTGAGTGGCCAATCAGTGGCTAAATCTTGGAGTTGTGTCTTCACTGTCATCAGCTTCTTTCTAGCTATAAAATACAATTAGTTTGGCTCTTACAGGGATTTTGAAATATTTTATTAAAAAGTACCACAGCAGAATAAGAACCTTACTTGCACGTTATATATGGGCATATTCAATCTAACCTTAGACCCATAAGGAATTGAGACATGTAGAAGCCTTATTTTTTTGCTACTGAATTCTAAATATCATGCCATAGTGTTCTGAATGCTGGCTGGAAAAATCTAGTGGACATTGCTCCTAAGTGGTTACAGGCTTCTCCCCCACATAGTCATTTCCTTCAGCCCTTCTGTTTTGTTTTTGATAATGGTCATATGCAAAGCCTCCATTTCCTAGAACATTATTTATTTTTGACTTATTTGTCCCTGATGACCTCAGTTGACTTTCATCTTGATATCTTGATATCCAAGAAGAAATCAGTGTTTATAATCAGAGCTCACTTGAACATTTTCCTTTCAAGGTGCCTAATAAGTAATAGTTACCTGTAAGGACACACTTCTGTATACCTAGAAATCTTACATAAACTGAATTAAAAAGAATTTTTATTTCAATTTTGTACAAAAGTCTATAAAACTTTATTGCTTTTGTACACCTACTATAGTTAGCTTTAGGTATCTTTAGGGTTGAACCACATCTAATCTGTAGTTTCTATCTATAGTGAAGAAATTATTTTAATCTTAACATTCATATTCCTTTTCCTGGTTGCTTCTGTTGTCAGAGATATTGAAAAGACAAACAGGGAGGTAAAGATGCTTGCTGTAAGCAATCGCATGGGTCATTAGTTAAAATGTGTTTAAGTGGATAAATGATGCCCCTTCAGATTATAAACACAGACCTAAATTAGTAAAAAAGCACAACTCAGCACAGTTGTTTTATGATGACTAGTTGGGTGTTCAACCCCTAACTGAAACATAAAACTGAAAATCTTTTAAAGTGCTGAATCATATAATTAAATTTGGTCGTTACAACATCTGATACATTATACTATGATACATGTCTGATACTTGCATTTATACTGAAACATGTTAGAATGAATAATATATTACTTCTTATATTTAGAGAACTTAGGAAATAACACCAAAATAGATCAAAATTTATGCCTGCCTTCTGTTGCTTCTCTTGCACACAAAATGCAGAAAGCCAGCACACAGTTATAAAAACACACAAGCATTGTGACATTAATAAAGAAATTAATTCTAATATTTTGAGCTATGTTTGTGTTGCAAAAAGACTTTGAGTTTTGATCAAACTCTCTGATTCTTCACTTATTTTTCTTCAGATCTTCATGTATATGCATATAATCATAAATCAAATTACTTAATTACTTGTCCAAATTTTTTTTAATGTGTATTTTGAATGGCAGGAGGTTAAAAATTTTAAATTGTAATTAGGTAGGTTGGTTGCAATACCTCTTTGTGAATGTTAAACTTAATATGACATTGATGGCAACTCAACTTTTACGGAGAGCCTGCACAGACTGAAGTTAGAGTAATCTAATATTCTGTGAGGACCGAATCAAAATACTTCATATAGCGGTACAATTTCTTTTCCTGAAGTTAAAAATTGAGAATAAACTATGGACAGCCTTAGAGGCTTCTATGATTTTAATGATACAAAGAAGCCCTTGTGCAACTGTTGATATGCAGCTCTCATTCTGACATGTAAGTGGACTTTTCCTTGGTTCCCTCTTAACAAATGAACAGACCAGAAACCAACGAAGCAGATGGTGATCCTCCCTTCTTTCTGCAGGAGCTTGCACAACACCATCAAACCATCAGGGAATAACAGAATGCCTCTTCCAGTTGAAGATTGCCCTTGAAACACAAAGATCGTGCCTAATTTTCAGGCAGTGTTCCATTTTGAGAGGTGTTATACCTCTGTTCTAGTTTTTCAGAACAAGTAGATGCAGCCTGTTGGATGAACTGTTGTAAATACTGAGCACCAAGAGCTATATAGAAACACTCTTAGGTGAGTGACAGACAGACTACAGTTTTTAAATCAGCAAAGTGATTTGCCACCAAATGTGGCAAGTGATGGGCTGAATGACATCCAAAAATATCTCTCTCTGGACTGAGAACTCTTCAACACTTTTGGAAGCAGCCTGAGGAAGAAATAGGTACAATTTCATTGCAAGTTGCATTAAAGTAGCTGTAAGACCAGGATATAATGGTATAAGCATAAACAACAGAAATTATCTGAAGGAAAAGAAAGTCTCTGAACAAATAGGATGACAGTCAAAACAGCAGTGACAAACTTTTTTACTTTTATATAAATCAGGATCTTTGCATTGTGCTACACATTTCAGGAGAGACCAGCTAGAAAGCGTTACCCTAGGAAACTGTTTAAAAGCTTGTAGTTTATCATGAGTGAGCATCATTCTACTGCGGGAAAAAAATCAGTGCTACAGTTATAGGGAGAATAAGCTAAAGAATTCGGAAATACTCTTCTGTATCTTCCTGCTAGGGGCTTGCATTTCACTCTAGGCAACAGAATTCCAGAAATATGTAGACAAAGAATTTCCACAGAGCAGCAACAGAAATAACAAGAGAGCAAAATGACTTAACTGAAGCTTTGAAAGGAAATCCTTCTCAAATCTCAACAAGAGTAAGAGTTGAAAGTCTTTATGTATTAAAAAAAAAAAAACAAAAAGTATGGAAAAGAATTCCAATTAACTTTCA
Source organism: Trochalopteron elliotii (assembly GCA_024734555.1). Classification (NCBI taxonomy): domain Eukaryota; kingdom Metazoa; phylum Chordata; class Aves; order Passeriformes; family Leiothrichidae; genus Trochalopteron; species Trochalopteron elliotii. The sequence continues at coordinate 1,105,623 of JANPWX010000016.1, forward strand.
CACATCTGCTCCAGGCAGAAAGAATAAGCATCATTCAGTTTTATCCTATGTATGGTTATAAAGTTCCTTTTCTAGTAGAGCGATAATTAAAATTAATTTACCTTCATTCTTGAACTGTTATTAAAGAGCAGCTGTTGCTCTAAGAACTGTATGTGTATGGAGCTGCATTAGAAAACACAAGCTAAAATAGGCCATTTTAAACTGATGAGTTGTGTCTAGTTAGATACCAGATTTTTCTTACACGATTAATTTATTAATTTGAGCCATTATGATGAATTATAATTACTGAAGTGATTCATAATTTCATGAAACTTCATGTTCAAAAAGAAGAGACTTAAAAAATCTTCAAATTACCTTGTTTCTGTCACAGTCCAAATGTCCTGAAACTTCAGTTTCTTTTGAAATGGAATATGTTTTCTATAGCTTCAAGTTCTTGATAATACTTTGTTCAGTTTGAGAGTACCTGATGAAAGTCATCCTTTTTTGGTTTTTTTTTCTTCCCAGTTTATCTGTATTAGGTTTGCATGGCCAGGTTTTAGAAGGCAAATGCAGACAGGGTCAACCCAGCAGATTATCTTTCTTATTTAGAGCTTTAATTACCACACAACTATCCTATTATAGCAGTATTACATTTGCAGTAGGTGCATACTAAACTTAAGAAGCCAGTTGTGTATCATGTGACAAAGACAATGTCTAGGTATTTACACAATTAGATATGAAATTCATGCATAAAAATTGTCATTCTTTAAAATATCTAAGTTTCTTTAGGAACTATTATAATATATATTATTAATTATTTATATATTATTATGGACTATTACATGTCCATAATAACATCTAAAGTGTAGTATGACATGGAGTAAAAGTGTCACTAAGGACTTCTTGCAGTTACATGAAGTTAGTATATGAGAAAAAGAAAATAATCTGATGTTGAAAACACCTATTTGGTAATTACATTATTAATTATTTAAAAAAATATTTTCTACAACTCTTGCAATTTATTAGAATAATGAAGAAAGCTTCTGCTTTTTTTTCTTTCTGGAGGATTTGTAATGGGAGAATAAAATCTGCTGATTTGTTGGTCCAAAAAAACCCCTATTATTTTAGCCATGCATGTTGCAATAGAAAGATTAGTTTAGACAATACCAGATAGGTGACACTTAACTACAATATAGTTTTTTATTAGAAATATAACTAATAAAATTTTCAATTCTGAGTGTCTACGCCTAACTATGGGGTGATTTATACTTTACTTTACATTTTGGACAGGTTTTGCTCAAGAACTTACTGCTTCATCAAGTTCTGTCAAAAACTAGGCACAAGTACACCAGACTTCTGTAACTGACCTGACACGGTATTTTGGAGTACTGTTGTCAAAGTAATATGCTTTTATTTTCCCTGTACCACAAATAGTTTCTGGAATGTGCAGGGATGGAGAGAAGGCAACAGATTTTCTGGGAGGAACTCTGGTAAAATAGGTAACGTTGAAGTCCTCTTGCTTCAGTTGTTCAGACAGAACATAAAATCAAAATTTGCAAAAGCACATAAACATGACTCCAAGAAAGAAAGGTGAACTTTTGTCATCATTTCATCATCCCCACCATGGGGGGATGGGCAAAGAATGGGAAGGTGGAAAGTGAGAAAACTTGTTGGTTGAGAGAGAGTTCATTTTCACCATAGTATCTAGTACCTGTTGAACTATATCAGCCAAACTCAGCATAATCTCTACCTGAGTCATCAATCTTGTTTAATTCACTATACTTTAGATGTGGCAACAACTTAAGACAAATTGCATTGTTTCTAAGTTGATCAATTAAGTATTACATTTTCAAAACCAGTATTAGCTAAATCTTAATACTCACTGATGCTGGTAGAAATTCTCTTGGGGAATAATGGTTAGTACTGTATTCATTTTTTTTCAAATTTACACTCTTAATTGATGATTTTTTTTTCTTAAGGAGCTATTCATATGGATGCATTTAAGTATATGTAGGTTGTGTGGGTGGAAATTGTGCCTGCTAATGCAAAATCTTTATTCTCCTTAGGACTGTATCTTTTTCTGTCTGGCTAATCCTCATATTTGAAATACCACACAAGGTATATTGTTAATTACAGCATAAAGAGAGAGAGCATATAAAATGCTTCCCCAACTGCCCAAGAAAACAAAAGAATCAAAAAATCTTCCTCAATTTCATACTCTTTTTTTGTTTCTAAAGACAATATATGTGTACTACTTTTTATGTGTCTTATGAACATACTGAGGATCAATGCACTGTAGGTAATTTAATTTTGTAATTTCTATTAATTGATATTAGAAGACTTGTGTTGTTTTTTTTTTTTTCCTCACAAGGATTTAAAAGTTGGCATATATTAGTTATCTTGTTGTTGGAATGCCTCTACAGTATTTTATCTGGTTGCTTGTGCAATGCTAATAAGTGTGAAGATTAATATCAAAATATAGGTTTTGATGATTTAGTAGATGTGATTTCTGTAGTCTTACTCTGCTACTGCTTTCATACGATTCTTTATCATATGAATTACATAATTAATTTTTAGTTAAACAACTCAGATCATCTTGTTGAAGTCCATAAACATTTCTATCATTTGGAGAATATTTGCCACAGCAGGATGCTTCTTGTGTAAACTGGTGTGAAAATTTACATTAAATAACACAGACAGTCAGAATCAGTAAGGTTAGAAAAGACCTCTGAGATAACAGAGTCCAATCTTTCACTGAATACCGCCTTGTCAACTAGATCATGGCACTAAGTGGCACATCAGTTGTTTCCTTAAACACTTTCAGGGGCAGTGGTTCCATCACCTCCCTCAGCACCTGTTCCAGGGTCTCATGAGCTCTTTTGTGAAGAAATGCTTTCTAGTGTCCAACCTCAGTCTCCCCTGGTGCAGCTTAAGACCATGTCCTCTTGCTCTGTCACTAGTTCCCTGGGAGAAGAGACTGAACCCCCTGGCTACAACCTCCTTTCAAATAGTTGGAGAAAGCAATGAAGTCACCTGAGCTTTCTTTTTTCTCCATCCTAAGCAACCCCAGCTCTGTGAACTACTCCTCAGAGTACAAACGCTCCAGAGCCTTCACCAGCTCCATTGCATTTTTCTGGAGTCACTTCAGTACCTCAATGCCCTTCTTGAAGTGAGGGGCCCAGAACTGAACACAGCACTCAAGGTGTAGCCTTACCAGTGCTGACTACAGGGGAGAACCACCCTCTGAGTCCTGCTAGCCCGCTGTTCCTGATACATGCAAGAATGCAATTGGCCTGCTTGATTACCTGGGCACACTGCTGGCTCATGGTTGGGAGCCAGCAGTTTCATCATTTCACCTTTCTGTTTTAAATGCAAAAATTTACAATGCCAGATTGTGTTAGAATATTGTATATAAGTATTTTAGTTCTACAGGAATTTTCCATAGGAAGTAAAACAGGTTGGATAGGGTTATTTCACCAGCAAGCATAACACTCCCAGCTGGGAAAGGTGATATAGCAATGTGGCCATGAACTCGTCACCAGGTGGGGGCATGGGGCTTCAGGGAAAATGACAGCCAGTATTTCACCTGATGTGAAATACTGACTGTCATTTGATGGTGGCTTTGATACTGGACAAATAGCAAAAAATGACAAGGACAAATATTAAATTTCTCACCTCTGATAGATCAAATCCCTTTCCCAGTTTAGTGTGGGGAGTGACTGGTCAGGTTGCAGCATTGCTGAAAGAGAGCTGGTGTCCTGGCAGACAGTCAGCAGAACATGAGCCAGCAGTGTGCATGGTGATGGTGAATCTAATGGCCTAGTGGACCCATCAAAAGGAGCATAGTCAGTAGGTTAGGGAAGTAATTTCCCACTCTTTCTCCCTTTATTTAGTGTTTAATCACTTTCCTATGGGAATATTGCATCCAATTTTTGCTCTCTTAACATGAGGAAGACATTAACAGGCTGGAATGAGTTTGGTGTAGAGGTGCCAATCTGCTCCACTTACCCTCTAAGGAGAGGCTGAGGCAAACGGGCTTCTTCAGCCTCTCAGAAGATATGGCTTCAAGGGGACCTGGTAGCAGCCCCTTAATCCCACACAGGGATGTTTCCAGTAAGATACAGCTGGGGTCGTTATTGAGGGAAACAATGGGAGAGGAAGCAAACAGTCATAATGGGAAACAAAGGAAGGTCCAGATGAATAGAATAAGAGTTATGATGAAAATAGTCAAGCCCTGAAACAGTGAGCTTTAGAATCTTTGGCTTTGGGAGTTTTCAAGACCTAAGGAGAAAATGCCTTTAGTAACTGGGACTGAACTTTTTGTTGACTCTGGTTTTAATGAAAGTAATTGCTTGCATTTATGTAACTTGAAGTGTGTCCTAGGTATTAGTTTTATGGTAAGCTGATTTATTCTGCTGAATGTGGATTAGATCTGTGTTGACTATAAATAACATTTAGACAGTCTGTGTATCTGCAGGTGTCTTCATCTAAGTTTCCTCATCTTAAACTGAGTTTTATCTCTAAACGTAATACAAATCTAATCTTGGAAATTTGGACTCCCTCTTTTAAAGGAAAGAAACAGACACCTCTGAAGAGCTTTCATCTCAGTTCTCTTTGCAAACTATTTTAGGAGGAGGTGAATCACTTCTTGTGACATTTCTTTTCTGTCCCAAAAGCCTATATATAAAAAAGGAAAATCACTTAGAGATTTCAGCTTTTCACTTATCCACATGAAGATCTGCAAACCTGATTTTCAAAAATCCTAAGCATTTCACAATTGCTTATTATATTTCAAAATCGTGTCCTCATGTTCAACTGAAATTTGTACATTTTGTTTTGGAAAATTTATAATAGAGTCTGAAGTCTTCCTACACTGTTTAGTGTTTAAGGGGAAAGATTGTGCACTGATTAACTTTCAAATGCTCACTCAGGTTGACCCCTTTTGGAGCAGTGTTCTGCTCCAAAGATATAACCTTTGTACTTAGAAACTATTTCATGTTTCATAAGTTTTGTAAAGAAAACAAGTGTTTCTGTATAACATGGAGACACAAAATAATTGGTCATTTTCCCATTTCATGTAGGAGAGGAAGACTCAGGTTAATTACTTATTGAGGATGAAAAAAAAAGATTTTGCACAGCAGTTTGTGACAATTATTTGCTTCACTAGGTTACTTTGATTTGCTGAGCAATTATCTCAATTAGGGCTATCAGCAGTTAGGGTAGAGGACCAAGTTGTACTCGTGCTTGCATCAGATAACCTCAAAATAAAGGTGTTCTGGTAACTCCTAATTGCTTTATTGTAGAAGATGAGGTATTCAGCAGTGGAAATTGTCCCCATTAACTGATGGATGAAGGACAGATTAGTGAAGGCAAGTAAAATAGTGGGCCTGGTGTCATATATTGAAATCTTGTGGAACTCTACCACTTACAGTACACAGTAATGTCATCTGGGAGTTGCTCCGTGAGACTGCACATCCTGAGTAATTTGGGAGTTGCTCTTCCAAATCAGTAAGTGACCTCAATCTCAGATGACTTCACTAGAAGATGATTTTCTTCAAAACAGATAAAATTAAGATTGTGTCCTCTTTAATTTTAGTACTTATTATCTATGGTATAAAAATGCCAATTCAACAGCAAAATTTGTTACTATTTTTTAACATAGTGAGAAAATTTGCTAAGGTGTGTACTTTTAGCATATTATAATTGTGTTTGTACTCTACACAGTGGTTAATAGAAAGTGGCTTTGGAACTATTCTGTCAACTGTGAAAAGATTAAGATTGCACTTTATGTAAAATAATTAAATTAATTTTTGTTCATCCAGAACATAAATATCCATTTTTCTTACTCTTATTAGTTGTCTACTCAGAAGTAGTGCTTTATTTCTTGATAAATGTGAAGTATTATTTAAGACATCCATTCTGTTTATTATGTAGAAGTTACATGGACTTAATTTACTATTACATAAAACTTTGTTCTTGTACATTGCATCACTTCTACAGCAATATAAAATCTTATTTAAAAGTGTTTTTTTAATGGTAAATATTTGTGGCATGATCCAATTTATATTGAAAAGAATTTCAGCATTCTTGGTTGAACAACTTAATGTTGTCTTGCTTTTCTTAATAAATTATTAATTAATCTTTTTGATAATATACTTTAAAACTGTTTGAGTACTAGATTTTAATTTTAAAATTACTAGCTTTGTAGGCTGTTGTGAGAAAATAATTGCAGGTGCTGAGAACCTGCTTTTAATTTACACGCCTTTTTTTTGTCAGCTAGATGGGTTGGTTTGGGAGGTTGTTTGTTTTGATTCAGATTCTTGAGAGAACCAGCTTCTGTCACTCACTGAATTTTCTTTGTGCATTCTTTTTCAGTTTACCTCCCTGAAGGAATTTTTTTTAAAAGTCAATCATCAAGCTCATTTCTACTATGTAAAAGCAAGAAAACCCTCAAAAATAGTAATATTGTCACCTTCAGTTCCCTACTAATGAAAGATTCAGCCTGAGAGGCAGTAGACAGCTGGTTCATGAGATTTTGTTCTTACTGGACAGCTGATAAACCCTTATTCCCCAGCCAGGGTCAGCAAATATTACCTGCTTTTCTTATGTGTTAGACAAACAGGTGGGGACCACAGCAGCCAGTGCTGCTAGAGGAGAAAGTGTCCAAGGACTATAAGAAGGAACTTGGCAGTACTTTAGGCAGGGTCAAGAGTGAATGAGGTAGTAGAGTACTAAAGGACACTTAACCAAATACTTTAGGAAAGCAAAATTTTTTTTCAAGCCTTTTGTTTCTCAGTACTCTGGTAAAATGGTTACCTAGAATAGCCTTTGTTCTGTGAATTTAAAACAAAAAAAGATAAGACTATCCAAACTTCTTTTGCTATATTATTTTATGCAGAATATATGAGAAAGCAAAAGTTCACATAAAATAGATTGTAAATTAAATTTAGAATTATAAAATACTTATGTATAGCTGAAAATGTATAGTTATATTACTTCTGCAACCTACTGCAATATTTTTCTTTATTCATGTGATCCTCCCCCTGTACAGTGCTGTGAGACCATTAAGTCTACATCTTAACTAATTCATAGACCACACCAGGGAAAATTTTCTGTCTCAGAGCTTGACTGTTGTTGTGCATGTGACTTGCATGCTGGTGACTAAATTCTTCCTTATCTCCTAAAGCTCAGGCAGTTATTTATATAACAGTTGTTATGAATACTGCCCAGCATATCCAAATCAGGTCACAATTTAACAGTATTGATAATATACCAACGCCAGTGTTCAGCTCATCCCAGCCTTGTTTAGTTTACTAGGGTACATGTGGCACAGAGATCTGAGTGTGAGAACTGGTGTAGTTAGCAGTAGATAATATTACCTCTTTATATTCAATCTATTGTTAATTCTATACATTTCCAATTCTTCTTCCATCCTAATAGGAATTTTCTTCCCAGTGCTGGTAAAATTTTTGATGCACTAAATCAGTGGGGAGGTAAGGATGTCATCTGTGTAGCACCTGTCCCATTGCCTGTACATAAGAGTATGGGCCGAATTTCAACAGGATTGAAAGATGCTAGAGGTCATACTCATGAGTATCATAGTTTGAGACCAGAAGATGCAGCAAGTCCAAGTTTCTTCTGAGGCTTTCAAACCTTGACAAGAGCTGTAAGAGGGCTCTATACCCTAAATCTTTACTGGCCCAGTCTGCTCTAAGTTCCAGAGACACCTCAAGACATTCTAAATGTGTTGGTCTGGTCTCTCCAGCTAATAAACTACTGTATTTTTATTGATAATAATTTTTTACAAGAGGCTTTGAAATTCATCTAAAATAATCCTATAGCATTAAATAACCATTTTCGAACAAAAAGTGCTGTTCACATTAGTTTTTAAACTGGTGGCTTTGGCAAAATGGTAAAGAAAATACATCAGTCCAAATTAAAGAACCCAAAATCCCCCAGCTGTGTATATGTTTCTTCTATATCTAGATTTACCTTCATTTTATTATCATAAGTTTCAGATTGAGTATAACAGCAATAGGTTTCTCAAGAGTCTGTGATTTATACCTTTCACATTCCATGTAAATTCAACAGTGTGACATAAGCCTGATGTTGCCTATAATACTGTAAAATCTTGATCAACAAACTTTGAAGGGGATGAGGAATGACAGGAAAATTCAGAAGGAGCAGGGGGAGGGAAAAGAAAATTCTCTTAGGTAAGACCCACTGTGAGGTGACACATCTAAAGTGACTGAAAGAGCAAATAAAACTACTAACCAATGCCTAACAAAAAATAGTTCTGTGGGAAGCTCATTAACATCACAAAATATCTGCAACATAAATTAATTTTAATGAAGGTGTATCTGGATGCATAATGAAATAAATTCTCTGAAACTTTATCTCAGCTGTTCCATAAGCAGCAGTGGTGTGTACATGTCAGCGTCATGCCAGTTCACCAGCAATGTGTGTGAGTCTGTTTCAGGCTGGGGAAGCCATAGTCCATTAACTCAGAGAATATTTTGCGACTGGTGGAGGTGCATTTAACATTGTTGGTGGGGAGGAATCAATTGCTGTTGTTGCATCTAGAAAGCTACATGGCAAGGCATCTTTGCTGTGTGTGTCAGTAACCATGAGATTTAAACAGTTTCAGGGATGGGACAGAACTGGAATGTAGGTTATACTTTCTATACATTGAAGGGGCTGAGAGATAACTTCATAAGTTTTACAGTCTAGTGTTATGATGTGAATTCAGTATGAATGCATATTTTTTATGGAGGGTAAGAGCTTCTAATGGCACTGTTATGAATTGCTAGTCTGTCTGTGCTGAAACCATCTGAGAATCTGAGCTGTTCCTGCTCACAAGGTGCTCTGTAAATTATTATGCACCAGCTGGCCATGTGCCACATCCTAACAGGATGTGGATCAGTGAAAGGCTATTTCTAGAGTTTTATTCTGGGAACTGCTTCATCACTCAGAGTAATGCAAGGATGCTCCTTTAAAAAGTAATAATATGCAACCTCTTCTATGTTATTTTATACAGCCTATGTTGCTCCCAGTTAACATGCTTAGGTGATTTTTGGATCCCTCTCTTCATAAACAATAAGAGTCCTACTCCCAGAGAGACTTTTCACATGGAAAGAGGTGTTAATACAAGAGAAAGGATAATCCCTTCAATAAAGGGTTGACCATGGAGTCTCATGCCTTCTAACCATGCTACAGGGAATGTAACAGCACGTAACTTTGCTTTTCGTTGCTATGGTATTGTTGAACGGAATTTGATTAGCACATTCCCACCAAAATACAACAAAATAGTCTGTGGGCAAGGAACTTTGCAATTCATGAGAGATAAAATTTTATACAAACAAATGTCTCATCACTGGCTTACACTTCATATTTCATTTAAAGTGTGATACTGCTAACAAAACTAACTCAAAAAATAATGTCAGGAGATCTATTTTCTCACTATATGTACATTGCTACCTTATTTTAGTATCAAACCCACTTTTTATTGCATTTCAGTTAAGAGACTAGGATAAATAGTACTTGGGGAGCTCAGCTCTGTGTTCTTTATGTGCAGTGTCAGCAGAATGTTAACCAATTTCAAATTGTAGCTCCAGCCAGCAAATATACTGAAGGTTGATTTTTATTCTGTATGGGCTCAGAAGGGATTGTTTCTTTCACGGAAATTCATCACTGATGCTGGATGTGATATAGGACTCAGGGTATTTTAGAAATCACAAGCAGAGATGTGAGACAACCAGGTCTTTATTGTAATGCGTAACCTGACTTTCCCCTCTCATGTGCAGAGTGATTTGAAATTAATACAAACCAGAGTGTAGAAATTGTCAGCCCCTCCTAAGATTGAAAAATATGAAGGGGGAAGGAGGGAATGGCAATGATAAAGCAGAAATGAGCAAAACTCCCTTAGTCAAAAAGAAATACTGCAAAATGCTCAGGTATGTAATGTTCATATGTCAATTTGCTGCTAAACTAGCTTCAGCACTGTCTTGTTAAATTCTTTGCTACCATATGATGTTACATTTTGAAAAGACTGGCAAATTTGCAGTGTCCTTTTTTTAGCTACAGGGTAATTCTGCACCTCCTACACTGAGCCGGCATTATCCTGAAGCGGTTTCTCTTCCTGAGCTTCACTTATTTTAATATTGTGTTTGAGAGTGACAGTAAGCAGTAGCCCTATTATGGGGAGGGAAGAAGGAGGGAGTTGCTATTTTTCCAGGAGTATTTGTATGTCATATTTACAACTTCACATGCAATTAGGAAATGAATATTTATTAGTGACTGCATAAACACGGAAACAAACTCTTGATGAAATTCTGAACAATATAGGTACTACTTAACCAAGTAGCTTAATGATTTATGTTGAACTCCTGTTACTGCCTTTTCTCACTTTTAGTGCTTTATTTCCGAGTGTTAGATACATTACCTAGAAGAATAGAGTGACTTACAAGCAGCACTGTAGAAAACATCATAAGACATTATGAAAGACTAGTCTTAACTGAAAAAGTATGAGAAACTGAAAATTAAGATGAAATGGTAACTGGATGTTGATCTCACTGTAGTAATAACTTTGCTGAAGCCACATTATTTTCTGCTGTCTCATTTTTCTATGTATGATATGAGGTTATATCTTCTGAATAGTATAGTGGTAAATTGAAAATACAAACAAAGCTTTAGATATATTGGAGTAGATATTTTAGACTAAAACTCTAAGGATACAGATAAAAAATAGTTTCTAAAAGTTGAATGGATTTTCATCAGTAAGTTTGTGTTTGTGTTTGAATTGAAAAAAAAAATTAGGCAACATTTTCCCAAGCAATATGCTTGTAACTTTGTCACCTGTGTAAACAGGAGTGGAAGTAAGTAGGTAGCTAAGAGAGATGATGTATTGTGGCAGAACTCTGGTTCATTATACAAAATGGCCAGCTTCTAGCCTTTTTTGGACATAGCGTGAGTATATGTTCTGTCAGTAAGTTGCATGCACAGATCACATATTACCAGATAGACGCGTATGCTAAAAAAAGGGGAAGGCTGGCTGGAGTATTTATTGATTTACTTTCCCAACCACATATCTACTGTTCTGTTAAATGCATTTATTTATTTTAACAAAAGAAATTAATTTCATGTAATAGAAACAGTTTAGTCATTTATCATGTATATGGAATAGCTGTTGGGTTTTTTGTGTGTTGGCTTAAAGAGTGTTTTACCTTAAGTATTGGCCTGTAGCTGGTTTTGAATAGATACATGACTGCAGCTGTGGAAGATACCTGTAGTGAACTCTCCTAAATAGTTTGTATTTTCTGAAAGGGTACAACTTATGTATAGTATAAATGTTTTTATCCTTTCATTTCTCATCCAGTAGTGATTTCTTTATTTGCTTTACCTTTCATTCCTGAAGAAAAAGGGGGTAAGGGACTTTAGAGTCTTGATACAGTTGAATGAGCATATCTCCACCTTAAAAAAAGCTTTAAAATTTAATGCTTGGTGCTTCTGTGAATTACCTGCTTGATATAGTTTATTTTTATGTTATTTAATTCTCTTATACATAACAGTGCTTTATGAACATAGCATATCTCACCTTTAAAAAAAAAAAAAAAAAGAAGTTGTGTGATATACACCACTTCAGTGAAAGTTTTCATTATTAATTAGAGGAAAAGGTTCCCATCCTTTTTTATTTTCCTTAGGGGAGAAAATATTGTGCCATGTCATTAACAAGTTTCCCAGGGGTTCTTTTTTGCTTTGATGAATTTATCATAGTCAAGGAATGCTGGTAGCTTGCCAGAAGATATGTGGTTTAGATTTGTATTACACCCTCTGTATGCTCAAATTTAGGTATATTGATAAAACATTGAGAAAGACATGTTTCTTTTAGATTTAGCTGGATATTTCTGTTTCAGATACTTGTTGCATAAACATAATGAAGTTGACCTTACAGAAAATTAGAAATGGAAAGGTATGGAGGGGATAATGGAAGGACAGAGTCATGAATGTAGTAATACACTCAAACTGTATCAAGAAAGCTTGAGGTTCATCTTCAGAAAAAACCTTTTAAAAAATGAGGACAAAGCAGTTCTGGAGTAGATTGCAGGAATAAACTGAATAATCTCTTAGTGGAACACAGATAAAAGTTATCCACCAGAAATTGCATTGTTGTGTCTCATTCTTTCTTTCTAAAAACATGCTGCAAGATGTTTTTTCTGTGTTCATGAAGAAATCTTCAATTAAAAAGGTCTCTTAATACAACCCCTCAATGCTGAATTGTTGTCCAATGATTTGTACCCTCATATATTTTAGAAATGAGATTCAAAACGGACAGATATTTCTTGATATTAACTGTGACTCTTAGTTTTGTCATAAGTAACCTAGTAATTGCTTTAGAGTTGAGTGGCTCTTGTTTGTGTTTTTTGAAGAAGGCGTATTGCAACTCTACACATTGAATAAAGACTGGCAAAAGTTTACTTAGTGTAATTTCTCAGCTGATGGAACTATTAACTTATTCTTTTTCATAAATATGTAAATATTAAAAGGCAAAGAAAAATTACTTGCCTTCCCCATTATTTTGCTGATTTTGATTCTGAAGTGCTATCACTTCTAAAAAATATTTTATTTCAGGAATTTTTTGAGGTATAACCTAAATAATTCCATTCTTCTCAAGGAATAATAGAACCACAGAAAGGCTTGGAGTTGGAAAGGACCTTAAAGTTCATCTAGTTCCAACTGCCCTGCCAGGGGCAGGGATGCCACCCACCCCTGATAATGCTCAGGGTTCTATCCAGATCACATGAGCAAAACAAAAACAGTGAGCAAAGAATTACAGCATTTTCTTCTACGGTTATCACAATTATTAATCTGATATTCTTCACCAAGTGTTAGGCAGCAGATTTTTAGTGTAATTATGTGTGTAACAAAAGGAAATTGGAGTGCTAACAAACATTGGAGTTACTTTGATTCTGCAAGGTTGGTATTCAGCTGACCAGTAATAGCATAGCAGTTGCACAGGATAAGATCTTGCTGGTCTTGTACCCTCACCACAATCTAGGAGGCAATACAGAGGAGAGGAGGCCAAAAAAAAGATTCTCTGACTTTCCGCTCTGTGGGTTGTTCCTCATTTCCTTTGTGCAGGAAAAAAAACCAGTTACATTTTGTGGTTAATTCTTGGTAAGCTCCACCTGAGGAAATGGACAGGGAAGGACTGCAGTGGACAAAGCTAGTGTCCTGATAAGGGTGCATAGAAATGAGATGTGTAAAAATGTATTTTGGTGAATATGATTATTTCCACAGACACCTCAGTGTTGGTCATGCATGGATAAATTATCTCCTTTAATATAATGTTATCCTTGGCTGTGAATAATACGAGGGTGCATTGCACATTAAAAAAAAATCAAATTAGTATCTTATGACTCCTGTTTGCCTACTACTGCTGCAATTAATCTCCAGTTTCTAGAAGAATGTAGAAGATAATGTAGGAATGTCTGCACAAGGCTGTAACATAGTGTAGAAATCTCCAATCCAGTGGAGGGCTCAACCAGGAAACCCTGTGTGTGCCCAGAGGTTCTGTGCAGCTTTGAACCTGACCTGACACACTCTGTGCCAAAAATACTGTCAAAGTGAGGGAGAGGAGGGGATCAAAGAAGCACATCAAACTAAACCGTAATATTGCTTTCAAACCTAAGCTGATTTATTTAGAGCTAGCTTTGATGTCTTTGCACTCCTAAGTATAGCTCCAGAAAGTTTTCATACATTATCAACTAGAAAACTCATCATATATCATACCCATTTTTTAATGTTTAGGGGAGTCATAAATTGAGGATGTTTATTGAATCAACACAGAATTCTTATTAAGCTGGTAAAAGAAAACAAGTCTAAAGGAAATCTCAATATACTTTATTAAAATAGCCTTAATTCTTACTAGGAGCAAAAAATAACATTTTAAAGCTTTTGTTTTGTTTTTTTTTTTTTAATAGGAAACTAAGCATTTGGAATTCTCTTTGGGGAATAGAGTAAATGACAGACTCAAAGCTGATTTAGTTTTCTTTAAATATGTACAGCAGCTTGTATACAATACGTGGGTTCTCAGTTCATACTATTCCATAAGTCTGAATGTTAATTTATAGCTAATAAAGAAGACTTGCAGAGTTAGAAATATTAAATGAGGAAGAAAAAACCCATTAAAACCTAGCAGTAAGTGACAGATCCTCAAAACAAAGAGAGGCTGAGTTGCTGAAGTGTGCTGTCTACTTAATGCCTTGTACAGGAGTGATGCCAAATGCTACAATCTGATTAATTTAAATGGCAAGCATGAACATACTAAAGTTAGTAGCTTAAGAAGAAATATGTAGTACCTCCGCAACAGTTTAGTTATTTATTTCATGGTTTAGGATTGCAATTTCCAAAACTATTAGTGTTTAGATTTCATGACTTTTGAGTATTTAATTAATTTTAAAAAAATATAGTTTGAGCAGGCAAGTAGAAAATAATGGAAAGAAGTGTCTTGCAGAGAGGTGACTTAATTAAACTTATAAATACCATAGAGAAGATACTAATTTTCCAATGAATACAATGAGCAGTAACATAGGTACTAGTGGGGAGGAAAGGGAAGGCAATAGACCATTGTATCAAACTGATGAATCTTCTCAGTATGTTGCACATGAGCATTGCCTAGAAAGAGTTTGCTGAATGTGTCCTTTTTCCTGGCAGTGTTACTGAAAACCAGATGAGCCATAATTAAAACTGGGTCACAAAGGAGAGAAAAGCTTTTTTTTAATCATTATGCCATTTATATTTGCACAAATTAGTAAATCAAATGCCGTTGTGTGAATAGTAAAAGTAAAACCTTTTCAGTGCAGCTTAAATCTGATAAATATTTCTCCTTAACTATTTTGTATGAACTACTAACATATAATCAATTGAGTTCTCAACAAAAATCCAGCAACTATTTCTGTATATCTTTACTGCCACAGCATTCACCTTAGAAGAAAAAAAATGTTGTTTTACAGTACTTTATTGCTATTTTAGCAATTAGCTTCCAACTACAGAGAACATGTAGCCAACTTGTTGAAAGTAATACATAAAATCAGAAGCTGGCCATTACCAGCATCTTTGTGCTGGTAAGTCACACATGAGTCCTACCACCATCTTTATTTTTTCTGCTGGCAGCACAAAGTGCTTTCAGTTTAGAATACCTACAGGAAAAAATGTAACCTTAGTTAACTAACACAGTCGTTCAGATTGTGGAGTACTGCACAGTGTTCCTCAGAGTCTTGGTCACTTATCTTCCAAACTGACTGACCTTTAGAAGTCTTGTTAATAGAAACCAGGAATTAGGTGGTGAAAGCAAACATTCAGGCCTTAAGGACATGCATTTCAACACAAGCTGTGAAAAATCCTCAGATGCTCAGAGCATTCTTAAAAATAGCGACTGATAGGCCAACTGTTCAAGACAAGTATCTGTGCAGATGTGATCCACTTGATATTAGGGATCTTGTGCAATCAACTGTTTCAATTCCCTTGAATAAAACTCTCCAGAGTTAATGTGTTGGTTACATTTGTAGGAAAAACAAACCCCAAGCCTAGTCATTTTGGCAGTTGGGCAAATAGGTAAACACTTCTTGGCTTTTAATGAGCATTTTCTACGTAATGCTTGAAAACAGACAGATACCTAGAGAATAGGTCTCAGATACAGTATTTTCTTTATTACTAGCAGCTGCTTTCACTCAGAGATTCTTGGTGATAATCAGGACATTAATACATTTCACTATCTTGTCAGTCAGTCCTCTGAACTTTGCTATTGTAGTAGTATCACTCTGTGCAGTTTGCTTTGACTAGTTATAGCTGAAGGAAGATCTCTTGGTGATCACTTTGAAACCCTTGTTCTTCCAGCAAGTCTCATTTGTATTTCAGAGTCACAAGTCTGTGTTTGGAATGAGTGCATTGAACAGGTCACCATGCACTCCTTGCCCTGAGTGTTGAGAGATGTGGGAATGTGCCATCTCCCTTAAGCACACTGGAGAGCTACCTAGGCACAAAAGCTTGCAGAATACACCACACTTATCTCTGTGACTGGAAGATGAGGCGTCCAGACCCGCATAACACGAATGTGCCTGCACAAATAGTTTAGCATAATCATGAATTACTCTTGGAAGAATGAAGTAGTGGGATAAATGGCGAACTGGTCTGGCATGGCTGTTGGAAGAGAAGGCATAAACAACATATGTTCCACTAACCGTGAACTGTTTAGACAGAAGTATATGAGGAGTAGTATTGGAAGGCTTTTGTAACCTGTAAGACAATCATACTATATATATGTTTTCACTTCCTGACCAAAGAAATTAATTATTTCCTTGTATTCTTACAAGGTACAGCACTACATTTCTTCTTAAAAGGTACTTGTGTTATAGCACTTTTTTTTGGTGTGTACTTTGATCCAAATAAATATTTTACTTCAAAGTTCTGGAATTAGAGGATTAGGAGAAAAAAGGAAAAGAAACTGTATTGCTTATAGAAGTAGTTTAGAACCTGCTGATGTTAAAAGTTTTCAGCAAATTCAAAACTGGAAAACCAATTCTCACATTATTTAGAGGTTCTAGTGCATAACCTTATTTATATAGGATACTTCCTTATTGATGTTTACTTTTACTTTGAGTGATCTGTTACCTCTAGTGAAGCAAAAGTTGCTTTTAACATGAAGTCTCTTTAGAACATGTGAAACGAGCCAATCCTTTTCAATTGTCCTGGTAATTGTGTCAGGTTGTTTGTGTTTTTGTTTCTTTCTTTTTTTTTTTTTTGTTTGTTTGTTTTTGTTTGTTTGTTTTTTTTTTCTTTTCTGTTTGGGTTTGTTTTGTTTTCTTTAAATTCATAAATTATATTATTTCTAGTTATTTGCCACTTTAAAAGCTGCAACATTTATCCTTGTCTTTGGCAATGGATATTTAAACAGGATTTACCTTTCTAACAGCCCATTCCATTTGGTACATGTATTGATTATTGTTTTCTGTATGCAAAATTCATTTAAACATAAAAAGCTAAATTGAGTTTGTGCTGATAAACCCTATGAACCTTATAACAATATGCCTCTTGTAGAAAACACAGGCAGGTGATGGAATTGGATGCAGAGAAGCTATATCTTGTCTGTGATTCCATACACAAAATAATGAAATCTATAACTCATATCAACAAGGTGTATAACAGTCTTTATACTGATCTGTTAAAATGTGAGAATTGTTTTCTGCTTAGATTTTGCTGCTATATACTACATCACAACCAATGATTGAAAACAGACACTGACATGTTCTGGAGAAAATTATAATCAGAAGTGTTCTTTCTTGGTATTTAATCAGCATGCATCTCTGTTCTCTGGCAGTCTAATCTACCATTCAGTTCCTCCTATTTTCTAGTGACTAATTTAAAGATGAAACATTTACACACTTCTGTAAATGGTATAAAGTCATCAGTCTATCACACTGCTCTATCATAATTATTTTCTGCTGTTACTTTTTAACTAGTGGGTTCCTTCAGGTATAAAACCAGTGCATAGAGAAACACCACGGAACCACTAGTAAATTGAAATGCTTTAAAAAACTGTTTTCTTTCCAATGAACATGTGTATTAAGTTAATGTACAGAGGACAAAAGAAAGAGTAAAGCTCATTAAAGTACAGTTCTCTAAACAGCCGTTTTGTACTGAAGCAGTCTGTAAGGGTTCTACAGACAGATTATAGATATGTCTCTGCAAAGAGAAGACACCTCATTATGTTTGTGCTTGGAGCTCACCAGCTGTGAACTCTGTATTTAAGAAGCTCTGTAGTATTGACAAAAAAAAAAAAAAAATCTGTAAAAACCCTGTTTGGCCATCTCTATACACATATAATTAGCTGTTGATTCTTCAAGGAAGCATACCTGCAGTCTGAGTGCTCTGAACTCCTAATCTATTCATGTTCCAAAATACAGGTATCCAAATTATCTGATATGAACTATTGTGAACTATGCTTCATGAAGTTCTGGATGTTGGCAAGTGCTGGCAACCACCACTGTCATGATAACACTGAGGTTCCTGTCACGTGAGCTCTAGAATTTAGAATGAATGTTTTTAATCTGAAACTTTCTTGGATAAGCTACTTGGTTTTGTCAGGATGTGCCTACTGAAACCTACGCAAAGCATTTTGACAAATGAGATGCTTTTTAGGTCTGCTTTAGACCCATTGATTAAAGCATTTGCTTGGATAATGGAAGATGGTCTCACACCTCTTCCTTACAAAGTATTTTACAAAGGGGAGGAGCAGAGGTAATATGCATCTCAGGTGCTATTTAAATTACCCTTATGTAAGACTCTTAGCTATTCCTGTTGTTAAAGTGTTCTTATTTTCACACTTGAATATTTACTGACCCATAAAGAACAGTGAATACAGTTGCCTCTGTGGTAAAGTGGATTAGGATACAAGTGTTAAGGCATAGTTTTGAGGTCCTCATAGAAACTAGATGCTTGTTAAATACAGAACAGAGAGACTTATAAATTACTTTTAAATGCAAGTTGTTGGGAGACTCTCTTGGAAGTTCAACTATTCCATGTAATAATCCAAAAGAGACATATGTTTGGTTTGGTTTGTTTTTGCCCTCCCGTTTTATAGCTAAATGACCTAGCCATTGAGGTATTGGGCTTGAATACGGGCTGTATTTTCACTTTTTGAACCAGTTCTCTTAGAAAGTATCAGTTGGTGTAGCCACTTAATCCTAGACGTGATTCATGACTGTGAGGGCATAGGGGAGGGAGAAAGTTTATTCCAGTCTTCTTTTTTCCAGAAATTCTTCTCAAGATTTCTGTCCACCAAGCTTTGATATCTTCTTGCTCAGTATTGCTGTGCTCTTACCATACTTAGCATACTAATCTTCCTTATGAGCTGCGTAAGACATTTCAGTGCCTTAACATATGGTTATAGATTATAATTGCTACAGGACACCAGTGGCATTTCAGTAATAAAACCAAACCGTTTTTGAAGGTGGCTATAAGATGAGCTTGATTCAGTTCTTGTGGAAGAGTGGTAATGCATTAAGTCTGGATTTCAGAGTTCAGCTTCCAGATAAAAATATGCTGAAAAGCTACTTATTTGTTGGTCTCATTATAACTAAATTTTAAATCCTGATGCTGGAACTGGCTCCTAAGCAGATCCTAATCATTGCTAGCTTTTAATAAGTTACATCTACTAGGATATTATGCAAGATTGTAGGGTGGTATACTTTGCAATTGTAGTGAAGTCAACCTCAGACCTCACTACAACATTGCTCTTAAATCTGTTGACAAATGCAGAGTGTTCTGCGAGTTGTAAGTATGTGGATTAGCAAAGTGTTCATTTTATATACTGAAGAGATTTTGACAACAACATAATAAACAAAAAAGCATCACTAATGTATTCTTGTCCTAGTCACAGTTTAGCAGGTTTATGTTTTTTGGGTTTTTTTTATGGATTAGGCCATATTGTGTACATACTTCATCCCACTCAGTTTTTCCTCAGACGATTGTAATAAAATTTAGTAAAATTTACACTAACTTATTTCTATCTTTTTTTATTTTTAGTGCCTATGTATTATTTTTTCTTGATTGTTTGTGCTTGTTATTTGGAGCTAAAAATTCTTTTGATTGCTTGTTTCCTCATGAAGTTTTTTTTACTGTTATACCTACCACATAAACCTTCCAGCTATAATAGTCATAGAAAAGGACATGATACATGTTTTCTGTAATACTAGTAAGGCAACCATGTTATTTGATTAAACATCAAATTTCTTTCCTGTATGCTTAAATAGTGAGTTTGAAGCATGGAGGAATACAAGTCATGTTGTCACAGTCTTGTCATGCCAAACCTAAAATGTACTATCACTGCCCTAGTGTAAGTACTGTTCTTGTAAGAGATTCTTCCAAAATCCCTACCACTGTTATTTTTCTTTATCCCAAAGTTTGTTTATTTATTATGTTTGTAATTTAACTCACAGTATTTAACAATATCACAATATCTTTATGAAAATATCTCAATCAGTACTGGGAGTAGGTCTTCCTAGCCTCCCACTTATGCCTGACCTCACTTCATGGAACTGTCTGCCTGCTAAAAGAAAATTAACTCTGTGACTCAAAATTCATCTGGTGTCCAGTAAACAGTAGTATAACTCAGCAATCAGTAGTGAAACCAATACAGTTAAATGTTTATTTTAATGAATGGAAGGCTCCTTTTAGCATGTTTGTGGACATTATCTAATTGATGGTACTGGGTAGCAGCTGTTGATCTTCCATTAGAGTGACCTGGACTAGCTAGAGGAGTTGAAATGCAGTATCCAGGATGGAAAATCCCTTTCCAACAGTACGGGCTGGGGCCTGACTGTTTAGGGAGGCTGCTGAGTCTATTGGCTCTGTTTGCCTCTATTGGCTGCTCTTGGATGGTCTGAGAGGAGCTCTGCCTCTGCTCCCTGCTGTGCCATGCCCATGCTGATACGCCGCACCCCACTTTGTCCTGCTCTCTGGAACCGTTAAATGTCCCTTGGCTGCTCCTGCTACTGCCCTGTCCCCACCTGCTGAGAGCTTATGGGTTGTGATGAGGGTCAGGGCTGCTTCATGGGCTCCCAAATTTGGGATCTGCCCTGTAGAGCTCAGTCTCACCCCCTGGACTTCCCTTCAGTCATGGCCTCTTCAGAGGTTGTTACTGAAGACAAGATTATGCTGGATTCAACCTTCATCAACCTGATGTAAATACTTTTAACAGGGAGATGGGCTATGTGACTTTCAGAGTTTCATGTCAGAACATAACTTTCCATTTATTTTTAGTTCATTCATAAGGAAAAACTTCTGAACAAGGAGATAGTTCTTCTGTCAGTTCTCGTAATGTTACTGACAGAAGATGTTATCTCATTTTCCTGAGGTTGGTCTCAGTCCATATTGGGAGATACTGGCTATCATAGTGATTTTACAAAGGATCAAACTATGTAGGTGCTCAATTTGAGACTATTTAGATATGAGGCATAAAACTTTTTTTCAATATAAATGTGTCAAACATTTATTCATGAAACTTTAAGTTCCATTGGTAGTGGGACTTTTCTAAGAATTAAGTGTCTTTTTATCAATAATTCAAGTTCAATAAAGGCTACTCTTCTAAATGTCATCTTTTCCCCTCTTTACTTCCAGAAAGTATTGAACAACTAATTGTATTTATTGGACTGATGGTTGCTTACATAAGTGGCTTTTATTGCATATGCTTTTTAGCATATATAAAATTTATTAACTCAGTGTGATTTTCCCTGTGATATCTTATGGAATCATTGATGTGATCAGTAGTTATAGAATTCTGTGCTCTATAGCTTGTAACTTGAAAATCATTACTCTAAAGCACTGTAAATAAATAGATGCTGTCCACATAGACAGTTTAGATGAAACTTAACAATATCAACTTGTTCTCCTGATACCCTAGGAACACTAACACTACATGTAATTTCTTCCATGGAATGGTTTCTATTCCATTTTAATGGTTTCTATTCCATTATCTGTCGGTTATTTGTTTCGTAGCCAGTGTATAATGACACATTTTAGTGAAATGCCCAGTATTCCTGAAATGTTTGAGTTGAGCTTCCTTTGGGTGACACATAGCATAACTCATAATGCGTTGCTAGATTTACAGAAATAGCTTTATTTTTTCTGTTTATATCAGTTTTACTGAGGTTTTAGTTCTCTAATTGTAGTCTTGCAATTTTCAATAATCAGTGTTGAAAGGTTTAATCTGTAGGTATTGAATCACTTGAGGAGTGCTGCTTCTACCTTTAAGATCCCACTTTTTCTATTGCTGTTAGCCCAAATAGCAACAGTTGTGACTTTATACTGTGTTAGGTGAGGATCAGAAAGTCCAGTACAATATGCAATTGAACTCTTTGTAAAGCACTATCACAGAAATAATTTGATATACTTCCAAATTTATATGTAGCTAAAATTTCTTCTAAAGTATCAATATGGTTTCTGTCCATTTACACAGAGTTTATAGCAATGAGTCGTAATGTATGTGTTCAGCACAGAAACATTAACTAAGGCTGGGAGAACAGTGTTGTATTTCTCAGCAGCCAGGAGAAATGTAAAACTCAATGATCTTTCTAAACAATAGACTATATAATCAGAGAAAAGTTTTTCTTCAGAAGTCTCTTTAACAGTTACAGGCAGGGATTTAGTTAGAGGCTGCGGAGGTATCCTTTCCCCTTCCCAACATTTTTCATATCTATTTTTATCAGATGATTACACAGCAGTTAGTGTGAAGTCTAGCTAAAGCTGCAATATATCAGGATGGTACACCAGACACCCAAGAGAGGTGAACTCTCCCTGAGGGATTTCTTCTTTAATTCATTGTGTTCCTATGGAAATTAAACTAAAATATAAAAGAATAAATAGGTCTTCCCCAGCCTTTAAAGAAAACACAGAGATCATACACATTAAAAGATTCAGGTTCCTCTTTTTCCCATCTTTTTATTTTAATTTGTGTCAACATAGAGTGGAGTAATGAAACTTCAAAGTTGAAGTGAATAAATTTCATTATTTGTTGCATGAACACAAACTGTGTATTATGCTTCAGGTAAAATAGAAATAAGGAATTCTCAGTATGTCACTGGTAGCTAAAAAACTGTAATTTCTGGGAAATTTGTTTTGTTGGGTTTTTTTGCAAGCCATGGTCTAAAATTTATTTTCATATCAAATTGTATTGCAACACAGAACTCTACTGCTTTATTCCAACCAAAAATTTATGGGTTTCTGTGATGGTTTGAAAGCAAAACTAGTGAGAGGCTCCAAGTCAGAAATACAATTTAATAGAAAAAGAAAAAAAAGAAATAAAATAAATGCAATAATACAAAAGACCCCTGACAGAGTCAGAATACAACCTGAGCAAGATGATGGAAGCAGCAATCCCGTAGAAAGGTCTGGTAGCTCTGATCCTCTGTAGATCCAGTGGGTAAGGTACCCCGTATTGTCCCAGATCCCAGATTATATGCAGGTGAGAATGCTTGGCTCCTCCCCCTGGGTGGAGCATCTCACAATGGAATAATGAGTCATACAGGGGGGTCCTTGATGGCCCATTAACGGGAGATAACTCCTGGTGGGAGTTATCTGTAAGTCATCAGCAGGCCATTAACAGAAAACACGTTATCAAAAGACCCATTAGCAGAGGACACCTTAACAAAAGACACCCTAACAGAAAGAGGGAGGGGAGAGTCTGGAAGAATGCTGCTTCAGCAATAGGTTTCCACAGTTCATGAAGATGGTGGTAGAATACTCCGTGCACGTTCTACACCACAACCCAGGACAGTTTCCTTTTCTGAATTACAGCTTGTTAACTGTAGCACATGCATTGAAGATACCAAAGCACTTTTGATAACACAGTTCTCGTGTCCAAATCCAGTCATCCCGTAGGCAGTTTCTCGTTCCTGAGAAATTGGTTTTCCTCTCTTTTGTTCTGTCTTTCATGGAGAAGATCTTTTTTATTGTCTTGATTTCACAGAAAACCAAAAGATGAATTTATTAATAGATTTTATTAAAAAGGGGAAAAAATCTCTCAGAAATATAATACCATTGATTGATTATGTCTCTTTATTGAAAATAAAGAGATGTCTAGAGATTGCTGAGGCCTGCATTACTTGTTTTTGTTGGCAGGGTTTCCTGAAATAAGTCCTCACAATGAGTCTAGAATGTCCTGTCCATGGATTGTGCCAACATTTGTTATTGTTTCTTAACAGGCTGTAAATCAGTGCTTCTTTTTTTTTTTTTTTTTTTTTTTTCTCCTTGGCTGTTCATCTGTGTTTTTTTCAATCTGTAGACTGCAGGGATGTCATTGCTGTAATTCAGTGACATGCTTTTTATCACTTACAAAATACAGCCTTTGATAATTACGTTTTGTGACACTATAACAGCTTCATGAGACTATAAAAGATAATATCGGATTTTTATAAATAATAGTAATATTAAGAAAATATTCTGGTTTACTAGAAATTTTGGTTTAGATGAGGACAGTAATGGTTGAAGCTTATCACTGGACTTCTTTTTTAATATAGAAATGGTAATAATGCCAATTAAACTCTACAGCATAAAAAAATCAGGCAGTTCAGAAATTCTGTAGCTGTTTCAATAACAAAGATGAGGATTGCAACTATAACAAAATTAAAAACATCAAACCTTATATTTTTTAATTTTTGTCTGGATAAAATAAACAATTCAGAATTAATGATGAACTCCCAATTAATGGTGAACTGAAGGTTTTAATGGAACCATGAAAAAGTCTTCAGTGTGCTGAACATGGATATACATATATGTATTGGACAATTAAGTATTTTGGGGAAAGAGCAAAGGAATTTTTGGCATTTTATCTGAAAAAAAAAAAAAAAAGAGGAGGAAAAAAAAAGTAGTTTGCTGTTGGTACAGACTCTCCAGTTGGTCAACAGCAAAGAAGAATGAGTGAGGTAACTCTTTTTTTGGAAACAGTGTCAGTGAGTTAAGAGAGATAGCTGTTATGCCAATGAAACTGTCAAAACAGTGCTGCTGTTTGTCAGGCTGTTTTGAAAAAGAATTGATCAGTTGCCTGCACATAGATCCTTTTGTGCCTTTGAGATGCATTCAGTGATGCTGAGCTCATGGGAGACATCTGTTGAATTGGGTGCACAAATACTGATATAGATTAATATAGCCCTGTGCATCCTCACTTTGAGTAATCTTGTATGCATCTGAGAGTATAAATGAGGTTTCATACTTTGCTATTCATATGTAGAGAAACTAGATTTTTCTCTGCTTCAGGACATGTGATAGGGGATTTGTAATAAAAATTCTGTTGACCAAATTATTTTTTTATTGACAGTCCTCAGTCCTTACTTTTATACTATATTTTTGAAGATCAGGAAGATGCATGTGCTATGGCAGGCCTGCAAAAGCTAAAAATATTGATATTAGTTTAGACGTTAAGCATAGATATGACTCTGTTCACGCCAGAGGCACAAAATCTAAGTGGCTAAGCCAGGAACAGAGTGTAGATTGTTTCTGTAGCTGATGGAAAAACATTGAGAATCAATCTATTTTAACACCCCAATCATGTTCTTAAGGTGTTTGTTTTGTTCTTCTCCTGGTGAAAAAGTTGTCTAGGATGACTTTGACATTAAGTGCCTGCAACCATTAAGGAAAAACATGGACTATTTTGCCCTGGAAAGAAAACGTGGCTATTTTCACATAGGAATAGAAAGTATCAGCCTAAGTCTCATTACCTGTTTATTTACTCTATATTCCCTTCTTCCATTACTTGCTCCATTTTCATGTCATAATGTAAATTATCAAGTGACTCAAGACATTGCTGTCTGGCCACACTTTACCCATACTGCAAATTTCTGCTTTATGTTGGTGAAATATATGCAGATAAAGTATAGCTCTATTGTGGTGATAATAAATTTTTACATCCACAGGACTGCAATCTGTGAGAAAATGGAAATTTTTCCATTTTCCTGAAACTATATTTATTGCAATCAATCATCAAAGTTATTCTTCTCTTGTTTCTAATTTTTATAATTAAAATTAGAAATGTAATTTTTAAATTAGAAGTTTTCTAATATTCTTTTAATACAATATATTTAAAAGGTAATTTTTGTTTACAAGATGATTTTTATTATTTAAAGATGACACTTAAATGTAATACATTAATAGAGATGTTCATCCTAATTTTGAAAACAAAAGCAGTCCAGAACTATGCATAATTATTTGCACTAATTTAGATTCACAGTATCTGTGAATTTCATTTACCAAATAGATCCTTGAATGTATAAATAATTAAGGAAGTACTACATTTTGTGAGGTTGTTGTGATGGAAACCTCTAAAGTTTTAAGGCCTTAAGTTTCAAGGTTTTAAAAGTTCAGGAGTGGGTTTCTTTTTCACTGAAATGCACACTCATAACAATTAATATACATTTATTGAATCTCTCAAAAAACAGTCATTCAAAGTGCAAAATTTTATACTGTGTGTGAAAGTTTTCCTCACCAACTGAAAATGCAATGAGGATGTATTTATGGAAAATTGTGATCTAGGGGTCTTTTCAATGGGAGTAGAAATATTGAGTCTGGATCCATTCCCAAGTAGCATTTTGAAGTCTTGAAGTCCATTGCAATCAAAATTGTATGTCAGCTTTTCAACAGATGGCTATTAAGATAAATAATAGAATAAAAAAGCAGAGTCAGCCAAAGTACATTAGCAGATAAGTTCAAAATATAGGGTAATAGAAAAATAAAATATATTCCCCCTTTCACAAATGGACTTCTACTTTTCTCTTAGCTGTTTCTAGTAGCTGTTTTCAGGTACATTTTATCTGTTCCATTCTACCTACCACATTAAGACCGCTTTTGTGATGGTTAAGGGGGTAAATAGAGACTAAGGGAAGCTTAGCAAACCAAAGAAGCCGAAGCAAGACATAGCTCTCATTCTATATAAATGTCAGTGGTTTTAAACATTCTTAAATCCTCATTTAATTGTTTAGATTTTATTTAAAATTCATTCATTTTTCCAGCAGAGATTCTCCTGTCTCATTTTACAGGTGATTTGGTATCTGGTTAAGTATATATATTGTATATTATGTAACTATTGTATATATCTATATATATATATTTAAGTGGAATATATATCTAAATTACACTTTTAAGACTGGAAGAGTAGACAGCAACAAATATCTGCTCTGTTGTCCCACAAGACCATGCTGTTTCCATCTGTTCTAAGCATAAAAGAGCAAAGAGAGCTCTGTGATTAAAACTGATCAAACCCTGAAAGGTCTTAATATACCATAAACATTGATTAAAACCAAACAAGATTAGATGATGGCATCAAAAAATGGATATATTTTAATTAATAGTAAGAGATAAGGTAAGGTAAGGTGGGAGTGGGGGGCAGGACAGGGAGTGTGACAGAGCTAAAGTAGAAATGTATCACTGCTCCACGGGTTCCAAGGATGTTTTGTTGCTTCCCTCTGTCTGGTCTTCTCAGTGTCGAGGATCCCCCACTGAAAACTACAGAATCCAGTGGATTAATATACATTGAGGGGAGCAGGTTTGACACTGTCCCTAGCAAAACTGTGAATTCATGGCATCATGTTGCATCACATCCAGTGCTCTGGTGCAGGGTGAACAGATCCCCAAAACCTCTCCTCCTCCCCCTTAGGTGTGAGGGTCTGTGCAAGTCTGGCAGCAGATAAACCTGGGGCTGAGGCCTGAAGGTGCTGGGCTGGGCCCTGCTGTGGATGTTCTTCCAGATGCTCTGAACAATAGTGTCAATTCCTTATCTCAAGTTGCCTTCGGCGCTTTAACCCACAGTTCAGGGCCTCATTCAGGGTGTGGTGGTATTTTGATGTATGATTTTCCTTCAGGCAAAAGTCCTTCATAAAGATGTTTAAGCCATAAACTATAACATTTCAGTCTCCAATACATGCCTCTCATAACATTACCTGCACATTCAGCAACAAAGTTTTTGGAATATATTATAGAATGTTTTGGATTGGAAGGGACCCTAAAGATCGTCACCACCCCTTGCCATGGACAGGGACACCTTTCACTAAATCAGGTTGCTCAAAGCTCCATCCAGCCTGGCTTTTGAACATTTACAGGGATGAGGCATCCACAGTTTTGCTAGGCAATGTGTTTCAGTGCATTACTGTAGGAGAAGGGAATACAGGTGACCTTGTCCCTGATAAGTAACAGCTGTGTTAATTACCCAATACAGCCTCGCCCCTGATGAGTCACAGCTATAGCCAATAAAGATAAGTGTGATAAAAGGGAGTGGGTTAGCTAGTGAAAGGCATCATCATGGAGGATTGTAAATGTGAGGATCGTGAAGGAGGAGGAGCCTTGAGGAAGAGGGAATGAGGGGATCATGAAGAAGGAGGATCCTGGGGAGAGAGAATCACTGCTGTGAGGTCATTCTAGGTTTGCAGTTACAGCCTGTTGTTGAAACCTGCAGTCACAGTCTAGTTGGGCAAAAGCCTGCAGTCAGAGTCTGCAAACTGATATATGCAGTCATGGTTTAGCAGGAAATAACCAGCAGTCAGAGGCTGCAAGGGAAACCCACAGTAGGATCTTGCTGCAGTCAGAGTCAGTGAATAGTTGGAGTCAGGATGGCTAAACTGCAAAGAGGAATAAACCAGGACCCTTTTCAAGCTGTGATAAACAAGACATCTGTGTCTTGGCTCATTTCTACCCTCTAACAAGAGGACTGCTGCAACACATTACCACACTCACAATAAATAATTTCTTACTAATATCTATTTTAAGTTTAAAGACAATCCCCCTTGTGCTGTCACTACACGTCCTTGTAAACTCCAGCTTTCTTGTAGCCCTCCTTTAGGTACTGGAAGGTGTTATAAAGTTTCCTTAGAGACTTATCTTCTCCAGGCAGAACAACCCTGCATCTTTCACCCTGTCTTTATAGGAGAGGTGCTCCAGCCTGCTGATAATCTTCATGGCTTCTTCTTGATTCACTCCAGCAGGTTCACATCCTTTTTATATTTGGGCCCCCATGCTGGATGCAGCACTCCAGGTGGTGTCTCATGAATAGGGAGAAAAAAGGTAAAGATGTACAATATAATCCAAGCAGACAGTAGCAGACTTGAGAGTCTGATCTTCAGAGGTGATGGAGAATGAGAGAAGGATGCAGAGGAAGCTGCACAAATCCTTGCAACACAAGCCATGCAGTTGTAGTCCAGCTGTCTGAGAGACAGGGTAGGTTTTGATGTTTATAAACATATTTCTGCATCAGTGTTAATTCAGAGTTCTCTTGTTGGAGAAGTCCTTAGTTCTAATATCTATGGCAGTAAAATCTTCCTCCAGAAATTACTGTGTGTCAGTATAGGAGCATGTCATTTAAATAAAAACTACAGAAAATCCTGTATGGAATTACCTGAAAATCCCAGTTCAAATACTGCTTTGTCACAGTTTAATTAAGGAGAGGCGTATGTGTGTGTGAAAAGAGGAAGAATAGCATCTTGAGTGAATGAAATTTATGTATAATTGACAGCATATGCCATCAGTTACTGTAGCTGAATAACTTTTGTAACTTGGACATTTTCAAATGAGAGTTCTGTGGAGCTGTTTTCTCATTTTAGAGCTTTTCATGTTAT
Organism: Trochalopteron elliotii; assembly: GCA_024734555.1. Taxonomy (NCBI): domain Eukaryota; kingdom Metazoa; phylum Chordata; class Aves; order Passeriformes; family Leiothrichidae; genus Trochalopteron; species Trochalopteron elliotii. The sequence goes on from JANPWX010000016.1 coordinate 1,134,752, forward strand.
TAACTAGTGTGACACAAGAAGCAATGAATCAATTATTTCTAGTTAAATATACTTTCATTTACATTTCAGTTTTTATATAAAGTATTTATAATGAACTAATTCTGGAAGATGTTATCATGCTGTTTTATTCATAATAAGAACATAAACATAGCAGTGAATATTATGGAAATGTTGTTTCAAGTTCTGTTCTCAAGGCTTGTGCATTTAGAATAATTCAGTAAAGCTTGCACATCGGGAGTCGGTCAAAACTTTCATGTATTTATTTGGGTTTTTCTTTTTCCAAAACAAACCAATCATTCTCAGTTTAGTGTTGAGATTAAAGGCAAGCAATGAATGATGCAATATGTGTTAAAAATGTACTTATTTTGGCTAAAACAGCACTGCATGACATTTATGAATCTTCAGTTTGAAGGCTTGGATTCTTGTAATGCTTTGCTTCATGAATAAGTGGGACTCCAGTGTGTACCAAGCATTAAATAAGATGCTGAAAACTAATGGTATTTTTCTGTCACAGGAAAATCTTCCCTGTCCTTTATTTAAAAAATGTTAATGTTACTTAGATTTTGCTCCTCACAAGATTGAAAACTAACCCAGAATGCTTTTCAATTAATAAATCAGTTGTTATTTTTATAGAACATAATATTGGGATGGAATAGAACATAATATTGGGATGGAAGGTTAGAGTGCTTTTTTTTTTTATTTCTCTAACTGAAAATTCAAACTGTACATATATGAAGATAGCACTAATTTTATTCACGGCCTTATGATTAACACACATATGTACAGTGGTTGTTTCAACTGAGTTCCTGATATCCTAGTGTAGGATTTCCCTATTCCAATAATTAGTGACCTGAAGCAGAAAAAAGAAGGCAGAGTGACTTGTTTGCCCACAGATGTCCCATGTAATTGAAGTGATAACATGTAATTTGCATTTCCATTGTGCATGCTGGATACATGCTTTTTCTTCATTTATATTGAGAACAAGATCTTTTTAATACTGTCAGTCATTTGCAATTGATGTTCAAATGCAGGGTCTGGTGTTGATCATATTCCTGGTATAATGGCATACACCTGATGAAAACTTCCTGGCTGGCTTGTTTTTCTTTAGCAGCATGCTTGTAGAATATTAACTTGCATGCATACCTTGGCACATCTGGGCTTTTTGGTCTTCTCTGAACCATTCCACTAATTTTTTAATTCCCCTAAATATATGGCAAGACACAGACAGTTATTTGCAAAAAAAAATGAGGGTGCTTTATCATGCTACAAGTATTTGCCAGTTGTCTTATTATATCAGTCTAATATTTGCCTTATTATAGTGTGAGACCCTATAACTTCAACACAGATGCCCAAACAGTAATAAAAAGAGAAAAAACATATTTCAGAAACTGTTGACTTCAAAAGCTTAGCTATAATTTAGATTACTTACAGGAAAATGCTTTAACTTCAAAAGCAACAGTGATGTGGGTTTGGAACTTTATAATAAAGAAAAAGTTCTGTTATCAGTTTTATTTTCTTTTCTGAAGTAAAGAAGACTCTTACAAAAGCAGTAAATAATTTTTTTAAAAAAATGGTGGGCAAGTGCAGCATCACATTATAAAAATACAAGCATAATGCACAAAAATAAAGTATTGTTCTTTATGTCTGAAAGTGCCAGATAAATCTTTAGTACATTAGGAGAAGAACTGGCAAAGGTGTAGAATTTTTATTTATTATTATTATTCTAGCTCTGACTTTCTCTAAAATTGCAAATACAAAATTAAGGTTTTATTTCTTTACCTGAGTTTAGAAGAATAGAATTTGTAAAAATTTGTGCATAGTAGCTGTGGAGATGTTCATTGTAGGTTTTATCCTTAGGAATAAACTTTTGCTGTTGTTCTCTGTATTGGTAGCTTTGAATCTCTGGTGAATCTTTGAACAACTTCAAACCCATTCAGCAAGGTTTTGGTCCAGTCTTGGTCACAGAGCCAGAACATGGCAGCATGTGGGCTGCTCTGGAGATGATTACGCCCTGCTCAGGCACACCCAGCACAGCTTTACTGATATATAAAGATACTGACCTTCCGTGTGTTGTGGAAATCTGTGAGTAGTGAAAATAGAAAAACCCCTAACCTATTTACTGACCCTTATTATATGTGAGCCCAATTTTACTTTTTTTTGGCCAGTCAATCAGTCATGTACGTGCTACAAAACTGGGCCCAGGAACTGTGCATACTATAGACTGTGGGGGATGCAGAGTGGTTGAGGATGGAAGCCCTAGGACACCGTGTCTTAGAGCTCTAACTAAGAACACTGAAATGCCAGGCAAGTACAAAGACTTCATTCTACTTGGTAACTTTTGGCACAAAGTTTCTTTAATGGACCAACAGGATATGAGGTTTCAAAGTTCCAAGATTTTAGGAAGCATATTTTATATCTTGAGTTGAAATGTAGTCTTCCCTTTTCCACATCATTCTTGCTATAACTGCTAAATTCATTTAACACAATGGGATTCTTAAATACATGGATCATTTGCAGTTATCAGGGCAGGCAAACAAAATAGGCCAAAGTTATTGAGCAGCTTGTTCCCTCTATGGCAGTAGTTCTGCTTACCCAACTTTGAGTCATATATTCCTGCACCCTCCCATGCATAAATCATGCTTGCCCTTTCAGTAAGCCATTCTGTGTGTCAATCCAATGGGATGCTAAGCTAGCAGAAGTCTGATTTGGGTCCAATACAATGAAGAGCTGCACAGCCAGGAGCTGGCAAAGGTTGACTGACCCTTTTAGTATCAGCAGGAAGTTAAGTTGGTCTGTGTGAAGAAGAGTTTATTTAGCCCTTCTTTTTTTTAGTATACAAATGAACTAAAAATGCCAAGAAAACCAATTGCAAGATTTCTGAGTAGTAGCCATACAAGGAGATGGCTGGATAAGAGGGTGGAGTGACAGCCACTCTTAGGTGTCTGGAACAGCCAGGCTGCACAGTTTCTCTGTTCAGTCAGGAGAGAGAGTGAGTGATCCCTCCAGAGCGTGATTTGAAGCATGTACATTAAAATCCTCTCTAGTATACACATTATGATAAACATCACTCTCTAAAGAAAACTACCTCTCTTTTGCTGATTCAGGGAGCTTAAGGAGACTAACCTCCTAACTTAAGTGTTTTAAGAGTTGGCCTGTGTGATACACTTTCCAGTTTTACTGAAAAATTTCAAACTAAATAATAAAATGACATCTCATGGGCAAAGAATAGAAAATGAGAATTTGATTAATATATTCAGGAGAATAAAGAACTTGATTGAGCTGGAAAACATATCCAAAAGCACAGACAATAATTAAGGAATATAATAGCCTTAAAACACAAACTCTCCTTGCACCAAGTAAATGTAGTAAGATAATTAATTTTTCCACAAAAATGCAGCTGCAGGCCTTTCCTTACCTGAAGGTATTGTTGGAGTCCTTTGACATCATAACATTTTTTCCTCCTTTTCTACCAGAGATTTAACCTGATAATAAACTTACATTACTGTAAAAGGAAAGGTAGGAAATGTTCGTCAGTCTGCAGTTTTACCCCTAATCCTTTTGGTGTGACTGACTGACAGGAGCCTTAACTGAGCACTCATGAAAAGTCTTTGATTCATGTGGTGTGTAAAATGGTTTAATTACCACTTAGCAGAAAAGCAGTGATGCTGAAATTGCCAACTTTACTGATTTTGAGAAATAACACACCCTATTTTGCCCAGTAAAATACAGCAGACTATTTTAATAATTTTGTTAAAACTTTCTGCATATTTTTACGCTTCCTGTGCTCTGTGCTTCAAAGACTTGTAAATCAGATTTGTTGAAAAATGGTAGCAGTAATCAATAACTGTAAAATGGAGTTCTTTGAAGCAGACAAAACAGCTTTGCATGAAATGTGTCTGCTGTAAATTTTACTTACCTTTGTTTCATAGATACTATCTTCCAATGAAGATTGCAATAAATTAGTTTATGTTTACAGTCATATAATAGCCTTATTAAAATTACTAGTTATAAGTGGTATAAGTGGGGGTTTATGTCAAATGAAGTTCAATTCAGTAAATTTTAGTAAAGTAAAAATAATCTAATCACAGGTACCAAAACCAAGAACTTTCGAGTCTTGATCCTATTGCTTTGGAAAACACAGCTTAAATTCTCCTCTTTGGTTTTTGTATATGAAAATAGGAAAAAGTATGCATTTTCTTCATTGTCGCAGATGTTCTAAATGTAATTAATGAGTATTTGATACATGGAACAACTCCAGCAGAAAAAAACCCCTTCAAAATACATCAGCTGCAAAGATTCTGTATTGTACCTGTGTCTGTGTCCCTGCACAGAGCACATTATGAAATTGCAACTTAGTCCAGACATGTGCCTTTAATATTTTTAATTTCTTTTATCAAAGCTTATCCTCTCCTTCCTTGTGACTAAGTCATAATGCAGAATTTGAGCTAGCATAGATTGAAATCAACTTTTAAATGCTCAGAATAATCAGCCACAGCAAAACTTCCAGGTCGTATTAAAGTCAGCTGTTCTCTGGTGGGGATCAGTCTCAGGGCAGGATGAGGCAGGTTGGTTCCTAAATTATAAAAGCACTTAGAAGTTTCTCTTGGTTCTATGCACAGTCAGTAGAGAAGAAAAGAATTTGAGTGAATTAGATAAATATTGAGATATCCATCATAGTGTTTACAGGAATGAAGTTAAATAGTTAAACTATCATCTTAAGCACTGTTTCTCATAGGCCTTTTAGGTGGAAAACAATGGCTATTTCAGATCTTTCTTTACACATGAAACAAAACAGGCTTGAGCTTATTTCAAAAGTTTTGCAGATTCTTTTACAACAATGAAAGAACAGTTCAAATGATGTCTTCAACTGTAAAAATACTTTTATTTTTAATTTGAAATGGTTTCTTCAAAACCACAATTGCTGTTCTTTGCAACTTTATTTGTTTGTTTTTAAACTTCATTTACTGAAATCCACCAATTTATCACTGTTTAAAAGTGTCATTGGGGCATGCTGGGGAATCATTTGAGAGAAGAATACTCTGGAGGTTTATACAGCTCTAGAAGTCTGCAGGTCAAAAAGCACAGTCAATTATTTGCAGGGATTTTAGTTCTACCTGATACCTGGGCTCTCGTTTTCTTATTCTTTTGGAGTTAATCAAGCAATAATAATTAAACAACACTTCCAGTATCTGGTCATATGCTCTCTGTCCTAGAATGGATATGAGTTTCCAGAATATACGAATTCAAAATACATCAGATAATTGAAAATTAATGAATATGGCTTTTCTGGAACATTTTCACTCAAAATCACAGAAGATAGCAAATAGGTTACTGAATTCTGTAAAATTAGACTTCAAGAAAACTGAAGAAATTACCTAGGCCTTTCCAGGATCCAAGAGAAAATGCTAAATGTATTTAAATGTTCTAAGAAGTGCTCATCTACTTTTAAATTCACGGTCTACTCAATGCTTTTGAGCATCTTCTGTATGGAAGGGTTTTCTATTGTCCTATTTGTCCTACCATAAATTAAACCTAATTATTTCTGTTCTGACTGCACTAACAATAGAGAATGAATTATTTTGATTCAGATTTCTTATGTTTCTGGAAATTTTTACTTTCATCAGAATTGCAATCTTTTAGATATGTAGCCACAGTTAATTAATTTTATCTTTGTATTTTGTTGATCTTTTAAACTTTTGCTGATTTGTCAATGAAAATACTATGTGAAGCAATATCAGTGTCGTATTAGAGAAAAGATAGATGGAATATACTATTTGTTTCCTCCTTTTGCTCTTCTGAAGTAAAGGAAACTGCACTGCAGTGTACATGCATAATTACTGGTCAATACTTAGAAGTTCCCACTCAATTTTGGACTTGAGTTTTAGATGCTATATGAATATATATTTCAGAAAAAAACCCAACCAACCTTGATTTAAAGACTTCAAGCAGATGACAAAGACAGAAAGAGAAAACCAGGCACAGAACGGGGAAATTATGTGCTCTATGTTGTGTGTTGGGTCAGCAGCAGGGTTAGGAAATTGAAAATGAGCTGGTCTGTTAAGTTGCTATGCTCATAACAGGCAAAAGTTGTGCTTCCATTCTGCATCCCTTTTCAAACAGATGGAATCATCTGCTCTGAGGAATAAATAGCAGCAAAGATACATAGAGTTGAGTTAATGTTGCTGAGAACCTTAACATCTGCCTTCACTTTTGGCTTTCTCATAATATTTGAAGTATACTGAAAAATTCAATTTACTTTAGCTCTCTGTCTTGCTTTTCAAATTTCTTTTCTGAAGGTGTTATCAGAAGATGATGAAAGGTTAACAGTATGGAAACAAAGGTTCTAGTCCATCTTTAATATGAAGCAAAATGTTCCACTAATCATTATCCAAAGCAACTTTAAGACACGAGAGCATTCTTCTTCTTAGGAATTAGAGAAGGTAATATGTTGTGTGGATAAAGTATTGTCAGATTGCTGTGAAGAGCAGTGCAAGGATGAGTGCTGAGAGGTGACTGAGGCAGATCTCAAGCCAGGGTGCTGAGTTGTGAAACGGGACAGAGAAGAGAATAGAACTGTAGTCAGGAAATGCAGAGAGCAGAAACTGGAGGCAGCCTGTGGTTCATAGGGGTTGTGCTGTGCCCTCTCAGGAGTGAGCTCCTTGAATCCTACAGAGAGGTATTGCCATACCTCCTGACAATTGTGGCATTCATGTCTCTCTTGATTCCTGCAATGTGCTGACAAAGTGTCCTTACTGAGGTTTCATATTTTACCATCTGCCCTGCCATTTTGTTTATTCTCTACTGGACTCTCAGGGAGATGCTGACAGGATTTCACAGAGACATAATCAGGGAAAGTACTTCTCTGACCATGACTGAAAAGTAGAGGAGGGATTTTGAGCTGGTGTCAGAAAGGAGAGAACTGTCATGTTAGCATAGAGTTACTGCAAGATACCAAAAGTTAAATCTTTTAATTTTACAGAAGATTTTCTAAAACAAAAGTGTCAAAACACAAATGGATGTTTTTAGTGAAAGCAGAATATTTATGCTGTTGTTCTTTCTACACAGCATTTTTCTCTCCTCAGTTCACAGGGAAAGCTGGCAAATTGTTTCATGGTAGATGACTTACGTAAAAAATGCAGGACATTATGCTAGCAGTAAACATGTTCCTCACTAATCTGAACACATACTGTGTCAGGGTAAATTCAAGAGGTTATTCAGTCTTCTAGATGAGACTAGAGTGGGAAAGTAGTAAATGTTTGTCAGAAGACTGTTCCAGTTTTCTGAAGAGTAATTAAACTATTTTCCCCTAGAGATTACCATTATAGCAGTTTGCACAGTGGGCACCCTACCTACTTCATTTGTATGTACTTATCTTACTTTCCTCTTGTCTTAGAGTAAGTACAATATCAATACAAGCTTTAAGAGAATTGCTATATTTGTCTTTATGCATAACTCTATTTGATAAGGGTGAGTGATTTTTGCATTGGTATGAGTTTATGCAACACTCAAAAGCTTCCACAGAGAGAGTAGGCACCGTGAAAGTGTTAGCTATTGAAAAAAGGTAGAAATTTTGTGTCTTCACTTTGTTTCCTGCTTTAATTTTAAATTGAAGAAACCAGCAAGTAAGATCATGGAAGGTTCAGAAGGCCTCTGAAATGGCAGTCTCTCATACAAAGGGTTGTCATCCTCATTGGAATCTTGAGTTGTGAATTTATTGAGTTGATAAAAAACCTGAAATATGGCTTATTGCTGAGTGTTAGCAGTAAGATGTGGAACAAACCAGGCATGTGCATCTCCCCTGTGTCATGATAAAGACTATGAAGTTGAGCTCTTTTCTACCAGATCTGGGCCATATCCTAGCAGAGCAGCCTGTAGTGGAAATATTGCTAGACCATTTTCTGCAACTACTTTTTAAAAAATCTGTCTGAATTAATGAATTTTTTTATGCTTTTCCCCCATAATTTATATACAAGTTAATATTTTAAAGTTTTGATTTTGTTACCGTGCACATGTAAGAGAAAAACATGCTAGAGAAAACTGATTTTTGCAGATTACAAAAATTACAGAATTTTCAACATTGTAATTTCTTGAGACTATTCTTGCATTTTGAGAAGTTTTTTGTAGCTCCTATTCCATATCAAAGAAAATCTTTTCTATCTAGAGAATACTAACCACTGATTTTTGTAAGGAAATTGTCATTTTAGATATTTTCAGAACTCCTGATTATGTGCAGCCACAAAATATGGATTTGTTAATTCTATTTTTCTTTTTCCCTCAAGAAGAGACATCTCACAGCAAGTCTTTAAATATGTAGTAATGTTTCTTTCATTTTGCTAGAAACACTTATGAAGCTTGAAGCATCTAAAATGTCTGTAAAGATGATTGCTCATGATTGTCTTAAATCTTTCATTATTTGCATCTACCATACACGTGGCAGAAGAATTCAACCTAAAAAGAAGCCCAGAGATATTAGAAGTGCAGCTGAAGGAAATGTATCTGGTGGTATAATGTGATCATTTCAGATTGTTGATTATGTGTGCCCAGAAAGAAATTTTCTATAAAGAATGCTGTGAAGTAAATACAAAAATTATAGAACTGTTTATTCAAAGCACATTTTTTTGTCTCAGTGTTTAGACACAGAGGTCATTATAGATCTTCTTTCTCTTGAAAAAACAGTTGTAAAAAGGAAGCCATCTTTTCCAATAGTAGCAATTTTCCTAGATGTATGGCAGGCACCACAGAAAAATACAGAGGATACTATTACTAAAATATTATTACTTCAATGGTATCAGCTTCTGCAAAATCATGCAAAGGTAGAAAAGTTTAGGTCAGTAAGCTACGGACATACAGCAGCCCTTTACATATTTTCACATGCAGAGATTTATGTGCTGTTTATCACAATCGTTTCTGTAGATAAAAAAGTTGCATAAATTACCCATTTCTTCTCCAGATCAAAACCTGTTTGCTATGTCCAAATAATGCTACTGTTCCTCAGAAGGAAAGGTAGAAGGGCTTCCAAGAGAAAGAAGGTTATTATTTGCAAGTGACCCTTGGTGTCAAAATGCCAGTGAATTCATAAGAAAGGAAATAAAAGAAATTAATGTAAACACATTGAATTGCCATTAAAACCATACAATCAGATGTTTTAGTCTGTTTGTCTTTCCTTTTCTCTTTTCAGTATCACTCCTATATAGCCAAGGTAGCTGAAATGGAAACATTATAATAAATGGAATATGTTAGAAGGTTGATTAAGTCCTCTTACTTTTCTGTGTAGTAAATTGTTCAGTAACATTCAGATTCTGCTGTTAAGACTAGGAAGCTGAATGTGGGGGTTTTTCGTTTCAGTTTATCATATTCTGCACCTCAGTCAACCTAAAGTATGTTTTCATTGCAGACTGAATTCCTTTTCTTCTTGTGATTTGTGTGAACTGAAGGCAATGACAGGAATGATGGAAATAAAATAAATGAAAACATAATGTAAATAACAGCTTCTACTGATGAAACTGATTCTTATACGTTTTGTCTTTCAAGTTCATACATAAAACTTTGTATTTTTCCCTTCTCTTGAAGAACTTTTCCGTATGTTGTAGCATATCTCTAAACCCTCAGTGGATGTTTAAAATTAGTTGAGTATGGACTGTAATAACCTAAGGTCTGTCTAATCCTCAACACCTGTTTTGGTACTGTCTCTAATTGATCCCTGAAATAAGCATGCATTTAGAGAGTTAAACCAAGAAATGTCACAATTCTTAGTAGTAAGGTTCAGCAGATCAAATAATTGGGTTTGCAACCAATTATCTCTAGTTGCTCTTAGAATCAGGATGACATTGGCAGCTGAGTCAAGAGGAACCCTTGAAGCCTACATGTGCATGGTACTGCCTGAAGTATCATAAGCATGAAGATCTTGTAAAGTTAGCAGTGACTTGCACCCCAGTCCTTCCATCCCTGCTTACAGACGGCAGTCTTGATCACTGCATTTGTCTTCATGAACAAAAAAAGACTAAATCAGGTTTCTGTTCATTCTTTAGTTCTAACCAGGGTCTCTCAGCCTGAATTAGGTTTTGTTTGACATCTTCCAGATTCTCTAATACAAGAAATTTATTGCATGGTATCTTGGATCAAGCATAATGGAAAGCTTTTGGAAATACCAATTTTAGCTTCATTGCACACAAAAGAATGAAAAACATAAGTGATTGAACAGTCTAGTTCTGGATCATCTTTAGCACAGGCATAGAAGTTCCAAAGCTTGGAAAAAAACCTGTCTGGTCATCTTTGCTTTCTTCAGTAGAAGCCTATCTATTCCATATTCAGCATATCTTGTTCATAAAAATTTATTAAGAAAATATTAGTCATTTTTTTTCCACTTAGATTATAGGTTTGTACTAAAGTTGAATGCATTAAGTATTTTGTGGACATATAGTTGTTTCTGAACTATAGAAAAGATTATTGAAATAAAATCTTAGAAGGAAAATCTGTACTCTGTGTTAATAAGTATTCTGTTTAAATATGTGTATATGATACAGTTTGAAAGCACTATTTCCATCCTAAAAGAATATTTTGAACATTTATGGTAAAGTATAGTCTGCTCATGCACTTCAAAGTGACATTTCTTTATATTAAATAATAGCTGAGAATCTGTTTTAGTTAGGCTCTGGCTATCTACGGCTGTTCAGAAGTATTGCAAAAATAGGAAACACGCTTAACTTTTTTCTTGTATGAAGTTCTTAGATTTTAGGAGAAGCATTATGTTGATGGATGCCAATACATTTGTATATTTTTAAATTATAAATAAGTGGTCTATCATCAAACGACTCTTTTGTAAAATATGCAGAAAGCTGCACAGCTCAGGTGTTAAACATATCTTTTCATAAATGTATACACAGACACAATGCTATTGGAAAAAACAGAAAAAAAGTCTGCCTCAGAATTCCTTTCCTCAAATTTCACTATTTTTGTGTCCATTTGCCATCTCACAATAGTCCATAGAGTCTTGGGAACAATAAATTGTCCTGTAAGATGTCCCAGGTACTGCTTTCCTCTGTCTGTGCAGGCATGCTTGTAACACTGCTGTATTTTGTAGTAATTGGTTTCTATTAGAAAACTTCAACCTGTGTCTTCCATTTTGACATTTTTTTTTCTTGAGAACATGAAGATTTTTTTAATTCATTTGAAATTTCTGCAACTTTTTTTTTACTTGTCGGAAGGGGGCAAATACATGGGAAGAATAGGCTTGTATCATCAAGTTGTTCCTGTTAAACTCCTTCTTTTATCGTAATTCCAAACTAAAATACCTGCTTCCATGCATTGCATTTGATTGAAGAATGATTATTGTTACAGAAAATACAGAGTAATATTTTAAAAAGAATTGACACTATCTCCGTTAAATTTATACCAGGGATTCCATAACAGCTTGCTATAAATGGTTTACATTAATTTTGCACTATATTTAGAAATTTCTAGATGTCAACTCTTAAAAAATTTAGAGGGATTGGAGATTTTACCAGTATATTAACTGATTCTACAGTCATATTCTGAAATGCTCAGGTTACATTCACTACTGTATTGGTGGAAGTCTTCATTACCTTGAAAATGAAAAAAATCAGACCACTTACTTGAAAAAAGGGTTTTTTAAAACTTATGCTCCAGAAATTTGCATCTTTACATATTAATGATCAGATTAGATTGTCATGCTATGTTATTCCTAATGGATCTGGAAATGGAGTCTGTTCTACAGCTTCTGAAGATAACAAATCATGATGTCTCCTTGTCTTCCCTATAGTCTACCGTAATTTTTAATGGCTCAATTATTTCTTTACTTCTTGGTCTACTGTAAAAGTAGAACATAATATTTTCTGAAACCCAGCAGATACTATTGATTTCTCATATCCTTTGCATCATTCAGCCTGAAACAGAATTATTTAAATTCAGCCTTCTCATCTTTTTTCTTATAGTTCTGTAATAGATTTCTAATGCAATAAGAATATGTCTACATAATTTTGTTTTTACAGTCTGCATTTCTAAAATTTAAAAAAATTGTATTCCCTTCTTGATTGCCAATGTTCAGGTATAAAGACTAATTGATTTCTTATGCCACCTGATGTCATCCACATTTAATTTAAGTAGCTCCTGGTTTTGCCTGAGAGGGGTTGAATCTGGCTTAAGAAGTTTCAGTTTAAAAATTCTAATTAAAATTAACTCTTAAGAACTCACTTTTGAAAAAAATCACCTTTTGTAGACATTATCTTTAAAATCTTTTCCTTGAATTGCACAGGCCACCTCATCTGAAATCCATCTAGTTCTGGAGAAAATATGAAAAAGGACGAAAAAAAAGTGAAATCACAACCAAATGAAATACTGTTTCTATTACCAAAAAATCTTCATAAATTATATTCTGTGATAATCTCCACTGTACTAACTTTTTGTTAACTCTTTATCTTAGTTCTCAGAAAGAGTCCTACTTTCAATAAATAGATTGTAAATCAAATTATATATCAATCTCTAGAAATTAGGCCTTAATTACATTAAATGGCTATTTCATTGGCCTAGAATTTTTAAGAAATTGTAAAAAGTACTGGAGAATTTTTAATTTTTTTCACTTTAATTATAAGCTTTTCTGTGCCTCAAATGTCAGTGGAAAGATTAAGAATGCACAGTTTGTCTAGTCAAGAAAGAAGTTCTGGTTCATGGCTGCTCACAATGTTTGTTGTCAGTGAGTGAATGTGTCACAGGAGCTTTACTTTCTCTGTCTTTTTCTGTAGAACTGTCGACTTAATTCTGTCATCCAGAGTGCTCTGCAGACATACACAAAATGTCTTTCAGAGAAACCATGTGACAGTCTTCTTCGAGGATTGTATTCCCTCTAGGGAAAACCTTTCAACACCAAATTGTTTGTAGTGCCATATGAAAATCCTTGGATTTCAATGAAAATAAAAACTGAAAAAAGAGCATATTTGACTTGAGTTATTAATTCAAAAGGCAGTTGTATGACAGTCCTGAAGAAATGAATTATCTCTGTGACATGCCAGCTGAGTTCAGTCTCAACTTCCCTCATAGCTTGTGTTCTCTGATACAGTGGCCCTCCAAGTTCAGTGGTATCTTTGATTTCTGTAAAGAGCCTGGAAAAAAGGCTATTTCAGCTTTTGCAACTACTAGCAGAGACCGCTTTTTGGCCAAAATATGATAGGCTTAAGTGAAAAAAAAAATGTATTCAAGGAATTGCATTTTTTTTAATGCCCACTACAGTGTGTATCTATATTGAAAGTGGGAACAACTTTAATATAGTGGGTTTGTGACTTAATCACTGATGTGTGCTGTATTTTCTCTGTTATTTTTCTCTGAAAAAAATCAAGCTCTACATTGATAGGAGAGATCAGGAATTTTGGGATTTTAATCTGTAGTCAAAGTGTAGTGAAATAGAATTTTTAAAAATGAATATGCCAAATTTTAATTTTGTCAAAATAATTCTTATTGTCCATAATACTAAAGAAAGGGAAGAAAATATAGAAGGAGAGAAAAATGTTTCTGGAACTAAAGACAAAAGACTCAGATTTGTATCACTCACGTGAGAAGTTCAAAAGTCATCTGTGCCTAATTATAGCCAAGAACTTAAAACAGGTCCTGTCTGATAAAAAAGATCTTTGCAGACTCTCTTGAACATTATTACACTGAGTTTTTCTTTGTATAAATAATTCAGTCTTCTATGGTTGCAGGCAATATATGGTGTATTTTGTCTCTCTTCTGCAGCTGAGAAAGTGCATACGAAGTGTAAGTCATTGCTTCATGTTTTTGTTTTGCTCTAGAGTTTCAATCAGCAAAGTTGAGACCAATCATGGATTAAATACATTTTTGGAGAGGACAGTTCAGTACAGTTTTAGATCCCAAACTCTCTCTCCTGAGATAGACTAGCCTGTATGGTTTTCACCATACACAGACACAAATAAAAATAAAACTATGCCTTGGGAAAGAAACCTGAAACCTGATGAAATTTCATTGATTGGGAACATGCAGATAGTTTGTTAGCTGAAGGAGTATGCAGCCAAATCCCTTCTGCCCTACTAATTATAACACAGGTTTTTCTGTAGTCTTTTAGGGTGTGGCCAAATTGTAGAACAAAATATGTGAGTAACTGTATTGGTCAGTTGGTTAAGTCTCAAACAGAATTGGTATTTTAGGAAGTCATGCTGTCTTATGGTGTCATTTGCATACTATAAACATCATCTTGGCTATCTGGGGTTTCTTTGGCTACCTAGCCTACAAAACTGTATATTTATTTTCACAAACCTCTACAATTTTAGTCCATTAAAGCATTCCATTTGAAACTCATAGTCTTCAAGTGTAGGAAAGTAATAGAATGCAGGAGTCTGGGACCTCTGAACTCACAATCAACATGACTGAGCAGAAGCTGTTTATTGTTTGCATTAAGCTAGAGTTACACATTCTAAGGCTGCTTGTTCACACGACCACACATTATTTGATTGGTTCCTCTGTCTTGTCCATGCCTTCAGCATGCACCCTCAGGACATATGACTGGTTACAGTGCATCACTTAATTGCGCCTCCTTTATCTAGTTCTTGCATTCTTGGTATTCTGCTTCTTAGGCTCCTCTTTCTTAATTTAGCACTGTTTCTGTCTCAGTAACCTTGACAAATTCCTGAGAGTTCTGATAAGAATAACTAAACATGGTCAGGCTGGTGCACGCTATGGCCTAAGCTGTTCAAATACATTGCAACAATAGAAGATATATTTTTACAGAATATTTGTCTCTTAAAACATAGTACTTTTCCACAACACCTATGATATCTGTAAGAATCCCATCTGAGTTCAGAATCAGGCACAGACTGAAGTATGTTACTACTAGGAATTAATTGAAGATAAATATTCAATGTTTATTTTTCATTTGATTGTTTTTGTTTGTTTGCTTGTTTTTTGTCTTTTTTTTCATTCCAGTTCTAAAAGAGAACAAAGTAGAAGTTCTGTCGCTCAAAACTGAAACACCACGAAGCAAAAGTCTTGCTGTTCCTTGAATCTACAAGTTTCTGACAAACTTTTCTGTGGCTTAGTAACACAATTCTGAATGCACAATAGAGGCAAGTTGAGCCAGGCAATCTTAGGACAGTGTGCTGCTCACACTTGTTACAGTTTCACATGCCTGAAGTCAGTTTAGCAGTGCTATAGCCATTCTATCAGCAGTTGTCCAGTCTTAAAAATTATTCTGTAACCAAAAGATCCAAACAGAACAATAAGATACACTCTTATTTATCATTTGGCATTGTTTTCCCTTCAATGAACTGAAAGCAGTCAGTGACCATATCTTCATTCTTATGAATTTGTGTCAGTAGTTATTTCTTTTCCCTTGTCCTTTTTAATATTGAAAATCAACCCCAAATCTTCTTTTCTCACCAGATAAAAAGTAATAAAATACTGAAATTTGAGGTTAACTGTTTGATACAGACATAGCAGCATTTACTTAGTAGATACTAAGTTTTGTTTATGTAGAATTACTGTGTTCCTTCTGGATGGTTCATGTGATCCTGTGAGAATTGCAAATAAGATCTTCTTTAATATATTACCCATTATGACACCCTTCTGGGTCATAGGGATTCAACTGATGATTTTATTGCTGTGTCTAATCAGGTGTTCTCAGTTACATTACACAGTGCCTGAAAATGGACATGAGCCAAATTAATACTGGAATTATAGAAATTTGCTCAGTGTCGTCTTAAGAGAGTTATTAAAAATAAAATATTGTTGTCTTCCATTATATTATAGTAATGGAGAGAAACTTGTTAAAGATTTTTTTTTCTGAATCCCTGCTTTCTGAAATTTTAACCCCATTTCTCCCTACAATGATATCAGAAATATATTTTATGTATTTTTCTACCAAAAGCAAATTCAATATTTATCATTAAGACAGAAGTGTTTCTTCTGAAGCTAAGTTTGAAAAAGCAGATGATCCAGCAATTTACTTGAATGCATTTCTAAATGAAAATACTTATTTCATGATATCTTTAAATTTTATATGATCATTTTATCATTGTTCCTTTAGGCTTCCCTGTTATCATCTCAACTTGTCTTTCATTGTTTTTATAGAAACTTTTGCATAGGTAAAAGTAGCTACAAATTGGTAGATTTCTATTTTCCTTTCAGAATTATGAATACATTTAGACAAAGGCAAAACAAGATCAGAAGGATTTATGTAGGCAATAATATATTTTGGTAGCTAAGAATAAAATAATTTAGAAATTCAAATAAAAAAGTGAGACATCAACTATAATCCTTTCTTTAACAGTTGTCTGCATTACATTTACCTTTATAGCTCCATATGACTTCAGTAAGTATTTAAAAAAAAAATCAGGAATGACTTATGTATGTTTATCATTTAGGATCTCGATAAAGTATCTTAGTAGAGTGATATTTAGTGCATATCTCTGAGAAATTACTATCTGATTTTATTTTGAAACCCCATTATAAACCTTAATTTAACATTTTTAGACTTACATTATAACCACATATATTGTGGCCCGTGGTTTTGAAGTTTGACTGCACTATGTTTTCAGTGAAATCATCTCAAGGAGAATGTTTCAAGTTTGCCTGGCTTATGTTTAACCTAGAGAAAACAATTAAATATGTATCTATTTCCCCCCAGAATTGCAGGGTTAGAGATGCTTTCACCCTCAATAGCTACTATTATTATTTTTAGGGTACATTATGTCTGCAATCAATAGATAAGCTTAGAGACACAGGGGAGAGTTAATGACAAAGAATGATTTGTATCAGAGGCTTCAGCCAGTTTGAAAGGCTACAGGGAGGCCTCCTGCTCTCAAGTGCGTTGACATGAGAAGGTGTTTGTGTTAACACAGATGTGTGATCTTGGCAAACTGAATTAAAACCTTCTGTTTTAAATACTAGGGTTATGGTTATCTCTTCTTAGTCAGACCATCAAAGAAAGCAGAGAAAAAGAGACCTAGAGACTGAGTTTTAATCTCTGATGATTCTTAGAAGTGGCACCAAAACCTCCGCAAGTTTGAATATGATAGCAGTTTTGAATTAGAGATTCCTTGTTAGTCCTTATATTTATATTTTCTTCTGATAGTCTGTCATCTTGCATAATAAGCACAATACTTCACAGTGTAAAGAAAAAAAAAATCAGCCATCTTTTGCAATTAAAAAAAAGAAAAGATGCATTAAGCATCCTTTTTCTTCCTTCTTCTTTTTCTGTCTTTCTCCTGACCTATTTTATCCAGTTCTGACAGGACAGGAACTTTGAAAGACTTCTATGTATTGTGCTTTTAAAGAAAAAGATGAAATCTTTCCCTCCGTTGAGAGAATGAAATAATCTTGGTCACCAGTGTAGGCTGTAATAAAGTATAGCATTAGATTCTTTACTTTCCATCTTCTGTTGTATGATATTATTTTCCTGATGACAAGTGTTCTGATTTTAGTGAAAAGAAGCTGACAGCATTTTGAAGTCTTTTCTCACACATTCAGAATTTCAAGTGCATGTGCAGCTAAACTGTATGAGGCTCAGGTGCAGCAAGAGTCCAAATTCTTGCTCTGTGTTTGCTGCCAGCATAGGGAGAAAATGTTATTTTCCCCAAATCAGAGTTGAATTGAGTGCTTCTGAGATTATTTATTATGCCTCTTGGTATATGCAATTAAATTCATTACAGTTGTTATGGTAGGATAACTGAGAGCAGAAATTTGCCAGTTCTCTGTAAATTGAAATATGCTCTTAGCAAAATACAATAAGACTCATGAGAAAAATAATTCAATATTCTTCGTGACCTTTGATAGGAATAATAAGATAGTCTAAATGAGCAGGAGAAGTTGTGGAGAAGATACAGGCTGATAGCAACCAGTCATGATCAGATTAAAATTCTGTATTTAATAAACCTGAAGACAACTCAATGATTTGGGAGCTTGGATATAATGAACATTCTGCGTCCATGTTTATGAAGAGTAAACCAGCCACTTAACGGAAAAAGACAAAATTATATAACTTAAACTTAACTAATTGTACTGCATTGTACTTAGAAATAGACTGTATATTTTCCTTTAATAATTTAAGAAATAATCAAGGATATTGTGATTAGTATTCATTCAGTCCCTTCAAATGGATACTTGGAATAATTTTCAAAATTTTGCTTTCTAGACAATGTGGGATGAAATAAATATGCAGAATGGTGAGATAAAATGCATGTAACAAGTAATTGAGCTAGAAAATCTCTTTTTATCATTTTTTTGGAATTTCAGGAAAAAATCAAATTAAAGTTGTTGAAATGTTAGCATAGCACATTTCTCAGGCTAAAGAACTTATAGTTATGAATAAAACTATTCCATCGGTGCTCAAATAGTACCAATTAAAACTGATTAGGTGTAGAGGGTTGCACTGAAATGCAACAAAAATCCTCACCACCCCCTTGACAATGTGAATACAGCATACTTGCAATTCCAAAAGCTTTCTCGGTTAAATATAGGAGAACTGTTTCCATATTTTTGGTTAGATGCAAGATTTTTATTCGATTCTGTCCTTCTCTTTTAGGTACTCTAGTCTTTGGGAATATGAAACCCTGCAACTAAATTCAATACAAAAATGAAGAGATGCAATCTCATTTCAAATTAAATTAGATTTCATAAGTGCAACTTGCTCTTGAGTCACACAATGGTTGAGGTTGGAAGGAACCTCTGGAGATCATCCTATTTACTCTGCTTGTTCAAGTAGAGATAGCATGAGGTAGTTGCCCACGACCATCTCTAGAGGAGTCCAAGCAGAGAGACTCCATGACCTCTCTGGTCATTTACCTTTCAGCAAACCAGTGTTTCCTCATATTTCATTTGGTATCATCTGTATCTCAGTTTGTACCCATTGCATCTCATCCTTTTACTGTGCACCACTTGGAAGACTCTGGCTCCAGTCTCTTTACACCCTCTTCATCTACTTTTATGTATTAATAAGGTCCCCTTGAGCCTTATTTTCTTCATGCTGAACAGTTCAAGCTCTTTAAGCCTTTCCTCATATATTAAGTGCGCCAATCTGTCAGTTGTCTTAGTGGATCTTCACTGTGTTGTCTCCAGTGTCCATGTCTCTCTTGTACTGGGGAACCCAGTAGTGGGCTGAGTAATGAGGTAGAATCATTTCCCTCAACCTACTGGCAGCACCCCTCCTAGTGCAGCCCAGCCTACCTTTCACCTTTTGTACCAGTGAACCAGGACTCTCAGGTTCTTTTCTGCCAGGCTGCTTTCCAGCTGGGTGGCCCCCAGCGTGTACTGGTGCATAGGGTTATCCCTTCTCAGGTGCAGGACTTTGCATTTCCCAGATGCACAGAATCATAGAACCCGTCAGGCTGGAAGGTCACCTGGGCCAGCCTCCCTGCTCAAGCGTGATCATCCTAGAGCACATGGCACAGGATTGCATCCAGATGGTTCTTGAATATTTCCAGTGAGGGAGACTTCACAACCTCTTTAGACAGCCTGTTCCAGAGTGCAGAGCTTCATGAGGTTCCTCTCAGCCTATTTCTTCAGCCTGTAAAGGTGCCTATGGATAGCAGCCTGACCTTCTGCTAAACAGGACTGGACTCAGTTTTCAATCCACTTTATCATCTGCTTAACCAGCCTGTGTATCACACCTTATGTTCAGACAGTTTCAAAGGCTGAGCTTGGCCGCTGTCTCATCATCCACAGACCAATCACTTCATCACTGAACTTTGTCAAGTTAGTCAAGAATAACTTCCTCTTGGAGAACCTGTGCTGTGACCACTCCTCATGATTTTTATTTTTGTCCTTAATATACCTGGAAATGGTTTCCAGAAAGGTACCCCTCATCTTCCTAGTGATCCCAGCAATCAAGGTGATTGACTGGCCTGTTGCCTGGGTCCTTCTTCTTACCCTTCTGGAAGATGGAGGTGGTGTTTACTTTTCCAGTTTTCTGGCACTTCTCTATTGACATAGAACTGCACATTTGCAGGAGTCTCTAAACAAATTTTGGTATATCTAGCTAAATGGAACATCTCAGTAAGTGGGTAGTAACATGAAAACAAACCCACAAACTTTGAAATAGAGCGACAATGAAATATGATTAAACAAGTATTATTCCAAAATAGTTTTGAGGACAAAAACACTTTGAGAAGTCATTTTTTTTTGCTTCTGGAGTTTTAAGGTTGGGTTTTCTTCCCCCCAGCATATTATTAGTTAAAGCTGGAGGCTTGTGGTCTACTTGGGAGGTGGGTAGTAGGAAAAGAGCCTTTTAGCCATATATTTACTAGCATATGCACATATACACACATATGCACATTTACTTTGATATAAAGTTCAGATATCAAAGAAAACAAAATAAAACTGACATTTGTGCTCCAGTGTGAGTAAATAGATCTTTCTGTTCGTGTGTTACTAAAACAATATCCAAGGTTGACACAGGTTAAACATAAAATTACAACAGCCTGTTCCAACTTCTATTTGTATTCATAGTGTTAACACTAAAAATACTGGTTTTGCAGGCTTAGATATGAACAGAATTATCTAGTTTGGACATAGAGTACTAATAACTATATTTGAAATTTGAGGTGCAGTAGTAGTATTCTTCAGCGTGCCTTGTACCTGTTTACTTCCATCATGATTTCTGTCTTTGTCTGATAAAATATGTATATGGCTCAAGCTGTTGATGTGTTTGGCATCTGTTTCAGATTCATTTTTACTGACAGCAGGCTGCTGCTGGCAAGCACTCAACCTTTTAATCATCAGAAATACAGAGACTGTCATTCCTGTCATTGCTCTTTATTTTACTCTGGATTTCTGCATCCGATGTACTGCATTAAAACCTGTGATAGATGAAAAGCATGACAGAATATGCATTATAAGTTTCTTAATTATAATTTTTAAACAATACTAGAATTTATTGACAAGTTATCATAACAAGTGTAGATATGCTAGATAACCCTAGGCAATGGCTAAGCTTTAAATCTCATTTCAAAGATTATAGAATGTCTGTGCATATTTACATAATACTTCACAAGTTGTTATAAGAGACAGAACAGTTTAAAAAAACCCAAGTATTTGACTGTTTGTAGTATGACCCATTTATACTTATAGTTGCTGCAGTATCTTTCATTTTTGTGCATCACAAATGGAAGGGAGTGTATGTGTATGTGTATGGACATATAAATATGTACATAAACCATTCAGGCATATCATTAGATATACATTTAGACCTAGGGTTCAGCACGAAGTTGGAAACACTTTCTGAAGTGTTCCACTGTTTGAAGAGTCATTTTTTCCGAATTTCTGCACTGTATGAAGTAGGATATTGAGGCTTAGTTTAGGTGAGGTTGCTTAGCATAGTACAGAATAAAAAAGGCATATTCTTTGTGATTTAAAGTATTAATGCCATTTTGCATTCATGAAAATTATGGTCTTTTCTATCCACTTTTCTACTATTCCCTTTTACCTAGACACATTTCCTTTTAATATGATCCATTGCAAGGAAACCCTGTATTTTTTTTTCTGAACACCCCTAGAGTGTCACTATAGTTTGTAGTGTCTGACAAAAATAGCAAATGAGTAACAGTGGGTTGGAAACAATATTTTGAGATAAACAGCACGTATTTATGAGCTAAAAGCTGTTATGCATGGACTTTCTCCTGCTTTGACACTCTTTGTGTGTAACTCGTTCTCTTATGTAGCACATGCTGGGAGTTGGTCATTCTCGTAGTCATGGTCCTCCAGCTCAGGATGCTGAGACCCCCTTGGTGCATCATCTGTGTTGAAGCAGAGGCAAAGAATGAATTCAGCACCTCTGCCTTTCCTCTGTTCCTGTGTGTGGGGTGACCATCCTCATCCTGTGATTTTTTTTTCTACTGCTTTTTGCCAATAATATATTTGAAAAGACTCTTTTCATTGTCCCCCACTTTCTGGACAGCTTCAGCTCCAGCTGAGCTTTGACTGGATGAGTTTTCTCCCTACAGTGGCAAGCAGTGTCTCTGTATTCTTCCATGACACCTTACCTTGTTTCCAAAGGGCATACACCTTCCTTTTTTCCCTTATTTCCAAGAGAAGATTCCTGGTCAACCAAGCCAACCTTTTGCCTTATCTGCTTGACTTATGACATTTGGGAATTGTCTGCTCCTGAGCCCTTGGGATGTAATGCTTAAAAAGTGACCAGTACTTAATGACTCCTACACATAAAAAAATGTTTTCCATGGAAATTTTACTTACTAGTTCCCTGGGAAGTTTGAAGTCTGCTCTCCTCATTCCAGAGTTGAGGTTTTGCTGGCACTTTCCCTCCTGTCAACAGAAATTTTAAACTTGGTTGCTGGGGCCAAAATGGTCACCAATCTTCGCTTACAAGATCCTCACTGTTGACAAGCAATAGATCAAGGAGGGCATCTTGCCAAGCCAGCTCCCTTAGCACCTGTTCCATAAAGTTGTCATCCAGGTATTTTAGGAATCTTCTGTGTTGTAGCAGCTGTGTGGTTCTCCCAGGAAATTTCTGGCAAGTTGAAGTCCCCCATAAGGACAAGAGCAGTTGACTTGGAAGCATTCCTTAGTTGCTCAAAGGATAATTTGTTAGTGTCATTGTCCTGGCTGGAAGGTCTATAGTAGACTCCCACAGTGACATTCACATGATTTGTTTGCCTCTTGAGTCTTTTCCAGAAGCTCTCAACTCAACCATTGCCAACTGCGAGTTCCACAAATTCTACCCCTTCTTTTACATACAGTGCCACCCCTTCACCTCTTCTTCCCTGCTTATATCCCCTGAAAAGCCTGTAACCATCCAGTGGAGCACTCCAGTCACAGGATTCACTAGAGCAGGTTTTAGTTATGGCGCTGATACCAAATCTCTGGGACTGGGCCAAATCCTTGAACTCCTTTTGTTTGTCTTTCATGCTGTGTGCATTAATGTGGAAGCAGGATCTCTTTGCTCTTCCTTACCAGCTGCTCAGTCTGTTTGTGACCTCTGTTGGCAGATCTTGGATGGTCAGAGAACTCCTTTCTGCTAGCCCAGTCTGCACAAAGTACCATGCAAAGTGCTGTGTCATGCCCTTGCTTCCATGCCATGCCCCTGTTTGTCTGCTCCTGTTGTGCCACACCCTCACTGCTGTGCCATGCTCCTGATCACCATGTTCTGGGCTGCTCACAATCCCTGGAGGCATTTAAATCTCCCCATTCCTCCCAGCACTGGCCTCTGCTTGTCTGGTTGGCTGCTGTGGGCTTAGAGGGTTGTGCTAAGACTTGGGCGTGTTGCTTCAGTTGCTGAACTTGGGAACCTTCCTGTACAGCTCAAAGTAATAGTAACACATGAAAAATAGTTTCATTTTCAATGTAATCTTGCTAGCTGTTGTAAGAGATTTTGCAAAACCACCTGGTTTTTGGCATGAAGAACTTTCTACAGTTCAGACATTTTAGTTCTCTTGGCAACCCAGTTTCGGTTTTGGTTAGAAATGTTGAAATAGAAACAGCAAATCTGGTGCAGCTCTACAGAACAGTTCAACAGCCTGTTCACAATCTGCTGAGGTATTAGTCATTCCAGAAGAAAATAGCAGAATCCTGTCTGAGAGCCAAAATTAGATGGCAGTCTGTATTTTTCAATGGACATGGGGTATGCTCCTGTATGTTGCTACCAAAATGAGACACCTGTCTCTGTAAGGAATGAGGCTTGTCTAGCTGATTGGATGGCCCTTTTAGTACATGCTAGTAGGTGCTCCAGAAGTCAGGACTGCTTCTTGTTTAGTTTCCTGGTTTGTCTCATTGTCTTCTAGAAGGTGATCCGGCATTGCGAGATTTTCTTTGGCTGGCATATGAGCCCTACATTTTCCCTACTTACCTCAAATGTATCATTCAAACTGTCTAGCCATCCAAATTATTTGCTTCCGCTCTGCTAGCAGTTTTATTTACTCAGCAAATATCTACTTGTACCTGATTTCTGCTCTACTTTGTCATGCTTATGTCCCTCCTTCAAACGGTATGATGGCCCTTGTAGAGAGCACCTTAATCAAATCACCCCTGACACCACTGCACTCTCAAAGCATTTTTGAGACAGACTCAGTTGTGAGCACAGGACTCATGAGGTGTTCACAGAAGTACTTCACACCAGTCCTTTCTGTAGTGAGGTGAGGACAGTTTTTCAGGAAACCCACTTGAGAAAATCCCCAAGGAGAAAAAGCTTGAATTGTTTCTGTGTAGAGTGTCATGTTTCCTGTGTTCCATGTGCTTACCACCAAGCAGAAATAGCACAAAATGGGAAGAGGTGAAAATTAAATATTGTCGGAATCCAGGGCATCCCTTTGGTTGCCCTGGAGGGTCACAGGCCTCGGCGGAGAGGTCTGGGACCCGAGCAGGAGGGTTTGAAATCTGTACAGGGAGGTGTGGAGCTGGTGCAGGGGGGTTGGAGACCCTGGCACAGAGCCCAGGAAGACACAGTCTTTGACTTCAGTCCATGGAAAAAAGCTTCTAACATTGAGAGAAGAATTACAAGTCACAAAGGTGTGACAGACAGTAGTGTAGTTTATCACTGGGTGGAAAATTTAGTAGTTTTGGGATTCTTAGAATGGAGGTGAATGGGGAACAAGATGGAGGATTTAGGGGGTACCCTGGGTTCTTCTTGTTCTCCCTTGGCCTCCATCTTCTGCAGTGATGGGGGCACAAAGTAGTTTAAGGAGATTGGGTCAGAGTAGAGGTGACCCTTTTAGTATAGGTAATAGGCATTGGCACGGAATCGTAAATAATAGGCACATAACTATCTGTATAAGGAGGTAGTGACCTCCCATTGTTAGCGTGTGTGATCACAGACTGATTGTCTGCAGTGCTTTATTGAAGAGCTCTGAGAGTCAGGGGCCTAGAGGCCCAAATCTTGACTCCACCAGAAGTCCGAAAATAGACACAGTTTTATACTTTCTTATTACATAAGTATACATGTTAAACATTAAACCCCATTGTTCTATTGCTTCTACCCAAGCATGAATTTAGAACAATTGATATTTTTAGGATTCGTGTTTCAGACTCTTACGATTCGAATTCAAGATCCCCATGATTCATGTTTAAGATAATAATCATATTTAGTTACCAGATGCTTACAATTAACAATAAAGTAATTTATCAATGATTATGATATGGGTACAGGTTCACCTTAACTTACTAAAGAACATCTAATTCTATTTTAAACCTAAGCATTATATGCATTCCCCTTCCCCCCTTTTCGGTTGCCTAGGCAAGCTATACCTGGTTGCATTAGAACAATAGCCTGAAATCACACCTGGTTACAGCGAAGCTAACTCCTATTCCTATGCCCTTTAGAAATCATTTTAACCCTATCCTATCACCATCACGGGGGGAGTCGCCCTGTGTCTGAGCTGCTGTGAAGATCTCAGCTGGGCACAGAGAAAATTGTAAGATGAGAATTAATAAACACATGAGAAACCCAGAAAAACAAGACCTTAAAGACTGTTTCATTCTCGTGTCTGGCTCAGAACTTTCAAAGGGCAAAAAAGACTCTCTTGAACCACTACCTGAATCTCAGGTGAAGAGAAAACCAAACCCGAGAAAATATGATACAAAAAGGCAACACTTGATTATCCTGTTGAAGTAACTTACAGATAACAAAGTCTCAGGACACAGTCTTAAGCATTACCAAGGGAAATTTAGGTTGAATGTCAGGAAAAAGTTTTTTACCGAAAGACTGATTAAGTACTGGAATAGTCTGCCCAGGAAGGTGGTGGAGTCACCATCCCTGGATGTGTTTAAAAAGAGATTGGATGTGGCACTAGGTGCCATGGTTTAGTTGACGTGTTTGGGCATGGGTTGGACCCAAGGATCTTAAAGGTCTCTTCCAACCTAGTGATTCTGTGTATGATTCTGTGTGCATCTGGCAATATAAAAATATGTAGAAAGTAAAGTATCAGAGATAGTAGTGAATTTTCAATGTAACAACTCATTTACACAGGGTGACAGATCAACATTTGAGAATATGAAAAATGGAAAAAAAATTGAAGTGTTTTAAACTCAGTATTAAAAGCAATATATAATGTCAAAAATGGGCAGTATCACTTTCTTAAATATTTTGCAGGACTTCTGTAGCAGTATTTGTGTCTGGATTGGTTGACAATATTCAGGGAAGTTTCTGAACCATCTCTGTTATTGTTTATCTAATGCATAATAGCTCTTTTCTTGTGGATGAAACACCTTATATTTCCAGCAAAATGGACTGCATTTCACACAAAATATTTAAAAGGCACAGCCTCCTAAATTCCAGATATGAATTCAGGCTGTAAATACTTAGTGAGTAGAGGTACCTCCCTGCATTTCCTGGTAAGATATCTTGGAAGCTTACTCATACCCCCGTGTTTGCTATTAACACACAGTACACTTTGCATGCTAGCAGTACTTCTGCATACTCACATTGTCATCCCATTCCCAGGCACCTGACTTACTTCACAAGAATGGAAGGCTAATTATTATTTCTTCTGAATATAGACCACTTGGGTAATTAGACCTTTGTAGAGAAAGAAACAAGTAGGGAGATTCAAAACAATCTGAGAGAGACTGGAAGTGATGTTCTTTGGTGCTGCACAGTGCTGTATAGGAAAGCAAAAATCTGTATACAAAGGTTTAGAAACAACCAAAGAAGGATAAAATGAGAAATCTTAATTTGTTTCTCTGATGTGAGGTCAAAATTACTGAAGGTATAACTAGTATGAATTCCTGTGGGATCTGTGGAAGAGGAAGAATTTTGTAATGGCAGGACAGAGACAGACAGATGTGGAGGTGACATTTGCTCACAAATTTTTCATCATTGTAAGAAACATGCCAATACCATGGATGCTAATTGACTCAAATGACTTATTCTTTATGACAGACTCTATACTTGCAAATCTTTAAGTATCTAGTGTTGTGTGAGCTTTAGAGGCTGCACAGACTGTGGCTTTTCTGCGACATTGCATAGATACCATTATGTTGCAGTGATCTGAAAAAGAAGTAAAGTCTTTCACACTTTCAGTGGAGCTCTTCCTTTATAAACTTACATATGGAATTTTTAAAGTCACTGTGGTGGAGTATGCAACTTGGTAGGAACTGCTTTATTATGTCTTAAAACTATGTGTCTTATTTAAACCCATTGCATTCCATTTTACCTGCTTAGATTCTTTATTGAACCTGACTTATGGTATTTTCACAGATGCTTGCAGCCTTACAAGATTCAACCTTATTATTTATTAATATATACTGACACATTCACTGAAGCTGCTTTTATTGTAATATCTTATCAAACAGATTTAATTTATTTCAGAATGTGAGCCTCGCTACTATTTTCTTTGCAGTGAAGAGATTTTGTGGCAGGAGAGGCTGCCTCTGAGTTTTCAGATATATCTTCCCAGGCTTATTGATTTCAGTTTTCTAATATTATTCTTCCTATTTCAATTATGGCAGTTAAAGCAGTCACAGCAAGTAGAAACAATTATTTTTCAAACCAGCCCAGTAGTCACTATGCTCCTCTTCCTACATGAGATGTCACAGCTTGAGGAGGTATTCAGAGCAGATTTTATGATTGCAAAAGAAAAGAGGTGAGGTTTTGCTGTGGATTGAACTTCATAATTTTGAAGTCACCTGTATGGTTTCCAAGGAATATCTTTCATTGGCTTACATATTCAGTCTACAACTGAAATCTGCAGCCTTCTTCAATCAAAAATCTTTGAGAGAAAGATTTCTCATGTGAAAGAACATTTGATGCTCAACTCTTCCTCCTCCTTCCTCTTCCCCACCCCAAATTCCACATAATGTACCTTCTGCTGTTCCCAGCACCGGTGGCACAAATCTACCAAAAATGATGATGTTTCTACAACACGAGGAAGTGCATGAAACACGTTTAGAACAAGGAAAGAAGATGAAAATGCAAATGATGCCTGTTTTGTGTCAGCACTTCATGAAAAGCAGTGTATGCTGCTATCAAAGAAAGTGACAAAACGATGGGTAGTGTTACCAATTTGAATAAGCCCATAATTTACAGGAAATAGGCATGTTTCTCATGCTTATATGTAGTTCTTTCACGTTTTGTACTCCTACACTTCTTTTTCCTGTATTTAGCAAAAGCTGTTAAACTTCTGCTATATTTGAAAAGTGTGAGGGAAACAATGTGCACAGCTCTAGCAAGGTTTTATTGAATCCTGCACATCACCAGAATCCAAGTACAGTTAAACCATCAACATTATCATGTTTTTATTGCAACCACTCCTAACAGCCTTAGAAATATGCATTTTTGAGTCAACTAATAATTTTCCTTAGTCGTCATATAAACCTTGTCTTGCTGAAAACTTCAAAAATCTGGTAAACTTCAAGTGGAAAGATGCAAAACTGAATTAAAAATGGCTTTTTATTATCGTGCCAGTAATGAAAAAAATGACAACAGCTAAAAAAAATCACCTTTTATATATTTCTTGAAAAAGAAATTTGTTAATTTAAATGTTTATGTTTTGTCTTAATTCAGAAAAGGAAGTGGTTTTTTTGAAATAAAATTTTAGAAGATCTCAGAATCATAGAATCACAAAATCACAGAATCAGAGTGATTTTGTTGCAAAGGAACCTTGAAGATCATCTAGCTCCAACCACCCTGCCATGGGTGGGGATGTCACCCACTTAGTGAGGCTGCTTAGGGCCACATCCAGCCTGGCCTTCAATACTGCACAACCAAAAGTTATTTAAAAAACTTTAAAACAATGTTTTCAACAATGCATTTGATGTCAGAGTTTTTCAAAATTTATATTTCAATTCTTCTCCTACCCAGCTAAAAATATTTTTTGGTTTATGTTCAAATTAACATGTTATTTTCTTTGCTTTAGAAGCTCGAAATTTGGGAGAAATGATGCTTGCCCTCAAAAACATTCCTTACAGCTAGACCTCTAGATATGTCACATGGTTTTGAGTTGACTAGAGTTTAAGTGTTGTTAAGACAGGTCAAAATTAATTTAGAGGAAATAATTTGATTAATTTTTTCCTGATTCTGATTTTATGTTTACAGTTAAAAAATTTGATATTACAGTAATGCTCCAAGATTGCAGCCAGGCTCTTCATCTGTGTGATTTGGTTGTGCCAGATTTGGCTGAGAAACCACAGGCCACATTTTGAGCAGTTAGAAATGAGAAACTTTTCAAAATCTTGTGCAAGTGGTGACCAAGTCTGTGTCTATGGTAAGAGAGAATAGTTTCATTATGCTGTACCTTCTGTCAGAAATAAGCCTAGTCTATGTATTAATTTGTGCCTTGATTTTCAGAGATTACCACTTTCTTGTTTGAAAGATTTAAAAAGTGGAGAAAAAAATGTCTTAAGACAAACTATTAATGACTCAAATTTTGAGGCATTTAATATGAGCACAGACTGCACAGTTCTCTGAGTTTATTTCATTAGAAAATGTCATTAAATTCCACTGTGGTAGTTTTCATGCATGG
This sequence comes from Trochalopteron elliotii, assembly GCA_024734555.1. Classification (NCBI taxonomy): domain Eukaryota; kingdom Metazoa; phylum Chordata; class Aves; order Passeriformes; family Leiothrichidae; genus Trochalopteron; species Trochalopteron elliotii. The sequence continues at coordinate 1,164,175 of JANPWX010000016.1, forward strand.
AATGTAATAGTGAGAAATAAGGTAACATAGGAAACAGTCCTTACTTTTTCTATTCAAATAATAAAATAGAGGGGAAAGGATGTTTATCTTCCATCAAATAACCAAATGCACCTTATAGCACAATACAACTAAAAGTTTCATCACTGACTGTACCACACCTTTTTTACTTTTGCTGACGTAAGCAGAGGGCATGAAGATTATTATTTTATTCAGTGTATAAAGTGAAATGATCAGGGAAACCACACGAATTTAAAATTTTAATGTTCTGTAAAACTATAGTTTTTAAGGTTTCTCACAAACAAAAAAAGTCCTATTCTTTAATAATATTTTCAATTTGAATATTTCTGTTTAATAATTATTGCAATTATTAATAAATTATTATTTTCACTAATTAGTAATTACTTTAATTGTCATAATTAGTGTTAATAACAAATATTAATGAAAGAAATTTAAAAACTGTTAATGATTCTGGTAGTTTTACTTAGAGGAATCTACATTTGCCTGTTTTGAAAAATTTCCTAAGGCAAATGTCTAATATCTTAATAATTCAGTGGAGAATTGTCCTAATTTATGAGATGATAGATATTATAGCATCATTTATAATGATCATTTATTTTAAACATATAGAGCACAATGACAATCTGCAGAATTATTTGTGTGAGCAACCTTACTTCAGGAAGGTTACATGATTAGGAGCCCAAATTTAGGTAATAGAAGTCAGGCTTGGAGGACTGAGCACAACTTTTTATAAACATGCACTTGTGATAAGCATTCACAAATCTGTTCTATATTTAATACAGTCTTGCATAGGTCTTCAGAGAACAGTTATTTATATCATAAATAACTCAGTAGGAAAACCAGTTAATTGTATTGGGATGAATTAAATATAACTAGCGTTGTATATGGAGAAAAACATCACTCACTCATACTACATGATACTACAAATTCATTGTGTGGATTTAGTCTGGTTTTAAAGAGATTCAGTCACATTTGTAGAACTGAAAAGACAACTTCTCTATGTATAAAGCTTATATATATATAAAGACAACTGGTGCTCCTTGCTTCTACAGGCTTTTTTTTTTATAGTTCAACATAAAATTGTTAAATCCTCCCTTTGTTTTATGGAAAGGCTATATAGTGACTCTATCATGAAGGAAGTATGCTTGTGTTTCTTTGTGATATACAGTTGTGAAGCTCAGTAATCTGTCTGTTTGACTGGCAGGTCACTGAGCAGAATATTAGGACAGACTAAGAGAGATAAAGGCTTGAGTGACTTTGTCTGAATTCTACGGAGATATGTTTTAAATTTGTAAATATTTATCAGGTGATAATGGATATAAACATGCCAGTGTTCAGAAAATGTACTGGAATCAAAAGCCACTTGTCTGTGTTAATCTAGGCATTATAAATACAGAAAAAAAAAAACAAAAAAACCCACCAAAACTCAGGTATTTGAGTTGCCTCTGAGCCCTTGAGGAAACCTGGATAAAAATTTTTCCAAATTAGCTCAAGAAATGAATGTGTATCTGTATCTAAGAAGGAAAAAAATGTCTCCAAAGTAGTATGGTTTGGTTTTCTTTGCATCAGGAAAACACTGATCTTTGTGGTACAGATTTAAATGATCTGTCTCAAATATATTAGTTCATATTTGTAACTTAATAGAAAATTGTTTGATAATGAATAAGAAGAGACTTTGGAAAGCAAAAGAGTTAAAAGGTTTCTTCCCAGTAATAAGTAGAAATAGTGATCCCCATCTACATTCTACAAAAAACCTGCTTGGTACAGATGATATTGTTCTGACCTTCTAGCATAAAAAAAGAAACATTAGCAGGAAGAAGGATGTTCTTATAGATTAGAATATGTTTTTTCCTCAGTATGAAGGAGTTACAAAAATTGCATCTGATGGTCAAGCCAAAATGGCAGTTCTGGCAGGGATCCTTCGTGCCAGTCATGATCCTCACTGACAGTAACACAGAAATATTGTGGATAAGCCTATAGAGGGAGATTTCCAGTGAAATGAGAGAGTACTTTAAATTTATTGGGGATGTAGCAATCTCTCATGAAAATAATGAGATCTGCTCAGAATGGTCTCTGAAAAATCCCACAGAAACAAAAAAAAAATTCACACATGGAGTTCCAGTTTTGGACTTAGAAGTGTGCAGAACCTTTTTGGGTTATCATAGGGAAACAGTTATTTGGGAGCAGCGGGGTAGGCTTTTTTAGACATTAGAGAATTCACACCTTAAACCCAAAAGCTTGTACAGCAGAAATATGGTTCCTGCAAGCAGGAATGTACTCTATTTCAATACTGTATAACACATGTTCACTGCAATCTGCAAACCTTGATGTTATGCCAACTACAGAACAATTTATACCTAATATTTTATTTAAAAGACTCTAAAAAGGCTATAAAGTTATAATATTTTTTCTTAATTTTTGGCAAAGAAATTTTCAGCTCCCAAAAGTGCTGTTAAATTTTTGCTGCTTAATAGCAGTTGAGTGGATTTTGTCATTCAGGAAGCAAACTTTAGTTATCTGTAAACATAAGCATTTCACCCCCCTTTGAGAAAGTTTTTATCTGTTGATTGTACCTCTTGATAATTTATTCTTCCTAAGATATGCTTTATTAATGGAGTATAAGTAACCAACTTGATAAGAATTTATGGTAAGAATTAGGAATATATTTGAAATAGAGCTACTAATGAAAAATCATCTCTTTTTAAATAAAAAAATATATATTTTTTAAACTATTTTGATATTTTCTTCTTAATTCTTCTAGTTCATTTCTTTGCAAATTTTAACTGTTATATATAGCAAACAATGATACCAAACTAATGTCAGTGTTTCACATTCACTTCTTTGTTTTGACCAGATGCACTGCTTAAGACCTTCTGTAAACTATGTCCCTTATTTAGTGACTTAAATTATTTAGATTTTAAACGAGCTTCTTTGAAATCTATTTACTGATTGTAGTTCTGGACCCCAGATGGAATAGAACCCTTTAATATGAGCCTCGAAAACCTCAGTCTGTGCAGATTGGTTGGGCTAAAACCAATGCCAGACTGAGTAGGGTTTGTGTGCTCTTCTCTCATGGTAACAATATCTTGCTTGCCACATGACGGTGTCAGGTAGTATTAAGACTTTTCCCAGCATTTAAAACTCTTCTGAAATGGTTTAACCCAACACTTAGAAGCTGTTGGGCATTTTAACATTGATTTTGGAAAAATGCTGAATAGGAAATTCACAAAACAACAGTGGTGTGCTCAGGTAGGAGTAGCCACAACACAGATGTGGGCGGAAGATTTTTTCATTTTAAAAGCTTGATAGAAATAACATTGTCCTATATGCTTACTAAAAGTCTGCTATAATGGAATCATAGAATGGCCTGGGTTGGAAGGGACCTTAAAAATAATCTTGTTCCAATGCTCCTGCTGTGCATAGGGGGAGCTTCCACTAGACCAGGTTGCATAGAGTCCCATCCAACTTGGACTTGCACACTTCCAGGGCTGGAACATCCACAATATCTCTGGGCAAGCCTCACTACCCTCACAGCAGAGAATTTTTTCCTAATATCTAATCCGAACCTGGTATTTTTGTGTAAACCCGTTCCTCCTATATGCTCTTGTAAGTAGTCCCTCTCCTTCTCTTTTGTAGGCTCATGCATCCTACAGGTCACAAAACACCAAATTAAAATAAAGGAGTTTTTGTGCTATATTAAAAATAGAATGAAAGAGATGAAACAGATGACTGTGCACTAGGACTTAAGAAAAAGTTTCAATCACACGGGTGCTGTAAAGAATTATTAAATTAACATTTATGTAATTCAAAGATTAATAGAAGACGGAAAATGTATGTGGTGTCATATTTTCCAATAAAGAAGCAAATAGTCTTCAAGCAATGAAAAGCAGATTAGTGACATCCAAGTTATGTCAGAAAAATGATATTCACAATAAGGATTTTTTTTAAAGGTAACTTAGTCACATCTAAGGGATATTATTGAAAATAACTGCAGTTTATCAGAACTATAGAATAATAAGCCAGAAGAGAATACTAACAATAAAAATAGGGTCATAAACTTCAAATAAATAGTGCAATAACGTCAGGCACCTCCAATAAAACCTTTGGGATCTAAAGATAGAATTTTACCTTATAGTTTATATCCCAAGGTCAGCAAGTGGAGTACTTTCTCCTACATTCCAGAAGTGGTCTTTTTACTCATTTACAGTACAGATCCATTTAAAGTGACTTACACATAGGTACAAGGCTTGTTTCTCATTTATACCCATTAAAGAAAACCAGTAGTTTAGTAAAACATGGCACGCTTTTTTTTTTTTTTTCCCTAATTCAGTAATCCTACAAAGCATGAATAGCCTGGAAGTTCCAAATAAAGTGTTGATTTGACCTAAGCTTTTTTGTATTAAAAGCAAATGAAAGGCAGATAACCTGAATGGCTAAAAAACCACAAAGCAAATCCTATCACTTATATATATATATATACATACATACATGGGAAGTGGCTTGTTTATTCAAATTGTTTATTGATACAGATAATGAGACTTCTGGCAAATGAATGGGTTTGCATTGTAGATACCTGAATGAGGATTCAGTTTCTCCTGATGAAGCTAATATCAAAAGAATTGTTTGCTAACAGTTGAAATTAAAAGAGGGAATAATTTCCTTGCTGACTTTAATGTAACTATCTAAATTGCAGTTCCTGTGGCCCATGGATTTAGCATACCATCCTTCCTTTGGCAAACCCCTGCCATTTAGTATCAAGATCCTAGTTTTACATTACATGAAAAGGAAACTGTGATCTAGTGCCATGGCTGAAAAAATTCGTACATAAGAGAAAGTCACTGCTAAACTCATCTTATTTATACAACATACAGCATAATGCAAGTTTTATTGCAGCTGTTAACGATTTTAATAAAGAGTTCTTGCTTTTATTTATGTCATTTGAAGGATAGGAATATACAGGGATACAGATGTGAATTAGATGTCAAACAGAAGATTCTTAGTCCAGTTTTAACTTGGCACCATGACAACACAATATGAGAACTTGATGATGCCTTTTAGGTTTTTGAGTGCTTAATTCAAACAATAATTTAAAAATTCAACAATGCATATGTGTATTCTGCGCCAATGTCTGCATTAAGAATTATTCTCTACTATCCTTTAAAAAATCTGTCCTATACCTGAATTTCTGGTATTTTCAAAAGTCTGTTCCAGTCTGTCGTTATCTTGGTGTGCCTGCTTCTATGAAGCTGTTTTTCTAGCTGCTCAGTTCCTTGAATTTTTAAAATTCTCTTGAAGTAAAAAAAAAAAAAAATTTTGAAATACAATTGTGCAAAACAACTCCTGTCTATTAACTTAGGTTTCCAATTACATGTATTTTAATTTTTCAAAAATAAAATATTAACACTTATGTTACCTACTTGGAAGAGAAGAATACACCAAACATGCAAATACAACCTGCACATATGGTAGGGATAGTTAAAATAGCATTTTTGCTTTTACAAGTTATTTCAGGAATTAAGAAATCAAAAGCAGAAAAATATAAGTTCTATGGGTCTCTGTGTGTTGCTAAAACTTGCATTTTTAGCCTATATTGCACGAATCATAGTAATGTTGGTAAATTTGTGTTTAGCAAATTTAAAGAAAGATGAATTAGCTCATCCCTCTAATTTAAATATGTTTCAATTGAATGTTTAAAGTGTCCTTGGATAGTGTTCTTTGCCGTTCTTATTTTTTGAATCTAAATATGTGCTAGAAATGAAAAGGAAATAAAAGTTCTAGTATTGTACCAGCCAAATTAAAAAGAGGGAAATAGTTAAACTCCATTGTGTAAATAGTCAAAATTTGTTAACTCCTTCTGGACACCAGCATCCCTCGTGCTAGGAAGTTCCTGAAGAGTCCACTTTCAGCCTGATGCAAGCTGCAGAAGCTACTGAAGCCACCCACAGTGCAGCTGACCCACAGAAATGCATAAGTGGAAGTGACAGATCATGATGTTTTGGGAATGTTGTGATTAACATTTCTAGTACCAACTTTCACTGGAATTTTTTTTAGATAAATAGTTGTAAAAAGACTTGGGAACAAACTTTGTTATTTGTCTTATTTTAGCAGGATGTGTTTAAAACCTCTGAATACCTTCTGACTTTTATGTTGTTTCAATTTGTTGTTATGAAACGCTGACCTCTCAGGCTGGGAGTTCACTGTGAGGTTATAGTAGTACTCTATAATTCCTTTAGATAATTGTTTCAGTAAAAAATAAAGGGCCAAGCAGAACCAACTGCAATCTCATAAAAACAGGAGCTATCCATTATCCTCTAGCAAATAGCAAGAAAGAGAGCTGTGGAAGAGGTTCTGATCCCTCAAAATATGGAAATTAAGATTTATCTGATGGTGAATAATCACTACAGTACTGTGAGAATTTCTTTAACGCAACCACTTAATGAGAAGTAATCTTAGAATGTAAATCAATTATAGAATTTCTGCTTAATATAAGTACAACATTTTGGAGACTCCATGCATAATTGAAGACTGTCTATACAAAACAGCTAAGAGGAATCCGTGTCTTCCTTACCCACTTATAAGAGAGGTTGAATTTTTTAATAGAATTTAAGCTTTGTTTCAAACTGAGCTGAAAAAGAGTGGCAGCCTGATTAGTGAGGTAAAGGAGACTTAGCTCAGAGGTATAAATCACAAGATTTGAAAGCTTATGTACAGTGTTAATTTCAGATGTGCTGAAAATTCTATTTCTGATACTGCTGGGGTTGTTAGGATGAACTTGTGTATTTAAATGCTTTGTAGATAATTAAAACTTGCAATTTATTTAGAGGAATCATTATTTAATGTAAGTATTTGGACATAAGTTATGAAACATTGCTTTTATTTCGGCTGGTTTCACTTCACCTGCTCTAAGAATGAGTGTAGTAAGGACAATTTTTTAAAAAAAAACTTTTTGGAGTAACTGAATCTCATTCATAGGATATAATCTCCCTTATTTTTCATTGTGGCAAACTACATGCCTCTTAAAATGGAGCTATACACAGTGCTAGCAACTTTGTCTTGAAAACTTAATAAATGTAGGAAAATAAGGAGAAATTCAAATCATCATGACCATTTTAAGACACTTTAAAAATTTTGACACACGTTCACAATTGAACTATGATAAAGACCTGACAAAAACCACCTTTAGTTTGCTTTATTGAGTTGAAAGAAAATTAATGGCACTAAAATTTATGCTTTGATTTCAAGAGGCATTGAGACCTAGAAGCCAAAAAAAAATAAAATTAACTATCACAGCAACATTAGTGTGATGATGCAGAAAAATTAGTGGGATGATGCAATGAAAAGTTATTTAAAGAGAATACAGTCATCTGAGATCTTGATTTTAAAAGCGTGCCAGAAAATGGTCATGAAAAAGTAATTTTCATGCCTGTAGAATCACATAACCAGTACATGCCCAAAACCATTACCATTGCTATCACAGAACGTGATTGAGGGGTTTATTATCATTTTGATATAGTAAATGCAAACTAATAATAAAATTCTATTGTTAGCTCACAAGGGCAATAAAATAATTTGAAAATATCACTTCCCTCTTGCTATTTTCTTCAGATGAAATACAGTGAAAATGATAGTACTTGCCTATACAGACATGCAGTGCACTTGAGAAGTAACAAGTTGCAAGTGGTTTAATTATTCAGGGGTAGAAATAAATAGAATTTTCTACTTAAAACCAGTAAGGAATAAAGTTTTTCAAACATGTTTGTATTTTTCTTTCTGGTATTCATTATCTTGTCATCAGCAGGTTATGAGTAGTAAATGAAGGACCACATTAAAATAATTTAATGCCATACCTTAGGGAACATAAACTTGAAAAGGCAGACATGTTGTATTGCATCATTATTTCTTCAATACATGTGCAATTTGTCATGTTCATAAAATACTGTGGCATTTAGAACACAATATCTTTAAAGTTCTCTGTCACTACCAGTAGCTATTTCTGCTGGACTTTGGGGGGTGCTTCACTTCTTTTTAACAGGCCTTTATGAATAATTTTGTATCTCTTTATTACAGACTGGGGGAGGGGTGGGAGGGGAGTCTCTGCACTCACATTTTGAGGCAGCAACGTAGATTTGATAATCAGTGTCCATTTTCAGTATGTACCTTTTAAATATATGCTGTGCACCCCACGCAGTCAAACCATGAAGTATGCTTACAATGAAAATAGTAAAGGTTCAATCTTCATTTGGCTGTAATTTGTCTCACTAGTTACATGAGCCAGGGATGACTCATTTAAGGTGCAAAATCTGGCCTTTAAACAAAAGACGGATTTTGATGTTGTGTTAAATGAGGAGTATTTGTTTTCAGCCCACTGGAATTTCTGCTCATTCATATCAGAAAACAGAAGAGATTTAGAAACTATTTAGAGTATGTTTTGTAATCTCTAATCTCTGTGTATCAACTCATTTGCATCCTATCTCCAGAAAAAATGCTGTTGTTCATCTGCACTCTTTTCATATAGCATATCTCCTGTAGTTTTAAAGCAAAAGCACTCATTGAAAGAAATTAATTAGTTCGTGTTGTGTATTTTTAACAACTTTGTTTTTAAAAACATAGGGAAGAAATTCTGTCAAATTATTGCAATTTTCCTCTATGTATTTTCTTTTTGAGAAAGCTCAAACCTATCATGCATATGTTAAAATTAGCCTAGGGCCTAGGAAATTTGGCAGGGAAATTGTTAGAACAGTATTTCACAACCACCTGCACTTTCCTGTTGTGAATTTTATTTCAATTGCTAAAAATATACTTGCCATTAGCCATGATTTTAGAGCTATCAGGGTATCATCAGTTCAGGCTGGAACTCAGAGAGGACAGCTAAAGAGAAGGATCAGTGATTAAGATCTTGTTGTTGAGAGTTCTCTTTTCATCTTTGCAATGTACATCCTGCAAACAGGAAGCTGCGCTGTCTTGGAGTATTCTTTAGAAATGATCTGTCTAAAGAAAGAAGAAAGAAGATCTGGGTAAAATCTGGAAAGGAGCATAGATACTACTAAAGCTCATACAACATGTACCAAAAAACTGGTTATTGGAATAACAGGTTACTGATTTTCTAATCAGGTCACAAAATAGTGATCTTTTTTCCTCTAAAAAGGAATTCTACATTAATTTGAAATTTATAATGTAACTTGTATGTTATGAATTTAACTTTGCAAACTATTATTCAGATTAGAAATTAAAGTTAAAATAGTGCCTGGAAGAATTTAAGTTAAGTTTAGTAATAAAGGCCAGTAAACAACCTTCAGTGATGAAATATTTTTTTTTGTTGGATATTATTCTGTTGGGTGCAGTGCCATGTATCATCACATCTAAGTCACACTATGATCTTAGGTCCTATTTTAGCAAAAAAGCAAGTGAGTATTTGGCCAATTTGCTTATATATATTTGCAAACATTTGGAAGTGCATGTAACCAAAAGGAAATATTTTGTTTTTAATTCATAGCTTAGGCTTTTTAATTCTTAGAAAGTCCTAATACGTCCCGTTTCCCAGGGCAGTTCCATACAGCCATGTGGGCTCAACCCTTTTCATTCATATCAGTGTTATCTTTTGCTTGAGCCTCTGTGCAGAAAGGAATGACAAATTAATGCTCTAATAAATAGGAGTGTGCCTGTTTTGTTTTAGGTTCATTTTCCTGAGAAGGCATTGCAGGCTTATCTGCTCCTTATGTAGCTTTAGCCTACCTTTGCAATGCAAATTGGACAGGTTGCTAGTTTGAGCAAAAATCTCACTTGGGGATTTGAGTATGCCCTGGGTTAAATTAACAAATTTAGGCTGAAAATATCTCTGAAAATAGGTCATAAGCTTTCAACATGTGAATAAGAGCTAGAGTAGGGGCAGTACCTTGCTGCTGTAGTTAATGCTACAGGAAAGATACACCTTTCTGAAATGCTTGAAACATCTCTGTGCATTTAGTAGTTTACTTGGGTGCTACATAATCCTGTGGCTAGGGCTTCAGTTGCTGAATTTTTTACATGATTCTGCCTTAGTAAGGAGTGGAGTCGCTGCTTTAATAATACACAGGATTGATTATCAGCTGAAAAATCCAGGTGCCGGGTTATGGGGCATTTGAGCATTGATTTCCATTCATCTTCAAGATAATATCAGGTAAACTAGACTAGAAATACCAACGCCTCTAAGATTGACTTTTTCTAGTAATTTCTGAAAATAATTTCAAACCAAGTTTTTTTTGTTTGTTTATTTGTTTTTATTTCCTGTCTACAAAAACCACTGTGTTCATCTAATGGAAAAAAGTCATAAGAGAACAGGAGTTTTTAATCAACTCTTTACTAAAAAGTAAGCCAAAGGGATTTTTACCATGCCAGAGCTGATTTATAGAACTTTATTTTTAGAACAGAGTCAATTCATATTTAGTTCAAATATACACAAACTTACAAATTAGTGGCAATCCAAATGAATGATTTACAAAGCCTAGTCTTCCATGGACATTTTTTCTCACCTTCTATTACATAGGGTAAAATCTATACCCCAAGGGTCTTGCAGAATCTTGTAATAGGCATGGAGCTGTTACACGGTTATACACATTTGTTCTGAAAGTTTCTTTACGTAGTTGTCTGTGTATAGAAATTAGGGAAAAATAGACTCAGTGTGAAATCTGACCTGAAGGTATGTATTTTTACTGAAGAACGAAATATCTTTGGATTTTGACAGAATTCTCCAATACTGAGAATTCTGGCATTTGGTGGGTGTCTCCAAAACAGTGGTCAAACTGCTGTGCTAAACAAAATCAAAGGTGGGATGAGTACTTCCTATTTTTATCAAATGTTTATTTTTTTAGGTATCCCACACAAACGCAGTTGTTACAATTAGTGTGAAATTTCTATTTGTAGTACAGGATTAATACATTCTTTCCTGCCAGTTTACCTGTCTAGTGAAATACCACTCTATTGTATGAGTTCCATCCTGGCAGCCAGTGAATATTTGAAGTAAAATCAAGACCACAAAATGTGACAACTTTTTTCTTCAATAGCACATCATAAGTTAACATTTATGAACATTTAGTAATCTAACAGCTATAATTGTAATTGTTTGCATACACGTATACCACACCAAAGTTAAATGAAGTTATGTGCACATTGTTTAATATTTTTATTCTTTATTTACAGTTTCTGATTCTTTTTGTGACCCTTAGATTAAATGTCTATAGTTAAATTAGCTCCAGTATGCAACTGCAGCAAGAAAATAAATTCACTTTATCAAGGCTTAATTGACTCCAGGGTTGAGAGTGATTAGGAAAGAGAAAGAGAAGCAATCATATAAAATGGTGGTAGTGCAAATATTCTTGCAACCATTAACTATCTGTGCCATGTCCTTTTGAAATTGGAAGTGTTGACTGTGACTGGGAACTATCACCCCATACTTTTTCCTGTACTGCCAAGAGACTTGAGTAGATGTAGCAAATGCAGAATGAGCTAGATTCTCCATTTAAGTTCTAGAAAGATTTTTCAATGCTAGTCTTGGTCAAGGTAGTAGGAAGAATTTCCATACATCAGAGAGGACTATGTTAAAAAGGTGCTTGTCTAAAACATACCTTGTTTATAGTGGAAGATTTGGCAAACCCTTAATGAAGTTTCTTGGAAGAGTTTTGTCTGAATACTCATATGGGTTAGGACAGATAAAAGGTAATATTCTGTGTTCTCATCTTTAGATGTGGGATTTTCTGAATTTCTCTCTTATTTGTTTACAAAATATCAAATGAGTTTGGTGTCATGTTCATGCAGCCTGTAGAAATACTTGAAATCTCAAAATATGGTTTTGCTAGAAAATGGTTTTTCAGCTAGAAAATGGTTTATCACACAGTTCTGATTTCTGTTTTTGGAGAATAATATATATCTGAATGTTATGACAAGGTAAAGGACAACCCTGTCCTCACCCAGGACTATATTCTCAAATCACATAAATTTTTGCTCTAGTGGGCCTACATTAATATGCGGAATTTGTTTCTTTCTCACAAAAGATAATATAATATGCAACTTGCTATTGCAGTATCGCAATAAACTTTGATCCCAGCTGTCTTTTAGAAGTTACAAATTTTAAATATTTAATTTTGATTTTAGATGCAGAGAATACATTAAACATAATCCCCTTTTCTACACCCTGCACCAAGTAAACTAGCAGTCCTTTATGAGAATAAGATGTACTTCAGGTCTAGCTGATTTCTCTATAATCGTTATGAGTCAGATTGGAGAAAATAATTTATAACCATTAGTGAGGATGATAAGGGTGGTGCAAGATCACATTATTGGTGTATGCAGTAACTTTTTTCTTTGACTATTTAAGACTTTGGTATCTGCAGCACTATCATAGTAAAGTGAATGTCCCTCCTTAACTGACTACAACAGTGTATCTGGTAGTTATCCCACAGGAATTCCATGTATTACTAACAGTAGACAGGATAATTCATGCATTAAATAGAGACCTTATCTTGTTCCTTACTTCATGTATTTACTAATAACAAGTTGCAGACTTTTCTATTACCTATGAAAAAAAAAGTTATTGCAGGATTATGGAATTTTTAGTCCCATTTGTCAATTGTTTCTGTAAACCTGCTGCTTCTTTCAAGCTTAAGACGTGTCTCTCCTGCCATAAATATCTCCTTCTCTGTGATCCCAACCCTAAATTGCTCCTGGGTATGACTTTATCACTTACTTCAGTTTCACTATTTATCTGCTTGCATGAATTCAAACATCTCAAACAGATCAGTCAGTCCCATATTATATCCATATTATATCCTCTAGACTCACATCTCAGACACTGCAACTGTTCTTTACCTTTGTGCAGCATGAAGGAACCTCGGAGATCCCTTTGCTTTTGAACAACTGCTTCCTATTTTACAGAATCTTTCTTTCTGAAGATACATTTTTATCTGAATTAGGATATGCATCTTAATTCTAAAATGTCTTATTTTTGAGCTCCTGTTGCTTCCTATCTGTTCTCATTCTAACAGCTTAAACACAAGACATTTTTAGCCACTTATTAACATTCTACAGTAGTATATTTTCCTCTTGACAAATCCTTCTATATATTTTATGCCATATTCTGAATCACATACTGCTGCATCACTTAGTTCACATTCCCTTGACCTCAGGAATCTTTGCCTTTCCATGAAATGAGACAAGAAGTGAGTGAGATTTAGAGCATGGATGTAAACAAAGTAGTAGGTATTACATGGGATAAGATAGTCCAAATGCCATGAAAAGAAACACTGTCTCTTGTTGAATGTACGTTGAAATGTGTAGACATAGACATTTCCTCTTATGGTGACTGTTCTGATACTTAGTTTGAGAGCATCTAAGATTTTCAGTGTTTCATTAAATTTAAATGCTTTGTCTCCTTTATTTAGTCCCAAGGTTGTTGTGGTTTATTGAATTCTTTTTCTGTTATCTTTGGAGAGGTTGTTTTAAAGTGAGCTTATAATACTGCTTAGATGTTCATGATGATATTAGATATTAATACTTTAAATGAGCTCCATAAAAACAAAAATGGAAGTGATGCTTATGAGGTAAAAAATTGAGTGGTGTTTCTTCTCTTAGCTATGACAGCAATAATTGGAAGTCAAAGATGGGTACAAAGGTTACAGTATTGCAGACCAGACACTAATTCTAAAAGGAATTAGTATTTTCCCTACAATCAGGAAAAATCAATAAATTTTATTCTTTGCTCTTTTATGACTAGATTTGGTACAGAAACTGTAGTCACATTTATTCCAAGACCTTCCTATTGAAAATTCTAGTTATCCATAACTGCTTAATAGTAACAACAGCTATACAAATAAAGTACAAAGTCTTACAAAGGTAAATATATTGGCAAGGAAAATTAAACCTTAAAATGAGGTTGAAAATATTTTTAATAAGATCTAATAAATTTAAAATTTTAGCCTTAATCATGAAACGCATTATAAAGAAAAATTTAATTATATTTATATTAGGAGTGTGTAATATTTAAACTTTAGTTATCAAGTTGTTTCTATGTTTTTCACTGCTTCAAATGTGTTTAGAACCAATTTATCAAAATAAATAACAACATTTCTAGAAGAACCAAACTTCTTAAATCCTCAAGTATGTGTTTAAAAGTGACACACATAATTGTGGTACAGAAGATGCCCCTGTGGATGACTGTTGTTTAGGAAACTGTACCAGTTCTGTTTCATGTCTATCTCTCCTATGGAGAATATAACAAACATCAGGCAGCTTGGGTTTTACTCTTCTCAATGCAAGTCTGATAGCTCCCACTGGTATAATAGTTTAATGGTCCCAGAGCATTCCTGAAGCAGCAATTGATTTTAGTCTGAGAACAGCTGAATTCTCATATTCTTACTCTACCCCTGGCTTATTCATCCTGTTTGTCTCTTCTCCTGCTTCTGGCTGTTCACTTCAAAAGGAGAGACAGAGATGGAAAGTGCTCCTGGCTGTGGGATTTGACACTTGCTACAGATGTGGGAGTCTTGAACTCTCTGATGCTGAAAGGGGCCAGCAGATCAAATTTTCTCCAGATGAGGGATCTCGACTGTGAAGTTTTAAGTGGGTAGGACCACATCCATGAGGATAACAGCAATACCACATTACCTGATGTTCTGATCACATCTGTCTATTTACACTTCTCCATGGGGTATTCACAGGTACTTTCTGTCTAATTTAGGGTCACAGAAGAGCTCTCTGCAGAACATAGGTACTCTTTAAGAGAAACCATACTAGGGGATGTTCTTGCAAGCCACCCACATAATTTGGCCCTGAAAATCAGACCTGATAGATTTCTGTCCAAGTTCAGCATCAAAGTAGTTCAAATGCAGTGGAATTTATCATCCTTTTTAAAAAAACACAAGCCAAGAGTATCTGGAAACTAAAATAATGCAATTTTAGTTCACAAAATCTATGTGCTAGAGAAGAAACTGTTTAATGGATATGAAACAATTAATCATAAATCCTCTCTTCTCTTTTACCGAACTACTAACATATATCTTGTTTTTTGAAATAGCAGAATATTGCAAAATGTTTGAATATATGAACAAGGGATTGTAACACAACAAAATGAAAACAAGAGACACCTGAAATGTGATCAAAGTGGATATGAAAATAAATGTTATTTTTCCATTAAAGCAATTTCTATAATCAAAAAGAATATTAATATCAAACCTACTTTTTTTCCCAGTGGTTTATAAATGTTTTAATGATTACATGAAGATGGTTTCAAATTATTTTGGTTCTCTATACACTCAAATTCCTTACTTTGGATTCATTGAAGGCTTTCTTTATTCTTGCAAAGGAACTTAAAGTAATACTTCAGTCCTCACCAGGTGATCTTCTTAGGGCAGACATGACATAGATCAAACTATAGATCTTGCCATTTCAGTGATTTCAAATCTTCTGTGAAACAAAACCAAAACACAAACCCCCAACCCAAACAACAACAACAACAAAGTAGTAGTACTTGAGGGGGAGGCGAGACATTTTTTAAATCTGTGTTTGGTAAACATGAGACTATTTGACTCTTTTGTTCACTAAGATAATATTTTTAAAAAATAGTTTAAAGGAGCAGTAAAGGATGAATCACGAATAACTTTCCTTTTAATTTGAGTGGAAGAGCTTGGGCTTTAAAAGATCAGATGGACTTAGGTGCTCTGCAACATGGACATGGACTGAAGAGCGTGGTAACAGTAAACAGTGTATTTCACACACTGTGCTGGCTTTGGCTGAAGTAGAATTAATTTTCTTCACAGTGGCTGGTGTGGGGCTATGTTTTGGATTTGTGCTGAACACAGGGTTGATAACACAGAGGTATTTTTGTTATTGCTGAGCAGGGCTTACACATAGCCAAGGCCTTTCATGCTTTTTGTGCTCCCACACTTGTGGGGAAGTTGGGGGTACATGGGAGGTTTGGAAGTGACACAGCTGAGACAAATGACTCAAACTGAGCAAAGGGGTATTCCAGACCATATGGCATCATGGTCAGTATATAAAGTGGAGAGAAGAAGGTGGAAGGAGGGTGTCTGGTGTGTCGGCATTTCTCTTCCCAACTATTATTACATTTGATGGGTCCCTGCTCTCCTGGAGATGGGTGAACACCTATCTGCCTTAGGGAAGCAGTGAATCAATTTCTTGGTTTGCTGTGCTTCTGTGTGCAGCTTTTGATTTCCCTGCTTAACTAACTTTATCTCAACTCATGAGTTCCTTTCTGATTCCTTCCCTGACTGCACTGGTGGGAGTGAGTAGGAGGCTGCATGAGGCTTGGTTGCTGGCTGGGGTTAAAACACAACACATATGTTTATTTCTTTGGCTTTGGAATTGCCAAATTAACATCGAATTTAATCAGAAATTGTTGTAAAGTAAGAAAAGACACTAAACAAAGTTGGGCTAAGGGAAGAGAGAAGATCTTTGGAGAACAAAAGAACTTCTTGTGGCTTTCATGACAGAACAAAGATTTCCTCTTCTCTATGGGAATATATTCCTACCCTTTTATTTACTGTATTTCAATTCAGTTTTTAGATATACCTTTCCTTTTTATTCTTCTCTCTCATTCCTTCAGCTCCATGAAATTTCACTACAGTCCACTTAGCTCACTTTGGATTGGATTTTCTATGTTGCAGTTTAGCTGGGAAGCAATTTCTAATGCCCAGCAGAGCTGCAACATATGGTTTTCATCACACGAGGTTTCACCACAGCCTCTCATCTCAGTTCAGATCTGTTGATAGCCCCATTAACCTTTCTGGGAATATGTGTCTAGTTTCAAGTACTCTTGAGTGATAAATGGATTTATATTAAGACTTAATAAAACAACATGAAATTCAAATGAAAAAAAAATCATGAATTAAAGCAGTCAGCTAGTACATATGAAGTTCAGCGTGTGGTAGCCACTGGGCTTTTCTCAGCTCTGATGATGTTTTCATCTTTCAAATATAATAATATTGATAGCTTGTACATATTTCAGCAAAATAGACAGCCTGATTAGACGACAAACACAAAATGTACACTGTGGCTTGTTATCAAATCTGCTCTTATTTTACCAATCATCACAACTAGAATGTTTTTTATATACAGGAAATCCTGAAGTTTATTTAAAAAAACCAACCCTTAAGTCATAAATTATTTCCTTTTTAATTAGAGGGCTCACTGGCCATCAGAAGCAAGCTCCAACTATATAGGTCCATGGCCGTTTGTAATTCTCTAAAACCTATGAAGTAAAGTGAAAATGTGCTTATGGAAAACATATTTCTAAGGAAGAAAGAACTTTTCGTTTGGAAAAAAAAAAAAAAAGGTTTATTTATATTTTACAATGCTGTATTTATGTGTTGTTTTTTTGCTGCTGTCCCAGGGCCAGCTGATTGTGGTATATGAGTAACTTGTAGGGGGTATGATACCCAAAGCGATTGTGGTGATATACGCTTAGAGATAGAAAAAAGCTCTGGCAGCTAGGTGGTTCTAGGTGGTTCTGCTTGAGCTGAAGTGTTGGACCAGGGGACCAACCACCTCAACCATTTTGTTATTCTATGAATGGCAGCCAGGACAAAGTTATGAAAACTACATTTCTGTTGGTTTCTGCTTATATAGAGGCTGTTTGTGTTCTCACAGTCCACTGAAGTGTAACACTAAGCCTGGACATTGACTGTGTATGTTTTAAAAAATTCTCATCAATGCTTCTGAGAAAATAATGCACAGAAAAATATTTTAGCTACTAGAAAATTATGTGTCAGGTTTAAAGTAGTAGACTAAGTTCTTTATATGATCATTTGGAAATTGATTCTGTGTATTTTACGATATGAGAAATGGTAGTCTGCATTTATTTAGAGGGAGGCTATTGACTAAATTTGATTGGATTTCTGTGTATTAAATGGTTAAAATTACTGAATCTTATCTCATCTGTGTAACAGCTTCTTTAAATTAATATCTGCTTGCTAACATGATTATCTTCACCGGTAAAATTTACACATGCTGAACCCCTGATAGTTTCCTTAAGGCTTGCTTCTTTAATAATTTCACTATTGTGATAAAAAAGTTGATTTTTAATATGCCTCCACCATCGCTCTTCATATTCCTAAATTTAAAGATCCGTTGTGATTGGTTTTCAGGTATGGTATGATGGTCATTTTAAGGAAAAAACCACTTATATGACTATTATATAAATTAAAAATATGTCTTGAATGAGAATTTTATTCTATAATGGACAAAATTAATTTTCAATGAATGACAAGGTGGCACAGTTTTAAAGTACAGTTAAGAGGTGGGTTTTATACAATATCTACCTATTGCAAACCTGAAGTGACAGAGATTCAGTACCTGAGGCAGAGGAAGTACCACATTTGATAATAGTAGGTAAACTGTCTCTGCGTAATTTGATAACTTTTTGATTGTAGAATATAATTCATATTGATGCTTATAAGCAGTGCTTGACTACCAAACTGTGCACTTGAAACAGTTGTTTCAGTTGTGTTTATGAAAAGTAGTTTTATCATCTTGATGAACTGAGTTGTTACCTAAACATGGACCAGGGCCACACATAATTTTTTTCTGTAAGCTACATCAGTCTAGTTCAATTCTGAATTGTACTAAGACAGAAGTACACAATTATTTTTGTGTAAAAAATAATTACAAAACTCACACTAAAATACGCATCCCCATCCTTGTCAGTTCCTCCTTAGACTCTTGTGACTATATTTTTTTCATTAGAAAAGTCACTACATGGATTATAGATGACACCTAGATGAGTTTAGATGTCTTGTTATTAGCTGAGGCTCTTCCTCCTTATCAAACCTGGTTTTCTTTCATGACGAAGTAACCCTCCTAGATGATCAAGGGAAACCAGTTGATCTTTCTGGATTACAGCAAAACTTTTGAAACTGTCTCTCAGGACAGGACCCTTCTGGACAAAATGTCCAGCACACAACTGGATAAATACATCATGTGATGCGTGAGCAACTGGCTCATGGGTCTGGCACAAATGGTGTTGGTGACTGGGGTGACACCAGACTGGTGACCTGTCACTAGTGGGGTCCCACAGGGCTCCATCATCAGCCCAGTTCTTTCCCACATCTTCATAAATGACTTGAACACAGGACTGGAAGGGATACTGAGCAAGTTTGCAGATGACATAAGACTGGAAGGAGCTGTTGACTCCCTTGAAGGCAGGGAGGCCCTGCAGAGAGATGGCAAAAAAATTGGAGGATTGGACAATCACCAACCATATGAAGTTCAACAAGGGAAAGTGCTGGTTTCTGCACCTGGGAGGGCCAACCCTGGATGTATGGACAGACTTGGAAATGAGATGCTGGAAAGCAGTGTCACAGGAAGTGACCTGGGAACCTGGTCAATGACAAGTTGAACATGAGTCAGCAGTGCCCTGGCAGTCAGGAGGGCCAACCCTGCCCTGGGAGGCATCAGGCCCAGCATCACCAGGCAGGCAAGGGAGGGGATTGTCTCTGCACTGGGTCTGTAGCAATGTGTCTGAATAACTTGGGCCATTCCCTGTAGCAGCCAAACTGTAGATAAGAGGACACCTGCAGTCTTGTTTTTCAGAGTTCTCAAGGATTCGTCAAGGCTATGGGAACAACAACAGGTCTGAAAATAATGAACAAGAGCCTAGGAAAGTGTCTACAAGAAATGCAATACTCAGATAGAAGACACACAGCGTGGTGATGGACACTTGACCAATTAGGTGCCCTGAAGGACGTGTGCCTGTCTGATGGACAAATGACTTAGCCAATCGAGAAACTCCTGTATGCATGAACAGTAGTGCTAGAAACTGTAACTGTAGCTTTGTGTAAACAATAAATGGCTTCTGTTGGAATCATATTGATCCATTTATTTCAGTAGCCCATTTTCCCCCTGCACTGGGGTGGCCTCTCCTGGAGTGCTGGGTGGCAATTTTGGGTGCCACAATGTAAGAAAGATATTCAGTTATTAGAGAGAACCCAAAAGAGACCTACAAAGATGGTGAAGGGCCTTGAGGGGAAGCTGTATGAGGAGTGGCTGAGAGCACTTGGTCTGTTCAGCCTGGAAGAGACTGAGGGGAGACCTCACTGCAGTTACAGCTTCTTGTGAGGGGGAGGGGCAGACACTGATCTCTTCTCTGTGGTGACCAGTGACAGGATCTGAGGGAATGGCCTGAAGGTGTGCCAGGGGACTATTAGAAAGGGTTTTTCATGCAGAGAGTGGTTTAGCACTGGAATAGTCTCCCCCAGGAAATGATCACAGCACCAAGCCTGACAGAGTTCAAGAAGTGTTTTGGCAGTGCTCTTGGGCACACAGTGTGACTCTTGGGGGTGGTGTGGTGCTGGATCTGGAGTGTCACTTGATGATCCTTGTGGGTCCCTTCCAACTACTTATTCTGTGATTCTGCATCCTATAAACCTGTAATTCTTTTCCCATGGGAAAAGACAGATCTGGAAATCTGAACCACCATGTCTAAATATGTATAGATTCATTAAAATTTTAATTCTATTTAATTTGAATGTCAGTATTTCTGAGCCTTTACATGTAATGTTGTTTTAATAAAGTCTTCAATATTGTTACATGTATAAGAAATGCATACACACAAATGCAAACTTTTAGAAAATACAGTAGTATGGTTCTCTAAAGATTGAGCAAAATGCTTCCATTTTTGCTGTACTGCTTAGGCTTTTGCTTTTGCACTGAGACAGTATGGACAGGACCCTTCCCTGGTGAACTAATTCTGTCGCTTCTTAGGAGATTTTTTTTAAATTTAATTAGGCCCAAGGGTAGCCAGGCATGTTGAATTCCCCAAAGGTGTTAAGAAGCTCAGTCCTCAGATTTTTTGATAGCCTGGTGATCTTTGAGGAATGGCTAAAGGACAGGTGGAAGTGAAAATATAAGGAAGAAGGTTGATGTGTCTTGAAAGAAAGCATAGCATTCTCTACGTGTATATAAAATGCATTTTCTTTGCTCCATACATTTCCTAACAAGATGAAATACTTGGATATCAATCCACCACAAATGATTGAAAGATGCCCTTTCTTCATATGCTGTACATTGTGTCTGAATATATATATTTATCTAGATAGTATGTGTTTATATGGGAAAGGAAAATCCTAATTTTAATTCAACATTTTTATAAACATTTGTTGAAATTATTTTCACTAAGGCCTTACTGGAAAAGAAAAATTCTGTTACATAAATGACTGCCTTACCAATATATTCCTGCAAAACATAGCTATACCAATCAGGACACAGTTAATTCCATCTACCTCTAAGTATTGCAGTGCACTGAAACTGATGCTACCCTACACTCCATCATCAGTCTTTTAAAATTTTTGACTGTCACTACTGAAAATTGACATGTAGAACTAAACTGGCTACAGTGGAGGCTTAATTCAGTGACTTGGAAAGTGGCAAATGAGAAATTACAAAACAGAAGCAGTGTATTGCAGCATTTACTGCCTTTTAATAGTACAGTGCCTTTACTCTTCTGCTCATGATTTAAATAGGTATATCTTTCATGCACGTCTATTAATCCTGAATTGTAAGGATATTTCTATATTTTAGAATATGCTCTGAGGCTTCCCTTTCCCCTCCCTTTCACTGGTTCTTTCAGTCACATCCTTCAAACACCTAAAAACGAAGCTCATGAGACCATTCCCTGGCATTAATCACAGCAGCATATAGTGTGGAGCTATTGATAGCTTATAACTGCATCTTTTGAACATTCAGTGCCATTGTAATCACAACATGATGAATGCACTTGCAGATGGCTTTGTCTGTAGTGGTCATAAACTCCAGTTAATGGCTGAATTAATTTATAGTAAATGAATAATAACCTTTCAGGCCATTCTAGGGAATAAACTATTTGTCACACTTTTTCTGTTCTGAAAACAGCAGTTATAATTCAAGTAAGTACATGTGTCAGCTTCCCAAAATGTGGAAAAGTGCCTTGTATAAATAAAAGGATTCACTTTTAAAGCCATTATCTGAAGAGTTTCAGGAAACAAGCTGACATCTGAATAATCATTTCATCTTCTGAAGTGAAATAATTTCTTTTTTCACATGCATGCTATTAAAAATTAAAAGGACATGGCATTCTCTTTTGTGTTATAGGTGGATGCTTTTAGAAATCTCCCTGATTTTTTTTTTTTTTCATTTTTTCCTAATTCATCAGTGAAGTTTCTTGCCTTTTGCCCAAACAAGCAAGCAAAAATCAATCTCAGACAGGTCTGAAAGACACTGGTGAAATCCCACATGGAGAGTTAACTGACTTGTTGAAAATGAATGAACAATTTACTGGGATTCTAAATCTAGGGGCAAACAAGATTAAAATCAGGCTTTCTCATTTTCCCTGATGATCTTGGAGTTCTTTACCAATCTTAATGATTCAGTGATTCATTGGATGTTTTGTCTCTCTTAGTTCTCTTTTTCTTCTTCATTCGTCCTCAGATCAAAGGGAAACACTTAATTGTGATCTTTCAGGCTTTAGTCACTATGGTGTTTTTTTTTTTTTCCTGTTACTTTACTCCCAGTAATTGTTTTTGCTGTACCTACCCTAATTAAACAAAGAAATTCCCTTCGTGAGACGCTGATCTTGCCCTCCAACAACCCTGCTGTCCAGTGCAGATTGGTATAATGCCTGTTCTTCCATGAGTCTCTGCTGCTGTTTTTTCTTCATTTAGAGAAGGTCAAATGAATCAAACCCAGTTTCATGATGTGGATTGGAAGGGAAAGCAGGCACCACAGAATCCTTCCCATAGTAGCCTGAATGGATGGCAGCATGAACAGCAAGGTCTAGCAAAATGTACTTACTTACTTACTTGCAACAATTTTGATGGGGAGAACAAGGTTTTAAGCACATTCTACTCCACACTGACTGGTACAAGAATTCTAGAGCAAAAATGCTTCATATTTGCTTTCTTGCTGGAATTTATTATCACTAATCAATGACTATACTGCTTTCACAACTGCCTTGTGCTCTGGTTCCCAGTATGAGAGCACCAACAACACAAATAGCTGTAGCTGGTTAAATTAGCAATATTGCAGAGCACATTTTTGCTGATGCATCATACTGCTGCTTCTCTATTTAAATGACTGAGAGATTGGATTTGTTTCCTGTCTTAAGATACTTTATTGTTATAAAAGGGAAAATACGTTAGAGGATATTTTTCCTGTCTGATTTTCATCACAGGGCTTTAAATATCCCAGTATCCCACTATTTTTCTGGCTCCGTAGTTGAAAAAGCATGCATTTTTACAGAATAAATCAACTGAAATCTGGTGGTTATGCTTGCTAGCATGCTTTTTGTTTGTTTGCTTTTTATCACTTGAAATTCTGATGTGAAATCCCAGTTTTTGAGAACAGGAAGGATTACGTTTGATAATTTGTTTTTGCCATTGACTTCATTACATATAGTAAGACACTGAAGGAAATACAACTTCTGAAACAACTTCAAAGTGTAAGGTCGAATTAATCTATTTTCAACTATAAAACATACATCATGGTAGAATTATTACTTTCAAAAAACCTTACAGATACAGAGAATGTACAATGTAGGAAAATTTGAACTTAGTTGAACTAGTAATTTTGTTTAACCTCAGCCAGCGCCACACAGATGCTTGCTCACTACTCCCCTAAGATGGGGGAGAAAAATCAGAGGAGTAAAAGTGACAAAACTCGTGGGTTGAGATAAAGGCAGTTTAATAGGTAAAGCAAAAGCTGTGCGTGCAAGTAGAGCAAAATAAGAAATTAATTCACTGCTTCCCACAGGCAGGCAGGTGCTCAGCTGTCTCCAGGAAAGCATTGCTGAGTTGGTACAACACACAGCACCTCTTTCTTCCTCTCAGCTTTATATGCTGACCATGACACCTCTGCAATATCCCCTGGGTCAGCTGGGATTGGCTGTCCCAGCTACGTCCCCTCCTGACTGTGCACCCTCATCCTCTTTGTTGTTGGGGTGTGAGGAGCAGAGAAAGGCCTTGGCTCTGTGCAAGCACTGCTCAGCAACAATGAAAACATCTCTGTATTATCAGTGCTATTTTCAGCATAAATCCACAATACAGCCTCTGTGAAGAAATTTAATTCTCTCCCAGCCAAAACCAGCACATTACTGAATGGATTAGAGATGAAAATCTGTTCCTGTTGCACCTCTAAAAACCATTTAAACAATGACAGGCTGACTCAGCAACACTGCTATAGATTCTGAAGGAGCTGTAAAATGATTATTCAGTGGCACAGTAAAAAATATCAGATTAAAAGAGTGAAATCTGAGCAACTATTAATGAGAATATGCATTTATAATTAATGTCAAAATAACAACTTCTTATTAAAAGTGAGATGTGAGAGTTGAAAGTAACATTTAATAAACATACTCTGGTCTACTTCATGCAAATGGACAGCTGGTGATAGTAAAGAATGTAATAAAATGTGGATTTTTTTTTTAATTGCACATTGTCTACTGCATCTTTTGAAGAGAAGGTAGTAGCAAAACCTACTAGTATATTTAAAAGAAATAATTATTTGAAGATGTTCACAGTTGTTGATTATTTTACAGTTTGTCTGGGAAAACTACTGGAACACCAAAGCAAGCAAACGTAAAAATCTGTGTGTGGTCAGCAATGAATGAGCACAGTTCTGTGCATTGGATGTTGGTTATCTGGTCAAAGAATGACACTGGGGTTGTGCAGTTCTGAGTAAAAGTGTTTTCCAACTTGAGAGTACATGTTTCTCAACTAGCCAAGATTACCTTCCTATGTGTAATTCATAATGTCATTCACGCCAACACATTTTTATAACAAATGCTTACCGTGACTGCCCTGTCAGACGTGACATTTTCAACAGTATCTTCCAGTCACAGGAGTTAATTGTTTTTCATGGGCATCTTGGTTGTCAATGGATTTGTATATCAGTAGCACAAACATTACTGAAATTGAAATATCAAAAACTATTACATTACCAAAATAGAAACACAGAAACCAGTAACACAGGCTTTAGGGAAAGGGAAATACAAGCCAGTAATACAGCCTTAACAAGCCATTCAAAATCTGACTTTAGTATCCCAGAGATTATTCTGACCAGAATTATGAGAGACTTTTTGAAAAATTATTATTTATTATTCATTGACTTCTTGAAATGTTTTTTTACTTCAGCTAAGAATAATTTCTGTCTTACAGCTTTGATGAAAAATTTTATGCTAAGTTGATATGATGCCTTGTTTTAATGAATCTCAACTGAGTCAGATTTCTGTTACTTACCATGTGTTTCAGGGAATACAAAAGCAATGTGAAAATTACTCCTGATAACCTTGGTTACCTTTGAAAATGTGATATTATGAGCAATTATAAAGAGGTGAAAAAAGAAAGGAATGCAAATCAGGTCTTTTTTATTAGTGGCAGTGGTTTTCAGCATTAAGCCTACTTTGAGTGTTCTGTATAGCTAAATATGTATTTTACTTTATCATTATGAAGTGTGAGATTATTGATATTTAGTTTTAAATGCCTGAAAACTCTTATATTTCTGTTTGTAAACCTTTTTATTTGTTCCAGCAAAAACACTGTCATTTTCAAAATGGTGAATTCTTTAAGAATATTTGAGTTTATTATTTTCACCATCTGACAAAGCACTTGCATATTTCTGTGAATTTTACGTAAGTATGTAAAAATGTATATATGCATGCATTTAAATTCAGACTACCCATACTGTACCAAAATTGGGATCTAGGTAGGCACCTCGACTTGAAAGAGAAATTCAGGATCCTATCCTCAGACACTGCCTACTCTGGTAACACTTTTAGCTATTCAGCTCCTGCAGTTGGACTAAACATCTAAACTTGCATGTGCTCAGAAATGGGCACTACCTCCCACCTTTAGTCTAATATAGAAACTGAGTAGGAAGAGACACAGTCTCCACCTAAATCTCCAATCTCTTAGGCATACTCAGTCTATATTTAGTACATTGATAACAGTAAGTTCAGGAAAAAAATGAAACAGAGGTGTACATTCTCATTCATGCCATTTTACAGAACTGCTTTGTAATTATAACAGATTCCTGTTTAAATACTTCTTTTACAGTAAATTCTGAGGTTTTGGGTCTCTCAGACTGACGTAATGCAGATATGAGACCACAGAATAAGCGCTGATCAGAAAAAAAACAAGGTAGTGACCCACATGTTGAAAAAAGCTGCTCTTTTGTTGATATTAATAAGGAGGTTCTCACTAAGCAATATGAGAGAATTTGGGGTGACAGACTAGCTGCCACTATCAATTTGTCTTGTCCCTTCTGTAGGACTACCTCAACAATCTATCACCTCTTGAATTATTGCAGCTCAAAGTGTAAAATATAAAATGAATTGCATGGTTCTGTTTGCTTTGAAAAGCTGGGTGGTAATCTGTGATTATTTTGAAGTTGCTGGTCACCTCACATGTTCTACACTTGAGGGGGACAGACTGTTGAGAGCAGGAAACCTTTGCTGCAAATACTTTGAGAGTGGAAGACATCTGTAACCATTTGATCAAGTCTGTTTTCAAGTAACAGATGACGGTTCTCAGGAATTTTCTGTTTCACAAGCTGTGGGGTAGGCATAGTTCCAAAGAATGAACAAAGGCAAACAAAGAGACAAAGCTTGGATTGTGAGGTATATTTTGGTGAGCTGGAATTCTTTCCCTGTAACAAAGTGTTTCTGAAAGGAAAGTTATCATATAATGAGTTTCAAATTCACCACCCCAATTAAGAAGAAGCATCTAATAAAGAGAGGTGGATTTTTTTTCTTTAATAAATCATCTAAAAATCATGAAAAAGTAATTTTAGTAATGGAGAACATATATGTAATATACGTGGTGGTTTTACTGAAGAGTATAAAGGGTGTTAACTTTAGCTAGTGACAGATTCTTAATAAGTAGGAAAGATTATTGAGGTCACCCAAAATGCATAAGAACTAACCCTATTTACTATACAGAGTATTCTTTATATATATATATATATGGTCCTTAATTTATATTCTTTATATATATATTGTGTATAATATGTGTATATGATATGATTTAAATCCATCCTCTTTACCTGAAATGTGATTGAAGCATTCACAAATGCTTCAGAATATTTTATCTATATGCTAAAGAGGTGTTTTCGGTATGTATGTTGGCTAACACTAATTTTAAATGTGGAGAAGATATTATTTCGTGTGACTTCTGGAAGGAACTTTGTGGAACACACAAGAGTTGGAACAAAATACAGTAAGAGGACAATCTTGGTTGGAGCTGCCTTGCAGCACAGTTTTGAGACTTCAGTATTTTCCTGTAAATAATCAGATCTTGAGACATCTTTTTTTTGTTTTAAATTGTGGGAAAATTTCATGGTGAAACAAGAAGTTTAAGTGGGAAAACTTCATTGTCATATGCTTTGTGGTTATTTTTAGTCTCTTTTCAATAATTCTAATCCTTGGTGTATAAGCATATGCAAAACAATTTCTAAACTGAATAGGAGGAGTCTAGGAGCATACCTAAAACATTTCTTGTCATCTAAGCATTTGGGAGTGTTTAATCATATTTTATGTATTTTTATACAAAGGCAGTGGAAAAAAAAATGCTTCATTTTAATGTCTTTCTAAAATTATCATCTGTATAAGCAAAATATTTCATAATTACTTTATAGTCTACAAAGTACTTTTAAAATTCATCTATAGTATCTACATGTCAGATTTGCAGAACGTATTCCTCATCTCTGCAAATTAAAGGGCTGAGAATATGGACACTTAGAGTCTGATTTAGTTAAAATTATCCCCTGCAGCAGAGGGTGGGTATCAGTTCTTCACAGCTGAGAATGATTTTCATAATTGTGCAGCACTCAGCAGCTGCAAAATCCCTGAGGATGCATGTTGCTCCTGTTCCAGAGCAGTCTGGGTTTGCCCTGACTGGCAGAAGCAGTTTGACCCCTCATCTCTCTTACACTCATCTTGATGTGGGTTTCTGGAGGTGCCCGGTTTCCTCGAGTCGTCAGAGGAAAGTTGTAGATGCTACAAGAAATGCATGAGAATTTTTTCCTTACTGATTGACAGATCCATTTAGAACGACTCAATGAACCTTTAAATAATGTATATTCTCTATCTGCCTCTGCATTGGTGGAGATAATTTTCTGACACATTGCCATCTAGTGGCATTTCTCTCATGGAGCCTATTAGAGGATGCTAAATGCTAAGTACTGAAGGCTGCCTAATCTTTCCTTAGGTGGCCATATACATATGATAGATATATTTGAAAGAAAAAAAAAAAGGGGGGGGAAAAGAGACAATAAGAGTCATCTTTTTAATTTTAGCAGACAAAAAAATTAAAATGAAGAAAGTAGTTACCTGCCTTAAAGCTGGTTTTATTTCTAAGTAAAATGTTATTCAGGTTTTCAATTAATTATTAAGGAGAAATTTAAAAGCACTAAAGCTAAAACCTGTATTCATATAAAATTGCACATCTATTTTTCTGAAAAGAGCCTGAAGATAGGAACTTTTAAATAGATCTGACATATTACTCTGATCCCTTGGAATTGTGTTACTTGCTTGTGGGCAAATTTTAAAATATCAACTTCTTGGTCCTGATGATTCACAGATATGTTTAAAACATGACTAAATAATTGGTTACTGTTATTTCAAAGAGAATGATCATTTCTCCAGGAGTTTTGACTCATTTGTTCCAACTAATTTAAAATTACATGAGCTGAAAATACAATTGTTAATCACAGAAAAGAAATTTCACTCATTTTAACAAAAACAATTAGTTCTGATGAATGTTAATATCAGAAGTGATAAAGCTATTTCATTAGAAATTAATTTAAATATAATTATAAACAAGAGATTCTTTGCACAGGTTTTGTCTTGTGCACATTTATGCTCATTTTATGTGCTCAAGTGCACATATCCACCTAAGCTCATGCATATATATATATATATATATATACATTACTTATGTCCTATGCACTGTGGGAATGCCTGAATATTCAGTGTAGTAATTAGGATACTAACAATTGCCCATTCAAATTTAATTCTTTTAGATAATTAAAAGATTTATTCCCCATTCCTATAGTAATTCTGTCTGTGACAGCCTTTCCAAAGGCATTCAAGAATCAATGCCAGAAAAGCTTGGACAGATTAAAAATGAAGAGAAAAATAAAAATTTGAATCTAAATGTAGAGTAATATATGGCTTGCTCAGATGTCTAAATTTAATTTTTAATTGTGTTAGAAAAATGTAGTAGCTGCATCATCCCTAATATACTTTGAAACTATAAAATGATTAATAGTAGATGTGATATATAAATATTGATAGCATACAGTTGGTAACCATTGTTTGATGATTGTGGACTGTTTTCTAGGTATTTCTATCTAGTCTCTAAAATCTTTGAAAATACAACGATGTATTTTGAATCTCTGAAATGAATAGCATTTCAGAGATTCATAACTGCTAGCATGGTTACAAATTTGTCTTACGGTCAGTTTTTTATGACTTAAGCCCTATTTGAAGCCTATGTATTTCTTTATTAACCATTGGGTATCTCATCATGAGGCTGGCTTTACCTTGTGTCAGGATAGCAGGAATGTGAATAGCACATTTTCTTTGACATGGATTGGGGATGACAACATTATTTGTGAGTAGCAAAGTCCAATACGAACAAGAGAACTGTCTTGGTTTAGATAGACAGGTATCTGCCAGGGAAGATTGGAATCTCCCTTGGAATATAAGGCCCCCCCCGCCCCTTTCCAAATTATTATAAATTTGCAATTAAAAGGCTGTCTGGCAAAGGTTTTGGGAATAGGTATAGCAGTTCTTTACTAGGGATATTAAAAATACAAATGTTGTAATACAAAAGAATAAGCAAACAAACAAACAAGAAATCCTAGAGAAACCCTGACAGAGCCAGAAATACAACCTGATGCCCTGTTGGTCAGGGTGTTGGAAACAGTCCAAAAGTAAGCCCTCCTGGAGTGGCAGATGTGGTCCTGTTGGAAGCAGAGATGATTCTATGGAGCCAAGGGTCCAGAGATGGATCCAGTCCTCCTTTGGGAGTCCCATGGGAACACTGGATGTCTGGTGACACTTGTGGCTCCTTTTTATCTAGGTGGAAATGGTTTGGCTCCTCCTTCCTGGGTGGAGTATCTCACAATAAGATGATGAATTGTATCATATCCTTGGTGAGCTTTAATGGCCCTATTAACAGAAGATATCTAATTGGAAGTAGTGGAAGAGTGAACAGAGATAAGAAACAATACCCCACCTGATTTTAACAGATGGCTTGTTATCAGAAAGGCAGTCACCCCCTCTCTCCTGGAGTTACAACAGATTTAAAAAAAAAAAAAAAAGCCAAAAAAACACACCACCTCCCAAACAGGTTTCAACAGATGGAATAGAATAAAATTTTTTTTTGGTTATAAAAATCCAAGACAAGAACTCACTCAATCCTGTTCCCAAGAGAGTCAGCATGCTAAACTACTGGTTTTTCATCTACATAGCATCAAACAACTGCATGGATTTCAGCAGAAATATGGATTTCATCTATTTTTAATACAACGCTATATAGAGAGATGTATTCTGCTAGTTATAGATTAGCTATTAATATTTTGAATAGGCTGGCTGTGTGCAGGAACTGGTATAGACATGAATAAGGTGTGGTTAATGTATTTTTTAAATTGGATGTATTTTAATAAAGTATTGATGCAGAAATTCTACACAGGTTAACACAAAATGAAACGATAATATCAATATAGTGCCAAGTACTCACAATATGAAATTATCACTCAAAACTCAAGGACACAGTTACAGGGGTGTAAAAGACATGATAATCTTTGACACTTAAAAGAATTAAAATAATTGTACTGTCACAAAACACCTTAATATTTTTTAGACAACATGCTGACTTGAGTACCTTGAAGCCTTTTATTAACATTTATACAAATCAATCAATAATGCCTATCATTCACTGCTCATTTTGGTAAGGAAAATGTCAGGGTGTTAATATGAAGTGACATAGCCTTGAGTGGTACTGAGGGAATTACATATTCTCTCTGTAAATACAGTTTTTTTCAGATGAAACTGAGGAAGGTGAAAAATGGCTTGAGAAAAGATATATGTTTGATACGGAAAGAACAGGAAATAGTTTTCTGACTCATGACAGCTAAAATAGGTAACAGGCTATGTGAGTGGGAATAAAGAAAAAGAAACAGCAGTAATGTAGGAAGTTCAAGATAAAGAAAAAAAAGCTAATTTAACTTTTATGGTATTTAAGAATGCATATCTGGAGTGTAATTCAGTGCAAGTCAAGGAGTAACAGTGGCACATATCTAATGGGTTAATTGGGAAGGATTTATGGCCAAAAGTGTGAGGGAATGGCACAAAGTATAAGGTAAAAACTTTTCCTCATGTAGAATGGGAAGGAAATTATTTCAGAAATTCTGAGTAAACGTCTGTTAATGCCTTTCTGAAACCAGCCTTCGTCTGGATTTTAAGTTCACGATAATGGAGGAAAAAAGATAACTATGTATCCTAGAATCACAGAATATGCTGAATTGGAAGGGATCCATGAAGATCATGGAGTCCAACTCCTGGCCCTGCACAGGACACTCCAAGAGTCCCACCATGTGCCCGAGAATGTTGTTCAAATTCTTCTTGAATTCTGTCAGGCTTGGTGGTGTGACCACTGCCCTGGGGAGCCTGTTCCAGTGCCCAAACACCCTCTGGATGAAGAATATTTTTCTGATATTCCACCTGAATCCCCCTGACTCATCTCCATGCCATTTCTTTGAGCCCTGTCACTGGTCATGAAAGTGAAGCGCCACCTGCACCTCCACTTCTCCTCATGAGGATGTTGAAGACCCCAGTGAGGTCTCACAGAGTATGATTTAAATGTGCTATGTTGGAATACACATTAGTTGGAAAAGTAATTGTTAAAATCCCCACTGAAGTGTTGTTTAACCTTTGTGGTGTTCATCAGGGAGCATTAATAACCTTAGAGTAAGAACTATTTTGACAGTTTGTGTTGCCATATAATTTTACATTTTCCATGGTTTAGCTATTATGTAAATTGTGTCGGGAAACCTGGCATATGTTTTAGGTAATAGGAGAAGAGTTGGACAACTAAAAACTGAAATTGAAGAGGAAATTATACCCTGTAGTCATAATAATGCTTTGGACTGGTATTTGGCAAGAAAGGAGTCTTAGAGCTTTATAGCTTCTGGTATTGGCTGAAAAAAGTTATTTGCAAGGTGGAATTTTGAGCACAGGACAAGTGATGGGCTGTGTGTGTTCTCAGATTGTCTTCTCAACCTGCAGATTATCCAAGTCAGCATGTACTGACTGTGCCCTTTCTTTCCAAGACTAATTTTTTACTTGTTTCTCCTGTCCCGTCTGTTTGGACAATATTTTGATGACTCTTTTCTAAGAACCCCGATACACTCTTTTCTATAATAATTTGAAAACAGCATTTTCAAATCTTTGAAATCCAGTGATATAAACATATAAAACTTTTACATTCATTCCCAGGAATGAAGGAACAGCTCTTTAACTGCTACTGTGATCTTGTATAGCCATTGTGAGTGCTAATAGAAATGTTTCAAGTGACCATAACCAAAATATTTCTCTTTTATCCCTGAATTCCAAAATTAATCTTAAGATTTTGAGACTTTTCTGAAAGAATTCTTGATTATGTTGACATGAAAGATCAATACTTCCATTGACTCATATTCCTGGAAACTTTGCTTCATTTATCACTATTCTATAGCTAACTTGGTAACACTGTGGTCTGAGATATCTTATTTCTTCACTTATTATTATTATTCTGGCAGGATTTTTTGTTTTTTCAGATAATGAGGGGTGGAGGTTATTGTCTAATGTTCCAAGGTGCATAAACTATCTCAAATCTACAAACCCCTTCCCTCTAGATCAAAACTAGCTATGCTGACCCTTGTATCAATTGGTGAATACAGGACACAGGGAAAGAAGAAAGCCCCTGAGCAGATGTTAGGCATTGCGCATAACCTCTGTCAGAGCATGAAGGTATATGTGTGTAGTGATAAAACATTCATATTTTCATATTTCAAAAGAAAAACAACTAAGAGCTGCCCCAAATACAAAAATTTCTAACCAGTCAATTTAAAGAGCAATCCAAATCACTTGAAAAGATATTAGGTATAAAAACGGAACAAGAAATGCTCCACCATAAGCCTTCATGAACAGCAAGAAATGAGGCAGATAAAAACTGAGATAAGAACTAATACTAAAACTAAAGAGGAGGAATATATACATTTCTGTTAAAACAAATTGTACTTGAGATATAATCTCACTTTACACAATACAGAGATTTCATTTTCTTCTTAAATAAACCTTAACAATTCTCTCCTTCAACCCCCAACCCCCCCACCTGAGAAGCCAACTAAAAATATTCAGACGGACAGAGAGAAGCTACAAGAGCAGATTTGGTGAGAAAAGGGGTCCCTCTCCAGGCTGCAGTTTGCTAGTGCCCTTGTGCTGTTGACACAAGGTTACTGTAGTTCCCTCTTTGGATGCTGCTCAGATCCTCCAGCACTCAAAGCGACGTTTGCATCCAAAGAACTGAGCTTCTATTCACGTATCTGGAACAGCAGTATTGTTATTTTGCTCCCTTCATGGTTTTTCCTGTGCCAACCCGACAGAAAGCTACAGAACTGAATCAGAATTGGATTTGGCTTCCTCAGGAATCCCGACAGAGTAGGCCCTGTCCCTGAGGTTGCACTTGAAGTATTGCTCCTTTGTGTTCATGAAAAGCAGTGGAGAAAGACAGTCATCTCTAGAAGAGAAAGTGCGTTGTAGTCTCTACAAGCTTCAGCCATTGGGAAGTCATTTTAAGATATCTCTAATTTCTGTATACTGTTTTCAAAGATGCTTACACAATTTTTGGACAAACACTTTAAAGTGTATGAATTACTGTAAAATTCTCTGAACTAAATATATAAAGTAACTAAAAATAGGTAATGTGTAGCAGATGTAGCACTGCATGTAAACAATGTTCTTAAAAATAGTTATATAAGATTACAGCTGAAAAAATTTCCAGCTTATGAATGCTGGAAATGCTGGAAAAAATATGATCATTTTTAATACATTTATGTCACAGAGATTTTTCTGGTTGTAAATTTGTTATAAGTCTTTGGAGATTGATCTTATGTAATGTTTCCCAGAGTTTTCTAAGGTTTTGATAATCTTTCTGAGACCAATTTACTCTGTAATTCTTCTTCCAGGGGAGAACATTGACATTTATTTTTCTATATTTTGCAACTGTTTGAAAAGAAATGTGGAAGAAAACTTTTACAAATAAACTTCTGAAGTGTAATAATAGAAGACCTTTGGAAAGGCTTTTTCTTTTTTTCTTTCACTGAATAAGTTCAGCAAACTATTTTCTGTCATGTTGACGTACTACCTGCTTTTAATTTCCTAATACGTATTGTTATTTTGTAAAGATTCAAGGCAGCTACTCACAAAGTGGCACAGAGAAAAATAGCTTAATAGTGGCCAGCAGCCTTCCCTAACTTAATTTAGGTTAGTGAATGAAAAATATTGCACCCATATGAAACATTAGGTTGAATTGGTCAGAGTTAGGATTTTATTGCTTGGTCTAATATTCGATGAAACTTTCACCTAAAAGTGGTGAGTTTAACACAGGGAACCAAAAACTCACTTTTTGCTCAGTTTGCTGTTCATAAAATCTAACTCAGACAACAGAGAATTTAAGACAACTAAGTCTAATCTAGTCATTGTGAGCTCATGAAAGGTAATTCTTTTCATCCTAAAGTAGGGGTCTGAAATAGAGAGGTCGATCTCTA
Organism: Trochalopteron elliotii; assembly: GCA_024734555.1. NCBI lineage: Eukaryota > Metazoa > Chordata > Aves > Passeriformes > Leiothrichidae > Trochalopteron > Trochalopteron elliotii. The sequence continues at coordinate 1,199,017 of JANPWX010000016.1, forward strand.
TACGGATCTATCTCATTAGAAATGGCCTACAGAGACATTAGATTTGAAGGTTTAAATTACATCAAACTAACCGTATTTCCAAATGACTGTTTCTTTACTATGGAATTTCCTTTAGTAGGAAAGCTATATTTGGTGTTTATTTCATTACCTCTTAAGTGGGTGTTTCTAATAAAATTGTTGCAATTTTTTCTTTTCTGCTTTTGTCACTAGTGTTTGTGTTTTAGGGACACCATAGCAGCTTCTGCCTTAATGCACCAGAGGGCCTTAGGGAAGATGACAGGTGCTACTGAGATATAAAATTTGTAGTAGATCACATCTCTGGACAAAATCTCAATCAGAGGACAAAGCAGAGTATGAGTGCAATGCATAACGAAGGAATTAAGATGTGCAGTAGATAAGAAACTATTTCATTCTCTGGAAAAAAGGGATTTCTGCTAGGAGTTTGCAAATGACCTGTTGAACCTCATTTGTGATGGCAACTGTTTTTACAGGGCTATGAAGTCCTTTTCAGTAGTCTGAAGATTTCTTTAGGTCATTGTGAACATTTGATTTGTTAGCAGGAGATCTTTTCCATTTTCTTTTTTTTAATATTCAGCTTTTATACAGAGAGTTAAGGCCTGTTACCTGTAAAATATGGATAAATTATGTGTGAATTAGGGAAGTAAAATATAATGCTTCTCTTGATTTCAGATTTTATTTGCATTACACAAGTTTGAGGTTCATTTAACGGCAAGCAGCTGTCAAATTATATATCATTTTAATAAAATCTTTGTACAGTACGTCACCTTTGCAGTCTGCAAAGGCCTTAATTTTATCTGCAGAATCTGGTGCCACAGTTACAGGATTTCAGCTTCAGAGTTCTTAAAAAAACCTGTAAAAATTGACAAAACTACTCAAAAGAGTATTATTTTATAGAGCAAAGTCACAGTACCATGCTTCATTTTCTTAGGAAAGGAAGATGGAGTCGTGAATCTTCCTAGAAGCTTGGGGAACCATCTTTTATATTTATAAATAAATTCGGTCTCAAATTTCTGTTTTATTCAAAACATTGCAATTGCAATACTTCTAGTTGTAGGGTAACTATTTCCGGAAGATAAGTAATTGTTGTTCATTACTGAGATTTTGTGGACTTCTTAAAAAAAAACCACGAAACCAGTATTTTTCCGAAGTGAGTTTTTTCATTGTAAAAGCTATCTTGACTCTTCTTAATATTTATGCAAATGTCCATGAAACCTATTCTTTAGCATAACTCCTGCTGCTTAATCCAGTGCCAGTGTCAGGCTTACAGGCTTGCCATTCCCCAGGTCTTCTCCAGAACACTTTTCTTTTAAGGGAAATGGCCTGACATTTGCCATACATGGCTATTCAGTTGTTTTATTCTTAAGATCTCATAGAACTCAAGGGGTAACCATTAAATCCTGGGTATAACATTTAATCCTGCTGATGTTCTGCTGCTAATCTTGTCAACTTGTTCTGTAATTTCTTCTACAATCACTTTAGTTTTAGATGGATTCTCTGATGAACCCCTGTGCAAAAAATTGTATTAAGGTGGGAATCTCCAGTTTTTTCAAAGTGAACATTGATGCCAAGAAGTCATTTAGCTCCTGTGCAATTGCATGTCCTTTCTAAGTGTTCCTTTTATACCCTGCTCATTAAGAGGACCTGCAGGCTCTCTGCCAGGCTTTCTGATCTTGATTTGTTTAAAAAAACCACTTATTATTACCTCTGAGACTTATTATCACCTCTGAAACTCTTTTACTAGCTTTTTCTCAAATTTTTTTCAGTCTGCCTTATCTGCCAGAGTTATTTTCTTCATTTAAACTCAGCTTCAGATTTTTTGAATTGTGTTCCTGTATCTAATAACCTTCTTTACCCTGCTAGTTAGCTGGGCTTTTCAGTCCTTTTATGCTTTTTCAGCCTGTTCTAAAGAAATGGTGTGCATTTGCACTATGTTTCCAATGCAGTTTCTTTATGAAAAGTCCATGCTGTCAGGAAAGATTTAATTCTCCACGTTGCCACATTTTGATGAGCTTTCTCTTTTCTAAGCATTAAATTAAATACAACCTTGGAATTCCTAGACTTGTTCTGCATTAATACAGCGTATAAGTACATTAAGTACTTTCCCTAATACATTTTATCATTAGTAATTACTAATTACATTCATATAGACACTAAGCATGTCAGCAAAGCAACATATTCAAACTCAGAACCACACAGCCATAACATAGTTTGGGTTGAAGAGAACATTAAATATAATTGATTTCCAAGCCCCCCGGCCATGGGCAGAGAAAACTTCCACTGCATCAGATTGCTCAAAGCCCCATTCAGCCTAACCCTGAACACTTAGAGAATGGAGCATCCACAGCTTCATTTTCATGAACTCTCTGTTTGGCATCCCTTACCTCCAGCCAACTGCACTTCACAATTTGGTGTCATCAGCAAACTTGCTGAGGATGCACTCAATCCCATTGTCCCTGTCACTGAAAAAAATGTTAAACAGCTCCAGTCCCAGTACTGGTCCCTGAGGAACACCCTCATCACTCCTTTCCATTTGGGCATTGAGTCGTAGATCACAACTCTTTGAGTGGAATCATCCAGCCAGCTCCTTATCTACCAAGCTGTCCATCCATGAAATCCTTGTCTCTCCACTTTAGAGTGGGAAGGTGCAAATGCTTTGCACAAGTCCAGGTAGGTGACTTCAGCTGCTCTTCCCGCATCCACTAACACTCTAAACCCATCGCAGAAGGCCACCAATCTTTTTCAGGCACAATCTGCCCTTACTGAAGCCGTGCTGGTGCTCACCAATCACCTCCTGCATAAACTCCTTTGAGAAATAGCAATATTGTTAATTATGCAGTCTTGGCATGTTTGTCTCATCTGGGACAGAGGATTCCATAACTGCAGCCTTTCTTTCATATGTCAGGTAGAATAACATACTCTTGTGTCTCTTTTTGTTTAATTTTTTCACATTGTAACCTTCTGTCACTGATGATTACTGTCTGATTGATTGATGGATTGATTAATGGTCAATTTCAGATTTTTCCAGCAGACCAAAGGAGATGAGGAAACAGTCTTGACACTGACTGTTATCCTCCTGTCTTTTCCTCTCTGAGATTGATTACATCTCTACTGCAAAAATCACGTTTTCTAAGTCCTCTGATCTCCCTCTTCCACTTCTGATTATAGTTTTCAATTTAGTTTTAGCTTAACAGCCTTTCAGCCAAATTCACTGGCATGTTCTTGAAGTTTAAAGCATTTTCAGCTTTTGGCTCAGGTTATCTACTGAAATGGTCAGCAAACAACTGAACTGAATAGAACTCCACCACCATGCAAATGCATGAACTAAAAGATATGTGATTGAAAAACTTGAGTATCCTTTCAGTCACCTGAATACCGGTGTTCGTGAATATTAGAACAAATTACAGCACAGTGCAAAAAAAGCAGCCACTAAATTGCCTTGAAAAAAATAGTGTTTCCTATAATCCGTTTTTCATAGCATTTTAGAAAATGAGGGGTAAAGGTCTCTTGTATATTAACTATAGCACCATGTGACTGGTATTCTTTATCAGTTGCTGAGCAACGGTCATACTCTGAATTTTTAAACTCATTAGCAAGCTGAACAGGCTGGCATTTGGCAGATGTTATTTGATTTTGTTTGGAGGCAAGTCAATGGGAGAGACAGAAGAGACATTGAGCTCATTGTGTTATCTTGCTTCTCTTATTAAATTCTCATGATATTTTTAACACATCTAAGGAGATGGAAAGGAACGTCTTAATTTTCAGGTTATTCACAGAATTTTTATGTTATTTATGTAGTAATATAAATGAAACACATGAGCCAAATTTGGTTAGCTTCAAACACATTTTAATCTGTATCTAACATTTTCCTGAAGTATTTCAGTCATTAGTAATGGCTGAAGTAGCTTTATTTGAATCCTCCAATCGTGCAAGCATTTCTTAAACAGTTTTGTCAGCATACCTCGTCCTTGACCAGGAATATTTTATTTTTGTGTTCCAACTGAAGCCTTTTTTTAATAGAAGAGCTGTCAATTGTTATAAATCTTCTGGCGCTGTGTGACAGTGATGTGATGTGACTGTGCAGTCACAAAGAACTTGCTCTGCTTGGATTTTAAGATAGTGATGGCCAAAGCTTACAAGCCTTGGCAATGTGCCTAAGTAAGCTTAAACCACTAAAACTTTGAACTAATGAGTTACAAACCAGCAGGGGACCTCTTCAGAGCATAAGGGAGGTCAGATACTGTCAGATTTGTAACATGTATTCAGGAGCACACATCTCCCACTCAAATACCAGATGTCACTGTATTGCTTTCTTGACTCATTAATGGCAGTTTTAACATGGATGTTTTTTTCTGACTGAAACTGATTAATGAACTAGTGAAAAGAGAGTAATACTATTCCTTAGTTTCTAAGGGCTGTCTTGAGCATCTTTGTCTAAGGAATCTTTACCTAAACCACTTACTTCCATGTGATTTGAAGGATCATTATGAAGTACTGAATTATTATTGTTGGATTTCACCTCAGTAGCAGACATGAGGCCCAACTCAGATTTTTCACACTTTTCATTATAGATAAATTAAGAAATTACTCATACTGGTATATGGAGTACGTTTTAACTCCTCCAACATTATTTAAATTATAAATTTCTGATAGTCTTGCAAGTACTTGCTGAGCAATTCTGGAAACTAATTTTGCCTGACTTCTGGGTATTTTGGACTTTTTAACCTTACTTGCCTGGCCACAGATAGAGTCTACATATTCATCTCAACAACAGATATTAATAATATTGTAGAAAATAAGTCTATCAAATCTACAGAGCTGGCTTCTAAGACAAAAAAACCCCAAATATCTGGGTGTAGAAGCATGCTTCAGTCAGTAACATAAGTCAACAAAAAAGGGAATATCAGAGTAATATCCATAAATTGCAACTAGCAAGAAAAAAAAAAAGGTATATAGAGAAAGTTGGATTGAATGAAATCACCTGTTTTGTTAGAAATACTTAGGGAACATAGACCAGACTCACAAGTGATATTGCTGTTTATAAGACACAGAAAGACTGTCCTGCAACATGTGATTGCTAAGTTAACTTCTTGCTGAGGATATTATGAATGCTAAAAATTTACATAAGCTCAGAAGATGGAGTTAATGGAAAAAAAATCCATTAGAGTCTTTGGCTGAGTAAGGTTCTGAACTACAAGTTATTTGGGTTAAGAAAGTGTGACATACTGAGGAAATGTTACTGCTTTTTTCTCTGGTTTGGTACCTTTCCTAGGTACCTGATATTGGTCACATGTCCCTTCAGTCTTAGAGTTTACAGTCATCTCTTTTGCAGCTATTTATCATTAATTCTACATACATAAACCTAATAATACCACAGAGTTGGCTGGAGTTTCTTCTGGCTGGTTGTTTGGAGTGGGGTCTTTTTGTTTGTTTGATTTTGGGTTTTTTTTGGTGGTTTGGGAGGGGTTGTTTGTTTTCCTTTGCTTTTCTTTTCTTTTGTTTTCTTTTTAAATCCATGTCTCTCTTTTGTAAATTCTTTCTTCTTTGAGCCAGATTGGAGAGCAAAACTATCAAATGCTGCAGGGTGTGTCATGTAGGACGTGAGTCTACACAAGTGCTCTTCCCACTGCCTCCTGCCTGCCCTGTGAAGTCACTGGTAGTCACGTACTACTGTTGTACTGAAACTATTTTTTTAGTGCAGAGTGGCTTTTAGTTGATAGGGAAGGAATAATGAAATCTTCCTGCTTGGTGAAATTTTGGAGCCTCCTTATGCAGTTTCAAAGTTTAGATATCAAAAAGTTCTGTGTTCCAAGTAATATCAGCACAATGCTCATCAAGACTTTTAAAGGTCTCTCTAACAGAAAGGGTCTTTTAGTCTTGAAGATGTAGCTCTGTAAGGTAGGGGAGATACTGCCAGGTAATTCAAAATCTTGGGATCTACTTCTAGCAGAAACACATTATAAATTCACCTCATGAATGGAACTGGAATTGTTTCTGTGTGCTTGAAAGCAAGAAAAAATAGTAAAGACTGTCTCCCTCGTTTTCTTTTCTTCATTGTTACCATTCACGTATTACATCAGTATGGAAAATAACTGTTATTTGGTATAGTATATCTTTATTAAACATCAGTTCACAGAGTGTTTGAGGTTGAAAGGGATCTGTGGAGGTCATCCAGTCCAATCCCTCTTCTCAGGCAGGGTCATCTAGAGCCAGTAATGCACAACCATGTCTAACAGGAGTTTCAGTATATCTAAGAAGGGAGACTCCATGACCTCTCTGGGCAACCTCTGTGAGTGCTCAGTCCTCACTGTAGTAAAAAGTGTTTCCTGATATTCAGATGGCAACTCTTGTGCTTCAGTTTTTGGCCATTACATTTAATGTTGGGTTCTTGGGCACCCCTGAATAGAGCCTGTTTCTGTCCTCTTTGCCCACTCATGTTTATTTATATACTGATAACATTCTCCTGAGCCTTCTTTTCTACAGAGTGAACAGTCAAAACATTCTTGACATTTTTTAATAAAGAGATGCTCCAGTCTCCTAATCATCTTAGTGGCTTTCTCCAGTGTGTCCATTTCTTTCTTGTAAGGGACAGCACAGAGTTGGACCCAGGACTCCAGGTGTGGTCTTCCCAGTGCTGAATAAAAGTAAAGAATGGGTAAGGCTTGGAAGGGACCACTGGAGGTCATCTAGTCCAAACTCCCTGCTCAGTTAGGAAGCCCTAGAGCATGTACTCAGGAGTGTGTCTAGACAGCTTTTGAATATCTCCAGTGAAGGAGATTCCACAACCTCTCTGGGCAATCTGTTCCAGTGTGAGATCACCCCACACAGTGAAGAAGTTCTTCTACATGTTCAAGTGGAACTTTTTGTGCATCAGTTTATGCTTGTTGCCCATTGCCTTGCTTGGCACCACCAAGATGAGCCTGGCTTCATCCTCTTCACACCATCCCTTCAGATACTGATAGATATTGATGAGTTCCCCTCTCAGGTGACTCTTCTCAGGGTAACAGGCCTTAGGACACAAGCTTTCTTGTTGGGGTGTGGAAAAGAAGATGTGTGTGTAGTTTCCTGAGTCTGGCTTAGTGGACAGGGAGATGAGGCTTGGCTAAATCGTGTAACACTGATTGCCAGCACTAACGAGATTATGAGAGATGAAAATTTAGGCTTCAGGGCTAGGACCCTCTCACTCGGTATTTAGCTGGATGGGCAGAATACGTTGGATAGCAGATTTTATGATTTCTATTTTATGGCATCTGCCTTATCTTAGGTAAATCCCTTCCTGTTAAAACATATTTTAAAAAGGAACATTTTGGGCTGTGTGCATAATATTCAAATATGGCAAACATGCTATCAGCACGCTACTGAGTGAAAGCTTAGATAATTAAACATAGTTGTTGTAATTGCTACTGCACAATTTAGGTGTCTAGAAAGCCATAGGGCAAAATAAAAGTAAGTATCATAAAAATCTGTATTTCCTTTGAAAGATGCCTTTAATAATTTTTTGGGGTTTTTTTTGTGAGGAAAAAGATTTATGAAGAAGAAATCTGCAATTAGAATGAAAAATTCATGGGAATTTGTTTTCATTTCCAAAGTGTATGAAGCCAATTTAAAAAAAAATCATTTTCTTCACAGCAGACCTAACAGGAAAAATTAGTTGGGTAGTCTCACCTCGTCTTGATTTTTTTCTCCCAGCCTATAAAAAACACTGCAAATGTGATATGATTGGCAGCCTCTGCACAAGAGAGGCCAAGGAATAGAATAACAAGATAGTTTGCAGGTCAAGAGAAAAGGGTGAATTAGTAGAGTGGAGTAAGAAACTTGCACAGCCTGGATCCACTGTTTCTACTGTTTAACTCGGTCAGTACTGTTAGTCTTATACTTTGATGAACTCAAAATTCACTGAGAAAAGACAGAAAAGAAGTAATAGTAGGGCTGAATGAATCCAGGAGCAGAAATGTGTTAAGGAACTTTTCACCTCCACTGTTATTTCACAATGAAGCAGAATAAAGCCAGCCCTTTCAAAAGAAGTTAAAGGGAGTTTCTGAAATGAATCTAGCCAAGGTCAGAAATTCTTCTAATTCTTATCTCTTTAGTGGTGTCTGAAGAATATACTCTTGGTCTCAGTTTATAATGAACAGGTGTAAAATTACAAGCCTCTAACACTTCCAGTAAACTTAGGGAAAAGTGTAAAAACGTAAATGTAAATAGGTAATGAAATAAATCAAATAATGAGTCTCAATCTCTTGGCTGAGTTTAGTCCAATATGCCATTGTCACTTTGATACTAAGGTCACTTAATGTAAAATTTGATACTTTCAAGTGCGTTCCATCCAATTTTTTTTTAAATATTATTCCTCCATTAACCATATTTACTTCCCAGAGAAGTCCAAATAACCAGACAGTTCAGATCAAAATCTTCCCTCATTTTCTCAGGGCAGCTTTGTTAAGCAATAGAAGAGATATTCAAAATAATTCTAAATAGAAATTTTCTTTGTGAGGATAGGAGAAAGAAATACCATTTCCTTCTTCTTGTGTTCTGAACTCTTTCTCCTCACTCACTGCTACTTTTCAATATCAACTGTTTTCTTTCTTTTGTGGCATCTTTAGCTCAAAATACCTACAGTCCAGTTTTGAGACAGTCTGCATAAAATGTGTCTTATTCGGTGTGGGCTTTTTGTGTTAGCAGTATGGTAGGTAGTAAAGACATAAATTAAGATACAGTGCTAATTAAATAGTATTTGGAAAGGCCTTCCTTTCCCTAAGTATTTCAACATATATCGACATATATAGGGGTTATATTGCACTAAGTTTATGAAAGAATGTTTCCCCTGGGTCTGCTTATTGCAAGAAGCTACTACTGGAGCATCTCAAGGTTATTTCTAGTACCTGACTGTTGTAATGATTATTTTATTTGAAGATAGAGCTGCATTTTCAATGAAATATTCTGCTTGACTTTTATAGTTTTAAATCTTGTTGTTTTTTTTTCCATCAATTCATCTACATTAGTGAACTTCAAGATTTCAAAAAATATATGGTCCTAAAGCAATGTAAATGAAACAAAACATGAGCTAGAGAAATAACAACCTAACCAACCATGCAAAACCCCCAAAAGCCTAGAATGCCATGAACTAGAAAAATAAGCCTGTACAATGATAAGACCAAGTGGAAGGTCTTTATAATATATAACAGATAATACAGAATAGCACTAGTATAGTTTAAAAGTAATTATTTTCTATGTTAATTTCATAATATAAGCAGTTGTATTTGGAAACAATTGAAGCAATTTGTATTACATATTTTCTGTTCAGAAAATAGACTTTTTGTAGTACTGTAGCTTATCTTTGCTGTCTCTCTTGCAGAATAAATATGTTATTTTGAATACATAAATAACTAAATGGAAATTTATAACATCAGATATAGAACGTTTTAGTCTGCCATCGGGGTATTTTCTAAAGCTCATATGGGTGTAGTTCTTTAAAGTACTTACTGTAATTAAATTCAATTAAAACACTGTAGTTTTAGGAAGTGAACTGAAAGTTACCAAATGGTAACATTTGGTAAAAATTCTAAATATGAGGCACTATAAGCATTTCGGTTAATACATAGAAGTATGAGATAGCCAAACATCATTCAAATAATCTTAGCAATAAACTTTACTTTTCTCTATTTTAGACCTTGTATGGGTGGGTATAAAAATGTCTTTTGTTGAGTTAATTTTTGCAAGTAGACAGATCACGCATGACATAATGAAGAAGCTGAGAATCATGGTCAGTGGGAAGGAAGTCCATGGTTTAGTGAACAGGTAAATGGTGTTCACACAAACAGCAGCACATCCATAACAGCCTCGGTTCCACCTTCTTGTTTTACATGCTGGAGTGTTCTGAGCATTACTTGCTGCCGTGGTCCCCTGGGTACCATGGGCTTCTCTCACCTGAATGCTCAAACCACTTATTATTTATTTTTTTACATTTTGATTAACTTTAATCAGCAAGCAGTAACTAGGGTGCTCATTTGATCACAGAACACTTGATTACATCCTGCTACGTTTTCATTCTGGATTTTGAATTTTGTACTAATTTTCCCAAAAGTTCTTTTGTCTGGCTCTCCTTTTAGTGTGAAGACTGAAGCAGTTATGACTGAACCAAAGAAAGGAAGAATAATTTCTGTTGGCTTTGAAAGTTCCTAGAGCTTTTTTCAGTTCTTAGGAATTATGCCATCTGCTATAAATACTCTGAATAAATTGTAACAGTATTAGATACTGTTAATATGAAAGATTTAAGTCACCTTGATGGTTCTTTTTTTCTGAGTGGTTATAGACTGATCCATTGTCAAGCTTACAGTGCCTTATATTCATATTTATTTCTGAGCCCTCTTTTTAATGTATAAAGCTTCTTCTATTCTTAGAAGAGGACTTATACTCTGGAGGTTAATTTAGCGTAATTTAAGTTCTAGAATCACATAGACTATTATGGTCCTTTGGATTTCACTGTAATTTTTCACTTCGTAGTGACATGGCTTGATTCTGATTGCCTTCACAATGATGTAAATCAAGATAATACCACCAAGAGGCTGGGACTTGGTAACTTTTTTCATAGGTTTTGCAATATATATGACTGCCATAGGACAGGACCGTTACTAAAACAATACTTTTTCTGTGAGTTTCCTAGCTAGGTAGTGACAGTATTATTGGAATTTGCTAGAATTTTTTCTCCAAAATTGTGCACTTGTATCTGAATTGAATACCTTTAGTATTCAATTCAGTGTAAGTTCCTTTTTTTTTTCCCATGAAATTTCCTCAAGCAATTGCTTTAACAAGCTAGGTCAGATCCTGCTCTCAACTCTGTTTTCAGTCATGCAGGTTTGTACCTAGCTTGTTAAAGCAATTGCTTGAGGAAATTTCATGGGAAAAAAAAGGAACTTACACTGAATTGAATACTAAAGGTATTCAATTCAGTGTAAGTTCCTTTTTTTTCCCATGAAATTTCCTCAAGCAATTGCTTTAACAAGCTAGGTACAAACCTGCATGACTGAAAACAGAGTTGAGAGCAGGATCTGACCTAGCCACTTCAAATAAAATGCACTTGAGAGCTCTTAAAACTTGATCAGTTAAGCTGTTTATTTTCTGTTCTAAAAATACAAAGTATGTAGAAACCTCATGATGAATGCAACAATCACTCTGCAAAGTATATGGGTAATTCTTCAAAAGTAACATAATTACAGCTCTCAAAAAGGTTTCAAAAAAACTTCACAGTAGTAAAAGGAATGATTATTCAGTCAGAGTAAACTAAAGACATGACAGCGTAGTGGCAGCATTAAGTGTAGTAAAGCATCTCCTACACACCCAGCAGGTGCTTCCGAATAGGGAAAGAGTTTCAGTTTACCTCTGACATTTTAGGAAGTTTACCTAGAAACTTCCATAGCTGCCTAACAAGAATTAGCTCGGTGCCAATGCAGGGGTGTAGATTGGGCTCTGAGACTGTAACTCAAAACCCTGTGGTGATCTTATTGGCTGCTGTTATCCCTCCTAAAATATTCAGTATGTAAGAAAGAGCACAAAAGAAAGTGAAGGCTTTTTGAGAGGTTGCAGCAGGGTGTCTGAGGTTTCTCATGCACCTGTGGGCGGCTTATCATTTGTTTTCTGTAACATTTGTTATTTTGTTATTTTTTCTTTATTAAGGCTTCTGATTTACAAAACACCTTCGAAGAGCAGTCTCGCTCAAATTAATTATAGCCACTTTTCTGCCAGGCTGGCCCTCAGAGTGTGGGTCAAACCCACAGGTAAGATGACTTTTGCAACACTCAGACACACCAGCCCTCACCATGTGACTCTTCTTGCTAATTCTAGTTCAAATCCTTTAATCTTCAACCCAGACAGATTGTGGTCTACTGGGAAAACATTGCTCACTCAGAAAGGTCATAGGGCTCTTAGGTCCTTGGTGTGCACAATACCTGTACGACATTTGGATAAGTACTTTTTTCCAAGGATTTACGTCAAGATAAAGAATGAGTATGTCCAACTTATCCAGATGAAGTAATTTGACCTTAAGACTGCATGTCCTGATTCTGTCCAGGACAGAGTTAATTTTTGCAGTAGACATGAGGAGGCAGAGCTGGGAGCCCTGTGGGACATGGGTAGGATGTAATTCTCTACCACCTCACATCAGTAGCTACGAGTGGGGATAGGGAACTCTGGCTTCTGAGAAAAAAGGCATGGTTTTCCAGTGGATCAAAGAGTGCTGCTGTAGGAGACCTGGCCACCATAGCTCGATGTTTTCTGGGGTCCATGGGGAACACTTTTGCATGTGAATCACCCTCTTTTTGTATACTCTTGCCATAATATTGTTGCTGTTGCTGTTTGTTTTCTTATCTCATTGCTGTTTCCAGTAAATTGTTCTTATTTCAACCCATGGTCTTCTCTGCCTCCTACTCAGGGGGCAGGTGAGAGGTTCATGGTCTTTTTAGTGGGAGTACTAAAGTGGGGAATACAACTCCTAAACCATGACACTGCAGATGACTCCTCAGGTCAGATCTGGACAACTTGAGTGTGTTGTGCATCTCTAGGTACTAGGGAGGGTGTGTGTGTTTTCTGTCTTCGCTTCTGTGGTCACCTCTCTAATTAGCAGAGCCCTTGGAAACTTGGACCGCTTTACAAAGAACACCCAGACCAAATCTCTAGAAATGGCACTACTGGGGACCTACCTGACCTGCAGTCTGTGGAGGAGGATTATACAGGAGCTGCTGGTTTATCTGGCCAGCTTGGGAGCAATAAGGGATTTTCTAGTCCTTTTCATTAAAGAAACCTAGGAACAAAAATCCATGGAAAGAAAGCAGGACTAATTACTTACCAATGTATGACAGTCAAGCGTGATGTACAGAAAACCTGAAGGATGATTTTATAGAGGCTTGTGTTTTTTTGAGATGTTTAGCAGCATGCAATAGCTGTTATGCTACAGAGCATTCAAGCTGAAGTGTTACATAGACATGACCTGTCCACTCAAAAGCCTAAAGGCAACCTATCTACAACACAGGCCATGACATTTCCCAGCAGCAAATGGGGTAGTCCAAGTTATAGGGGTACTCTCTAGTTAGGCTGCAAGAGATAGGGTGGAAACATCTTGTTGTTTTGGTTTTAAGGAGCCAAATTGCAGATTTCATCCACTCTTTCAAGGAGATGAAATTAATTTCTCTGAGAGAATCAGTACATGGCTTGTATGACCTGTATAACCAGATGGGTCCCACTTAGCATCTCTGTGTCCAAGTAGTTTACCATGTCACACTATATAGCCCTTGATGGAATCAGGATGACATCTCATATCCAAACACTTCCTAGCATAGGAAAATTACTACATGAAACTTTAATGGGCATATTTTGCCCTTTTCACGGTTACTTTTAAATACAAAATTATCACGTATCTTTTCAAATGTGAGCAATGAGGAATAAGAGTCTTTTGAGTCCTTAGTGAAGATTTTTTTCCTACTAATTAGTAATCCTGTTTCTACCCAGCCATATAAAGGGCAAGTGTGTGAAAAATGGTATCATATAGATGAAAACCAGACAATATTCTACTCATAAATTAGTAATTCTTGCAACAAGGTTGCCATTCTTTTTCTATCCTGCAGAATGTGAAAACACATGTGAATTCCTCAAAAATAGTAGGATTAGTATTAGGAGAATTTTCTGAACCAGTCATATGTTTTCAGTAGGCAATAACGCTTCTGTAATTTGAGTTTAAAAGATCTGAAATATTTAAATAAGAAAGAAAGAAAGAAAGAAAGAAAGAAAAAAAGAAAGAAAGAAAGAAAGAAAGAAAGAAAGAAAGAGAAAGAAAGAAAGAGAAAGAAAGAAAGAAAGAAAGAGAAAGAAAGAAAGAAAGAAAGAAAGAAAGAAAGAAAGAGCAAGAAAGGAAAGAAAGGAAAGAAAGGAAAGAAAGGAAGAAAGAAAGAAAGAAAGAAAGAAAGAAAGAAAGAAAGAAAGAAAGAAAGAAAGAAAGAAAGAAAGAAAGAAAGAAAGAAAGAAAGAAAGAAAGAAAGAAAAGAATAAAAAAGAGAAAAAGAGAAAATATAAGTGGATGATATTTGGGTATTCTTCCCATTGCTGAAGAATCCAAAACATACTTTTAAGGATGCTTGTATACTTTAAAATGTATTGTAGACTTATGAAATTAATTTCACAACATATCTAATGGCAGTTGATGACAAAACACATGGTTTCAAGAGGCCTTGGGAACAGTTTTGTAGAGTGCAAGATTTAGAAAGACCTCTGTTAACCCCTGTTAAATGATCTGTAAAGGTAAATCACATCAATCTTAAAAGTATTGAAAATCTCATACTTTTTTCAATGAGTTCAACTTTATTTTGGAGCAGGAGTGCACTTCTGAGGTGATTCTTCCTGTTGTCCACAAGTACAGAGCTTTCCTTTGCTTTTTGAAGTAGTTGTAAAACATGCAAATTATTTTCAGATGCTAACCAGATTAAACTGTTGTTCAATTGTTCCTAAGTATTTCTTCCACCAAACTAGGATAGACTTAGTCTTGAGTAAATCTCTGCAAAAGCTTAGAGTGGTAATGAAATGGTTTTCTCAGGTCTGTGGAGAATTCTCTTTCCAGGACACCAAGAGCGTGGCACATCATCATTCTCCTCCCCTTGCTCCCTCATTGTATACACAGACGTTACATATGTAAGGAAAGACTTAGCTGATATACTGTAGTTAAAAAGTAAGTCTTGTAAGTTTCTGTTTTTTTTCATTCATAAACCTGTCCTATTTGTAATGTCTTTTTATAAGGAGTGCAAAATAATCCAACACATTGATACTGCCATAATGCTTAAGCTGATTAATTTGTTGTTAAATCAACTTTAAGGCAACATATTTAGCTATTTCTGCCACATCATTAAGAATACATTTCTAGAGGGTATCCCTTTAAATTTCTGTTTCCTTGCTTTTCAAATATCATATTCTATTTAAATAATTACTGTATTAAAGTGTGATATTTAAACTGTAATTTGATTGGAACAAGAGCATGGAGAGACAAATCTAGGGTGGGTTGATTGCCTTCCATTCAAACCAGATTTTATTCTAATTTCTGTGAAGTTACAGTCTTTTAACTATAACCAGAATTAATCCTTTAGTTAAAATTTTGTTTCATCACTATATTTTTTTAAAAAAACTTAATGATCTTAAATGAGTTAATTGAATTTTTTCTCAATTTTTCTTTAGTAAACTCTTCACTACACACAGTATCTTTCTTCTATGTTTGATGACACTGATGAAGTGACTGCTTTCCCTTTGTGATCATAGAATGAAATGTAACTTCTAAGTAAAAGCTAAACAATTCTTACTCAACATCATATTTGGAATTGAATATCTTCCTATTTGCCATTGACTGTAAATGTTCATGCATTAAACATTTATGTATTTGTATGAATACCTACAAGTATGTGTAAGTATAGACGAACTCAAATTGATCAGGAAGCAGTACTAGAAGCGTGTGAGTTGTGTAAAAGGGACAGGTTATCCTCTTACTTCCTCAAGGATTGTGCTTCAAATGATGGTGCCTTTAGAATGAACTTGAGAAGTGATGCACATTTTTGCCTTTACAAACACAGAAACGGAAAACCAAACATTGATGAAGCTTCAAGACCCATGCGATTTGGTTCACAGCTAGAATCATAAGCTGCTTTTAAAGACTGGTGGGATGCATCCATTCCCAAGCATATTGCAGAATGACCTGTTCTGCACAGAGACTTGTTAACTGGTGGTGGTTATGCATATTAGATTAAAGAAATCTGAGGAAAGGAAAAAGACTAACTATTGTTCTGCCTTCTTTATTGCCTTTGTTTGCAACTCGATCTGCCAAGCACCACCTGACCATTGTTTTGCTACAACTATTTAATTCAACAGGCATGTATTCCTTTCTTTTTGTTAGAATTATATGTGATCCTTTCAAATTCTTTTTGCAAAATAATTAAGACTGTTTTTGAAATACTGATTTTTATTAAAAGTATGAATAATACTGCGTGCTGAATATGAGCTGTGATACAAGCGAGTGAACATACAGCATGTGGTAGAAGCCAAGCTAGAAAGGAAAATGAGATGCTGAAAAAGAATCTCATTACTCAGTCTCTCAGAGATTCAGGACTTGTAACATGTAAGGCAGATGAACATTTTTATAGATGCATATGTTTCAATTGCAAGTTCTCTTGGGATACCTAAGACAAGGAAAACCAAAGTTCTTTATGGCCTTAAGCTTTCTTTTTCTGCCTGAAAAATGAATTTCTTATTACTTTATTAATTGTGCTAAACATGAATTTTAAATGGATTTTCTTTTCTTAGTTATCAGTTTAGCATTAGACATATTTTCTTTTGGAAATCAAGTTCAGAGAGATTCCCCCAGTTTGTGTCCATAACAGTACATATTTCATGGCCTTTCATATTTCATACTGAGATAAAAGTATTACTGACTCCTTTTTTTTGCTTTTATGGTCATTTGCTATAAGCCATCTCCTAGAGCAATTCTAAAGGCCCTATGGGGTGCTTAATAGTCTGTGGCACATATCATGAAGTACAAATGAATGCATATATCAAGACACTGCAAACTAGTGCTTATTTTAATGTGAAAATCTATATGAAACTGAGCCAAGTATGCTGTATGATATAATTGGCTCAGTACAACCTATTCTTGTAAAAGCATTCTTTCTATAATTAAAGTAAGAGCTGAATCCTACTGGGTGATTATTTCCTCTGTGATTAGAATATATTTTGAATCCTATTATAGATACAGTCCTCCAGATCCTTTGACTGGGTTGTGAGTTGAGTGGTACCCAATGTTTTTCTTAAAGTCTTCACTTTATGAATCAAACAGGTAGTGTAGAAGCTTACTAGTCATTTTTAAAGCAGGAAAATATCATTCCTCATATATACTAGGAAAAAAAGAGCTTAATTGCTGAAAAATAAGGTTTAAAAAACCCAATTAGTGAAAATAATAACAATTCTCAATTCATTCTCTCATTTTGGAGATATTTTTACAGTTTGCACATTGAACATTAAATAATTTGTGATACTGAGCCATGTATTTGAGTAAGCCTTAAATCTCCAGCAAGCTTAAACAATAGATGAAATCTCAGCTATCTTCAGAAAACAAAATCCACTGCAAAGTCTATTGATGTTCAGCTAACTCTATAGATCATTAATCTGTTTTCATTTGCAAACAGAATGTATATTAAAAATCATTACTAAAGCATATGCTTTTTATGCATGCCACTGTAACCCTAATAGATTTTAATCTAGATTTGAATTTTACTCAAGAGCAACACTCATCCTCCTTTGATAACATAAAAATTATGCCAAGTACCGTTAAGTGAAACAGTATAGAACTGAGAATGTAAATCCGCAATATTTCTCAATTCTACTCTTAAATAAATAAAGTATTTAACAAGTTATGTAAGACATAGCACTAGACAGTTCTTCCATTAGAAATCTGACAAGTCTCTTCAGTCACATCACGTTTGATAGTCAAAGTGTTCTACTTTTGAGTAAACTGAAACTACATAATTTTTTTTTCATGAAAAAGATCCTGTGTCTATTAAGTTCTTTTTCATACAACAGCTATTTTATGAGTGGATCGAGCCACAGATTTTAAATGTAATTTTCCATCAGAAATATTCAAATATTCATTAGAATATTTGTCATCACCTAAAATGGCATCTAGCAATTGTTGTAGATCTCCATAAATGAAGTAGATTTTCATAGCTCAGAAAAGCTCATCTAATTTTGCTTTTTAGTAACTATTTGGGCCTACTATATTAGATTGTGTATTTAGTAATTATTATGCAATTATCCAGTATCTACAATCGGTACTTCCCTGACAGGTACACCTGTTTTGTAAATAAATATTCTTTTTTTGGGAAAAATTTAAACAGGTTCTGTCAATTCATTCAACTATTACTCTACTTTTAAAATATGCAATAGTTACTGTATTGATGATAGCAGACACACACGTTGTTTCTTAGTTGCTTTTTTCTCTTTAAATAATTTAATGCATTTTTTATGTAGACAAATATAAGATATGAAATCACAGAAATTTCCAACTAGATGCTTACTTTTGTTTACCTAGTCTTTGGGAAACTGTAGGTCCTTCTGGAGAAGGGGGTGGATGGAGCTAGAGCTTGAATTTTTGCATAAGCAAAGGTCATACAGTTCCCCTAGGTCATACAGTTCCCCTCCCAACTTGTCATCAACACCCTGCACCTGGATGGAGATGTACAGATAAAACTGCTCCCCTTGGCTTGCCCACTTCCCCCTGCCTTTTTTAGAATCAAGCATATACACTGTCATGTCCTCCTTTATGCTGGGAGAAAGAGTAATCCTCAAGCTTCAATGCAAAACCACTGCTGTGGTGCAGGTACTGAGAAAATTGTGGTGTTAGTGTTGTAAGGACAAGGGAAGGGAGAGGATAGTGTCACAGCACAGTAGTTCTTATTACTAGAGATGTGTGACAAGAATGACAAGGGCTCCATGTATTGTTTATTCCATAAATACCAAAATTATTTTATCCTTGCATGGTGACATAATTTTCAATGTTGTAACGGAGAACACTATGCACAGCTGAACAGCTGCTGAATCATTGTAACATGTAAGCTTGTGTCTGTGTTTTGCTTGCTTCACTGGGATAATGTAAAGCTTTATTTAAACTTAAACAGAAGTAGTTAGACTACATGAATTAAAATCCATGGCTCACAAAAATTATCTGCATCATTCTTACCTTTTTTGGACCACTGAGGCTTCAATAACAATTAGCAGCATGGCTCCTCTGGCAAAGTCCTGCCACTGTCAATTAATAATTTTGGTAACTAGCATTTATACATAACTTTAAAAATATAAATTGATATCTCTGAAATCATTTGAATTAAAAAAGAAATAGTATTTGAAAAACTAAGACTTACTGTTATCAAAAATTACTTAAATATGGAATTTTAAAGCTGGCAGTGGTGTGTTCAAAATATTATATGAAATTGTATCGTTTATGAAGATTTTTGGTATTTGTATTTTCTGTTCATCCAAAGATATAGATTTGTCTAGGTATGACCAGCAGTCACAGGTAAAACTCTAAAAAATTCATGAGAGGTTGTAAAAGGCTAGTCAAAATGTCAGTAATATTGTATTTAGTATCTCTGCTAACAGAATGTCAGTATATTGCTGGGTAAGCACCAAATATATTTGGTAAGTTTTGTAGCTCCAAGATGACCGAATGCATATTTAATGCATGAATAAAATTTCCAATTACCTTCTAAACCTTGTCATCCTATTCTTATAATATTAAGCATTATTTACCTGAACTCCCTTCAGTGGGACTTATTTACATGACTAGAATACGTTAATGTGGATGAAGTCTGCTTCTTCATGTACTGTGTATACCAGTAAACTATTACTCATTAGTAAAATGCATAGTACCTTGTTGCTTAAATGCTTATCTACTAGATAGAAAAAATAGGCAAATATGTTTGCTCTCTGTTTGTACAGTTGGTATATTAATATAACATATACTGTATTCACAAAATATGGGGAATTGCTTGTAAAAAACAGTAGGAAATACACGTTTTGAATGGTACAGAGTGAAAAGTTGTGTCTGTGTGAAAAGTTGTAGATGACTAAAAAAGCACTTGACAATTCACACAAATACACATATTAATAAATGCTTTGTAAATTCACATATGTAATGAAGCTAAATGAATCTGTGAAAGTTTGTCTCTCACAAGAATCAATAACAACATAAGCATAATGCAGAAAGCACAGTGCTGTCCTTATTTAGAGCTTGGCTTCTAGTACTTTAGCTTTGTCATACTGAGATAGAATGATATCCAGATATTAATCTTCTGGACAGTAGTATTGAAAATTTCTCAGTATTGAAGTGAGCTAATATTACTTTATTGATTGTGGTTATCTATCCTTCTTGAGATCCAACAGAATGCAAGGGAAACATATGTGTCTTGTTTTAAATACTTGCATAAAAATCTCATGTATTGAGATACACTCAATACATTGAAATATTGTATTATTGGATTCAACTGCATTGAGTGTATATGAATAAGACTATTGCTATTGATTTATGGTGAATATCAACTAGACACAAGTAGTACTATATCATTACTGTTTTAATGATTCATGTGGACTCATTTATCTTTTGCACAGACATAACAAAATTATTCTGGTTTTGACTGAGAGTTTCAATTAGATAGTTAGCATTTTGTCTGTGTGATACTGCAGTTTTCTATGAAACAAACAATTTGCTTGAGAAGCTAGATGCTAACTTTTGCCTTGTTATGAATGCTTTTTCTGTACCATGCAGGATGTAGTATATAATCATTTATAATTCTTTGGAAAAGTGAATATCAGTGATAATTCACTTTTGTAATGCTATAGCAAATGAAAGCATAAAATATTCTATGATGAATTAAGAAGTAGTGGAAATACTTTAATGTTTTGAGGTTTTTTTTGTCATGTGTTGTTTTGCCAAAGTAACACTTAATTATCAAGCTGTATCATATATTAGCATACAAGGAGAGTAGTGCTGCATATTACAATTCTGTAACAGTTTGGCTGCAATGAAATCATCTTAAAGAAGGTAAGCTGAAGAAGAGATTAGATTTTAAGCAAGTTGTAGGTGTAGGTTGGCAGTTTCTTGTGAAGGCTGTGCTGCCTGTCCTAATCCAGGAGTTCAGAGAGCAGCAGTTACCTGGCTGTCTCATTTGTTTGCGGTTGTCTGGATGGATGTGCTCACTGCACCCAGAAGCACTGAGGCATGTTTTCATAAAAGTCATAAAAGGCATAACTGTTACCTGCCAAAGGGACAGTGTGTTTGCTGCTGTCATTTCCCATTTTGCTGACAGATCAGATCTTGCAGTCAGAGCTCCCACTCAGTAGTGTCCAGGTACTTTCCTCATGAACATATGGAGAATACAGACATCAAGGAGGAACAAACTCAGGGCCTTTGCATAATCTGCTTGCAGCTATAAAATCACATCCCCTTTTCTGAAGCCTTGCAAGCTGTGTTTAGCAAATTTTTATCTACTGAGAATGCTGTTCTTTAGAAAAAAAAAGTGCCAAAAACCATTGTGGATTTCTTCATTAAGTAGAAGTTTTATAGAAATCATATTATTACTCCTCTCAGCACTCTGGCTGATTTCTAAGTAGCTTAAGCTGATTGTTTTGATGTAAAAATCCAGCATGAAGTTGCTCTTGATTACAAGAGATCCATCTCTTTTGCATGATTTCATGACAGATTCTTTCATGCCTTTTACTTTGAAAGGAAAGTATGCTGGCCAGTCAACTTTTTAGAATGTGAAGTACCAAATACAATGTTGAATGCTTTGTTAACATTGACAGCGTGGATCACTGGAGCTTTCTTTAATTTAATAGCCTTTCTTGTTTTACTAAGGATGACTTGCAAAGAGGAAACAATGGATCCCAGAACTTTTCTATTTCATAATTCCTCAGAGTTCTTTATCTCTGAATGCCACTATATGAGAATATTAATATTAACCCACCATGGTGGAGGAGGGGTAGGAACTGCATGATCTTTGAGGTCCCTTCCAACCCAAACCATTCTAGGACTATAAGATTGTAGGATTCTAGGATTGAAAACAGTTTCTGAAGATTTTGTCTGGCTTTGAGACCAGCTGGTACATGTGGCTTCTTCCATAAAATGAAACCATCTCCAAAGCATGGTGACAACATTGAAATTACCTTCTGTGAATTAGTTTGTATTAATGTAATCGTTCCTTGGCTTGTATAAGTCTTGACCTGTGGGGACACAGTTTGGAGACAGCTGTTTGGCTTTTGTCAAAACCATCCTGGGACTGTGTGAATAACAAGTGCTGGTATTTAGGCATTTTAGGACTATTAAATTTAATAATAATAATTCCGTAATATTTTATTCATTGAGAGTCACTTCTGGTTATGCTTGTCTGGGTTTTCCACTAGAAATTTTAATGTAGTATAAGAAATTCTGTAACTGTGCATTTGATCCACAGTTGGCTTTAGTGATTTTGAGCATCTGAGTATAGCTGGTAGGTGTGCCTAGGTGGGAGTATGCTTAGAATAGATATGTGAAACTGGATCCTTGTAATTAGTGTATGCTTTACCCTGTGCTACAGAAACCACTCCAGAATTGTTTGTGTTGAATAGCTTCAATATTTTCTGCTTGTCAGGTTTGTCAATCACAATATAAGGAGTCTAATAAGTTTTCATAGTAAGAAATCAAACTTTTTCATGCAAACACATTCTGGATACTGCAGAGAAGATATAATTTTAAATATATGACATTCAAAGTTAAAAATTGAGAATTGAGATGGATTTAGAGAGACATTTTAAATTTGCATTTGTTAATTTGGAAGCTCAACTACTAATTTTCCATTTGAAGAGAGTAATAATAATAATTCTGTGGTTTCGGATTTTTTTTTAGGTAAATTCTAATACAAATTCTCAGATCAATCAAAAAAGACTTAATTGGGCTGAAAGTAAACATTCTTCTTTACTGCTGAACAATAAATACAACAAAAGCAAATTACTAGCACAAGAACTGGAAATATAAGGGGGTTAAGTTTGTACACCAGTTTCAAGATGAAATGTATTATGTCTTGCCTTCATATTCATATAAGCAAAATCATGCATTCTCAGAAATTCAGATTTCCATATGCTAATTTAGTCTCCTTTGCTTTCCCTTCCAAGACTGCATGCATTTTCTAGGAGTTGCCAAAGGACAATAAATATCATTACTACATTATGACTTCATCTTACAATTTAAAAAAGAATAAAATTTATTTCAGTAAAAAATTAAACTTCTTTCATTTGAAGATGATCACTTGACATAGCCCGGATTTTGAAGTAAATACACTAAATATCTCCATGGGTTTTAAAATACAGACCTACTAATTTAAATAATGTATGGAACCTCAAAAAATCCAGGTAATTTTACCAGCAATCTACTTGTTCCCAGATAAATTCCATCTAAGTTACAGAGATTATGGACTATTGCAAATAGCCTTGATGAAAAATGGGGTCTAATTCAAACATCCAGTCAAACATTACCTACATCAATAGCATGCAGGAAAGTCTTCCAATAAAGCTGAAATTACCTTGAATATTTTGTTTTTAGTATATATGGAAATTGACTCTGGATTTGACTTGTCTTGTGACAAAAGTTCTTTTCAGTGAGTATTTGTCTCCTCAGTGATTTTATTTAATTTTCATTAATGTTAGTAGATTACTTGTAGGCAATTTCATGAAAATAAATTATTTTGCAGTTGTGCAATGCGGCGTTGCTTCGCAGATCTGGAGTCTCATTCTCTCAGTTTCCATAGTCAGAGTTCTTACATGACAAGCTAAAGGACTATGAAGCTTTTGTGCATCTTTATTGTAGGAGAGTTCTCTTCAATATTTTCCTTTGACAAACCTGTGCAGTATAAAGAAGATAATTTTTTCTGTCTTTCTCCATTATATCTCTAGGAACCCATGATGTAGAGATATTTCCAATGCCTCACCATCATTCTTTTTCTGCTTTATCATCTATTTCTCATTTCAAGGATTTTCTAAAGTATTGTGAGGGAAGCAAATTATTAGTAAATTCAATTTGCAGACAACAATTTTTGAAAAAGCAACCTAAGGCCATCCTATATGAAATTACACTTTTAGTAGTTGGGAAACTGTGAAGTGTAGAATTTCAATAGAGTACATGTCATTTGTTTCCTGTGGTAGAAGCAGACAAGCCTGAATTGTTGGTCACGAGAAGGTCGGTAGAACAACATTCATTACCTGGAGAAGTGATGCAGGGCCATCTGTCAACTTCATCTCTTAATAAAATTTCCCAAAAGGAGACGCGCTGGGGAAAAAAACAAAAACAAATGTAACTAGCCTGTTTGACAGTTAGCATGACCCTCGCAGTAACTTTGCCTTCATCTTCACTGCGATGTTAGTCACGAGTTTGCTGTGAGGCTGTTTTCAGACCTGATACAAAAGCTTGTGATTAAATGGTTTTTTGGAAATGGTTTCCCTTGCGTTTAACCAGATCCCAAAATGACAAATGACATTCCAAAAAGTCTGCAGGATCAAGCCTTTTTTCTGGGAAAAATTAATGCATTTTGAGATACGTGAAATACTGTTTTGTCTTGTGTGGGACCTGACCTTCAAGAAAACTGTTTATGAAGGGAAAATAATTAATTAACTAATAATTTCAAAGTTATTCATCACCAAGCTAAAGGATACTGCATGCAAGAGTACTTCACCATATATCCTGTTGATATTTGTGTGTTGAAGAATATGAACTTAAGCTGCTCAAAAGGAGAAAGGAAGGTCAGTGATTAGAGAATATGATTGAATGAATGCAGTCTTAAATTTTAACCTTTCCTGGCTAAAGATTTCAGGTATGACTCTGCTTTTGTATGTAGATTTGGTTAAGAGAAACTACCTTTTATTTGCTTAGACATATCCCTCTAGTTTTCAGTTTTGCTGCTTCATTGGCATATGATGATACCAACAGTAGTGCTGTTTTACTGCGTTCTGTGAAAAAAGAAGCATGTGAAGACATTGTCAAAATCAAAACTAGTATAGCAACAGTATTTTTTCATTGTTTTATTTGGCATTGTGGATGATTATACAGATAGTATAATACATTTAGTTTTGACTGTAAATAAGAAACAGCAGTATATATTTCTTAGTTTATTATCTATTATTGATTAACTATGAAATCATGGACAAATTCTTCTTTATCTGCCTCAGTTCTGTGCAACAAAGATAAACAGTCTTTAGTTAATTACAGACATGTTCTTTAAGAATCAGTGGATTTTAAATACTTTGCAAATGTAAAATGTTACTTCAGAGATAAACTGGTTGTAGCAGAAGCATTCTCATTTGTGTAAAGTATTAAAGCTGTATTCAGCAAAAAAGTGAGTCATATTTAAAAAATACTGTTTCTCACATTAGCATTTGTTAAAGATACATATCTGTCCCACTCAGTGCATGACAAATCTGAAACTGATATACAGTCTTGGTAACACAATCACCGTACTTACTCGTATACATATTGTAAGAAGTCTGAAATACCTCATCTGGTTGATCTACTGTCTGTTTTCTGAACTTTTTGGAAAAAAAAAAAGCCAGTTGAAGATAATTATTATTCTTACACAAACATTTCAATGTGGCTTTTATCCTTTTATGAAGGATATCAATAATCTCTGTTATCTCATATAACACCTCTATACATGTTGGCAGCGTTTCTTGTACCTATGCAGTGGCAATGTTAGATATGCTGAAGTAATTAGGATGTGAGTGCCAACTTTTAATATTTCCTCTGCTGCTGAACTTCCCTCCAAATCTCTCCTGGAGAATTTGAAAACCAGATTTTTTTCTCCCTACACTCCTTCTACTGCTCTCTGAAAGAAAAACAAACCAGTCTCCTTAGAACATTATGTTGCAATGAAAGAGAAAATCATGCTTCCAGAAATCTTTCCCTTCATTGTGAACTAACAAAACCCCATTGCAATCAATTTTCCACTTCCAAAATCTTTTAAAGTCTAAGCCCTCCTTGGTTTCCATATCATATCTAGGGAAATCCACAGAACAAAAATGCGAGACACCATCATTTTTTCCGTAAGTTTGTGAATCAGCTTTCTGATAGCCTCAACTTAGTACTTCTGAACATACTATAATAGAGTACATGTAATTTTAAACATCAAAACAAAAGATTTACTAATTCAGTATACTGACCTTAAAGACTATAAAATACTGACTTCCAAATTATATCTTAAATGAATTTGAAATATTGCTTTATCGAGTGTGTGAATGCATCTTTTTCATACATGAATGAGTCTCTGCATAGACTGCCAGAACATTTTTTTACATAATTTACATATGCAAAAAATATGCTGAATAATAGCAAATACTGTGTGTGCTACAGTTGTTTAAAGGTATTTGACATAGCTGAAGAAGAGGAGAGAGCAGAAAATAGGGACAAAATTACTTTTAATGATTTTTTTTCTTGCCAGTTATATTACTTTACAAACTGGGCAGCTATTTCACCAAAGCTCTTCAGGCCTGCTTGTCAGGGGCAGACATTCTGAGAGGAAAGAGACCTCCTTCTGACTACTGAATGACAGACAATCATCAGAGGAAGTGATTACTGTAGGTTCAGGCTGAATATCCTTTAAGAACAGCACAGGGAGCCGTTAGTAGACCAGGAGCAAATGAGCTAGCTTGGATATGAGATCTAGGGAGTTACTCACATTGAGATGTGACTTCCATTTATGTCTCTTCATATCATCATTATACAAAATAAGGAAATCATATCAGTAGTTCTGTTAAAACACACTATCCCAGCATTGTACACAAACCTTCCCAGCCAGCAGTATTTGTCTTAGTTATATTAGTAGGAGAAAATGTGACTCAGGGGTTTCTGTCTACATTTCCTTTGTGTTTGTTTCATAGCACTGATAATATCTGTTTCTCCAAAGTCTTTCTGTTAACTGAGCAATTTTTTTTCAACAAAAAAAAAAACCCACACCAAAGCAAAAAAACCTCACATACAAAACAAAACAAACAAATAAATAAAACACCAAACCAAAACAAGCCAAACTCTACACCAAGCAACCCACAAAACAAAATCCCCAACTTGACTCTTGCAAGAATTTTTACAGTATCTAAAAGAGTGATCATCAGAATTAGATCATTTTGTACTTCATCCCCAAAATATAAAGCTTCTATTCCTGTGAGATTTCTTCTAATGTCATAGCATAAAGTACTTCATGCTATGCTGATTTAAATTATCTTTATGACCTTATGTGTGATATCGCTGTTATTTAAAAATCAGAAGCAAGTCAAGAGCATTTTTCAATTTTTGGAAGACTGTTTTTAAATTGTGTTATACTGAGGCAGTTGGTTAATAATCTCATCAGTGATGACTTCTTATTTTTCTCCTTCTGAGTGGTTTATGAGCCAATCTTTATAACACAACTCCTATAATTTACAAAAATATATTTTCCAAATTCCATAAATACAGGATGTTTGAGATACATCCATTCTTCTAGGAACAACATGTATTCTACCACTTACTTTATCCGCAATATGGTTGCTCTTTTCTGCTTCACATACCAACAATTTTTAAAAGAAAAGTAAATTAGAGTGTTATGCTCTATCAGTCACTCAGAATATAGGCTAATTGTTCTTCATAAAATGAAAAAGCTCAAGGTGCTCAGCACTCTAAATTTTACAAATTTAATTTTGAAATCCAGTACTTCCTCAAAATTAAAAGAAGAATTAAGTTTCATAATATGGAAAAAAGAAGAAAAAAACTACACCAGCCTGTCTCCTTAGTAGATTTTTATAAAGACATTTCAAGATACTGCTGATGTGTAGAAAGGAATGGTAGGATACAGGACTTTTGGGTTCCTTTCCATATTTTGGAAGAAAGTGCATTCCCATAGACACACAGTTATAGGACAAAAAATTCCACATATTTTGGAGTGTATTGAGAACATTTAGAAATATTTCATGGCTCCTTTTTGTTCACCTTAGGGAAGGATATTTTTGTGGTGGTACATACTCCGTTCCAACAACTGTTTACGATGCCAAAGACAGAATTGCTTTGGTTTGAGCAGGATTTGACCAGGATCTTTGGAGCAATTAATGAATTGGTTTTTGGAAGATCTTCTTAAGGTCCAAACTTGGTTCAACAGAACATTACTGAAAGAAATGGTCATTTGTGGTCTGGGAAAGGAGGATGCAGCTTTTTCTCTGCCTCATTTCTCCAGCTGGGTGCATTTTGCTGAGATACCTTAGTGACAAGGTGACAGGTGACCGTCCTTCTACAGTCCCACCAAAAGCCTAGTTACACAAAGAATGGAGTATGGCTACGGAGGTATTTGGCATGATTCTTTGTCATATACTCAGTATCTGGCCTAAACTAAATCTCCTAGAATTTATGACACATGTTATGGAATGGAGGAAAATTACAGGGGATGGTACAGAAGACACAAATCACAAGATGGCTTACCTAATAAATTTTAAAAAATCTTCAGAACTCTTCTTTTTATGTGCACCTGATTTAATACTGACTTAATGGATTGTTGCTTTTATTCAGTCATTGATAGTTCAATTTTAATGGTTTTGTGAGTGTATTAGAACTGTGTTATTTAGAGGCTGTGTGTATTACTGAGAACAGCACACTAGTGAATGCTAGACATTTGTGTCAGGATAAGATATGAACTATTGAAGGAATAAAACAATGTATGTCATGGATTGCACTTCTGCAGTAATCTGTTCTTGGCCTCTTTCTTTTTTCCTGGGCTGTGCAAAAGCTGGTTACTGCAGCCCTAGGGCAATAGTACCATGTTATCTGTGGCTCCAGCACTACAGATGGGAGACATTCCCATAACGGATAAATAAAATATAAACCTGCTAGAGTACTAGGGAGGTTTATCTTTTCTGTTTCTAAGGTCCATGATGAGTCTTCTAACCCTGAAGAATTCTTTATTTCTCTATACTCACACAGAGAAATGTATGTACTGAATCCTCCCAATCTTGCCATATTTGATTTATCTTCTTTTCATGGCCAAAACACATTGGTAGCATCCTTTAATATAAGTAAGCTCTTTTAGTCTGATTCACTGCTGTATGTTTACAAAATCTGTAAGCTCTAACACATAACACTTTTTACAATGGCAGTTTCTGTTTTTTAGAGAGCCACTGAAGCTTTACTTTGCTGCACACTTCTCTATTCTAAAGTGTTGTTTAGAAGGCTTGAATTAACAGTGGATTTTAGAATGGCATAATAATCTAAATGTCACATAGCCTACAAACTATGGTAATATTATTGCAGATTGAAAAACTGTTTTGCTTATTGGAATTGGACCTGCCAGATAAAATGCTGATATTGATCAATCAGAATAAGTAAGGGATTTTTTTCTCATAAATGAGTGTTGGGGAGCTGACTAAAGAAAAAAAAATGCATCAAAAAGAGGAATTCACAGGAAAAGTAATAGAGAACATACATTTCTTTAACAAGCAGGTCCAGCCATGACGAGCTGATGTTACCAGAACAAGTTATAAGGGCTTCTTCGGTAACCATCTTCACTCCAGTACAGAGGCCTTCATTTCCTGGCAATTCATAATGATTTCTGAGTGAAAATGCCTTGCTCAACATTCAGTGCAGCACAGCTTTAAATATTAGGAACATATTTGTAATCAGACAAAATTTCTCGTGACGTCTGTTTTTGATCCACTATATGAGGATATAGTAAATATGGTATATCTGAGGCAAGAACCTTACTTGAATTAGATGAATTTGGATCATGAGGAGTTAATCTAATCTCTAATAAAATAACTGAGAAAGCAGCTCTGGGGTGGGCTATGCTCCAGGCCACAGTTTAATTCACATACCATTTTTGTCCTCAGATAATTAATTTACTAACTGCTAACTTCATCTCTCATGTGTTGCTAATCTCTTTTTGAATTTCCTTAGTACACGTTCTGCACATTTAAAATTCATTTGCATACAGAGCTCTATTAAAAAAAACAAAAACAAACCCATTGTTAAAATGGCCCACTATTTTCAAGTGTATTTCAAACATGGTTACCACACTCAGCTAGATTGTGGGCTTACTTTAAGACAACATATAACTTCAGAAATAAGAAGAAGAGAAGGCAATTGTTAGGAAAATCAAGGATATAGAAACTGGATGGGGAAAGTAAGATTGTTAGCAGTTATGATGGTATTTTAATATCTTCTGAAAAGGTCATTTATTTTATAGTGTTAAAGATATTTCAAAGTTAACTTATGCCTTAATATGATGGTAAATTCTACCTACAGTGTCTCCTGTTTAATGAAATCAGGTTTAATGAAAACATGATTATTTGTTGTCACAGTGAGCAGAACCTTTCCTTTTCAAAAGACTGAATTGTTCCTCAGTCTAATAAAGAACAGCATGGCATAGATGGGGGAGAAAAATTCTGCTCTTACTGGTCAGGAAGGGAAATAGAATAATTGAAAGAAGATAGATGTGAAAAGGAAAATGAAGGATGTCTGAGAGTTTGTAGTGCAATGTAACTGCCTGCATTTTTATGATTTGATTATTAAGAGATTTTTTTGCCCAAGTTAAGGTACAAACGAGACCATATTCTGAAGTCAATAGTATGGGTTTTTATTTAACAGTAAACGTGAATGAGAGAGGGAGAGAAAGAGTGAGAGAGCAGGAGATAGTCACTACCCTGTGAATCCTGTGGAATCCTGTTGCATCTTTCTTCACCCTGGTTGTCTCAGTGGCAGGGGTCCCAGAATTGTTCTCCTGGGGCATCACCTTTATACAGTCCAAGTTCTAGGTGTCCATGGGTCATAGATGCCATTGCCATAACTTGGGCTCTCGTGTTCATGCAGCTGCTCTTACAAGCCTGTGACTGTTGACTGTGAAGAGCTGAAATCTCACTCCAAATCAATTAAAGCTTTCTGTGAGCAAGGGGAGACCTTTCTGACACTCATTAGGCTTTTTACCTGCTTCAGTAAGAATCTTAGATGCCCTAGTATTAAACTCTAGGTATACAGCTCTGAAGTAAGACATTCAGAAACAGCTGTTTGATCCCTAATTATGTATATGGTGAAGGAGGTTCAGTTTATTGTAGAAATGAAATTCAGAGAATGTAGCACTTGAATTAAGTATAATTATACCAATCACTAGAAAACACTCAAAAGAACAGACAGCTAAAATTCTGAACGAGATATATGTATGGATCTGTACAAAAAGATTTATGTATGTAGTCATGGGTGTGTTTACATCCGCACAGTGATTCCTACACGTCTTTGAGTACATTGTGCCATCCTTCCTTTCCCTTCCGGACGTGTTGCTGCTGTGTGCTGTGATGAATTCAAGCTTGTCTGTACATGTTAGGTGTACTGTGAGAAGTCCCTCTGGGGATTTAACTTACAGGACATTGAACTTATGAAACCCAGCTGGGACTAGGAGGCAGATGAGTACATGAAAAGTTTCAGTCACCCAGGAGGGAGGAACTCTAGTCATGTATCTCAGAGAAAGCACGTACAGCCACACTTGTCAAATGTTTACCTTGGATATGTTTTTTTCTTACAAATCCACTACTACATCCCGGTGAATTACACCTTTGAAAGATTTTTGGTATCTTTACTGTTTAATAATCACTTCAGTCTAATAGTGCTAGATTGCAGAGAAATCTGGATGACAAACTGTAAAACTTCAAGTAGGAGAGAAAAGGTTAAGAATTAGTCATGATAAACTGATAAACCTGTTAGTATCTTGAAAGCTACTTAATTCCATGCCCAGAACACTGCTCCAATTTTGATAAAAGGCAAGTCTGAATCCTGAAAAACTGCAAAAGCTAGCATTTACCTCTGAAAACATGGCCATTGGAGTGATGATTTCTGGTAGTTGTAAAGTATATTAAACTTCGATATATGTTGTTTAAAAAATGGAAATTATATCCTCTTACTTCTGAATTAGGTTTCTGAATATTTTTGAGCATCTTTATGAATCTCTGTGATTCATTTTATGTCTAGAATGGCAATATTATTGCTTGTTTACCTCCAAGGCATCCATGCGCATGCACACATATAGACATGTTTGCTTTTAAAATTGCAATCTATGATAATAACTGTAATAAAGAAGAAATAGAATACAAGTAATTGAAAATATTTGACATTTTTGTGTGTGCTTTTAGAGGAATAAATGTAAATGGCATAATATATGGTTATGTGGATGAAAATTTTTTCCTTGAGAAATGAGACATAATTACCTGTTTAAAAATCAAGTTCCATCTTACAGTTAATGATGTAATATATAAAAATACAAAAATATACTACACTAATATAAAAAAGGAAAACATAATTTGCTTTTCAGTTTGTTTTCTTTGTAATTACATTTATTGTAATATTTTAAATACACCATCCTCTTGGTTTTTTGTGCTCATTAGGTCTGTTACTTAAAAGAAATACCTACTTTGCTCAAAATGGGAAAAAAGTCATAAAATACTAATCACTGCACACTTCTATGAGATAAAACCATAAAATTTTCCACTGTGTGCACTGACTATATAATAAGCTTGATGTTACTGCAAGTGTATGTTGAAAATGTTTTTTTCAGTATGTGTGAATATAATTGAGAGTTATACTGTCAGGTTAGGAGCAATTATTCTAACTTACCATGTACTGCTCCCAAAGGATTTCAAAACCAACCTGAAATACCTGATTTATTACTATTCACTAAGAACTTTGAATGATATCCCTGAATACTTTGAGAACTACCTTTAACTACTCTGAGACAAGTTTGGGGTCAAAATAAAATTTAAAATTTCAAGAATTAATAACTACAACAAACCCCAGGCCCAAACAAACAACCAAAAATCTTCTCATAAAACCCCACAAAACAAGACAAAAAGCCTAAGCACAAACATATTTGAAGATGTATTTTCTTCTTTGGCAAATTACCAGTTCATTGTTTTTGGACATATGCATAGTAATAATGAATAAATCAGAATAGACCATTCATTGTGACCTCTGTTACTTGTTTTGCTACCATATTTTTCTCAATTTCATTATTATAGTCCATCTTCTAAAAAAATAACTAAACAGTTTAACATTCTAAACATCATTCCACAAGAGCTACAACCTCCATTTTCATGTAAAAGCCATCAACCCTCCTAAACCTAATGCCTTTCTAAGGGTACAGGTTTCATGTGATGTGATTTCATATTGGTTAGGGGATGCATTGCAGGATGAGTATATTACTCTTCCAAACAGACTTTTTGAGGACTCTGTTATGATTTTTTTACTCTTATGTGTGACTGTGGCCTTTTCACCATGGTACTGATTTTTTTTCTCTCGCTTTATGTGGTTTTAAGAAACCCCTTCAGATTTTGCCATTAGAGTAACAAGTGCACAAAACTGAACTTGATTTTTGAATGAGTTTACTTAAAGGATTTTAAAAATAGTAGTTTGGAAAAAATATTACCCTTCAAATTATTTCCACTTTCTGAATTGTTATTTATGTATGCTAAGAAAGAAATGTCAATAAGAAATTCTGCTGTTTTCTAGTCTTTTACATAGTTGATAGTTCTTGACCTTGTGATCTTTATACATGCTGAATCCTTATAAGTCAATGCTTAAACAAGGTATACACTTGCTTCTCACCAGCACTGCTAAAGACACTTGGTAACTACAGTAACATTCTGTACTCCTTTGCTTTCCTGAAGATCAGTAAATCTTTTATGCAGAAGATCATATGATGAGGGTAAGAATCCCGGAAGGCTGTGTGAGAAGGATGATGAAACTCTTGCATTGAATCTTTTAAGAGACCTCCAAATTTCAGATTTCTAGCAGGCCTCCTGTCACAATGGAGTCCTGCTTGCCATACCATTAATTTCCATCTTCATTGCAGGTTTATGACACTGACCAGATACATCTGTTCTCCTACAAAAATATGTATTTATGTTCCTTAAAGAAAAGAAATCAAACACGCAAGTAGTTTTTAGGGACGTTTTTAGGGACGTTTCTGTACAGTGGTTAGAGAGAACCTCTCTTTTTCTTAGAAACTCATACACAGGGCAACTTCTTCATAAGCAGTGCTGATCAGTGAGATGAATGAAACATCCTCTACATTTTCATGCTGAAATAGAAAGCCATTTGCTACTAATGAAGTTTATTTCTAATAATAGAGAGATAAATTAAAATAAGTTTACTTCTATTTTTTATTGATAACTATAATTTAGTCCAATCAGACATACATAAAACACCATAAAGACAATCAGCCAGTGAGTACACTAAAAATGAATCTACTTCCTATCCTTTCAAGACAGTTATTACCTCACACCTATCATATGGTCAAAAACACACTTACAATTTTTCCAACACACTGTCTTTAGAACAAGTTGTTCAAAATAATAAGATCTAAATTTGGCACATTAAACAAAATTTTCTTGACGAACTAGGAAAGGCTAATTAGAAAGGCAAGACTGAAAAAAAATCTGTTGGAATGTAAAACCCTCACAGAACTTGTCTCTTAACAGGATGAGTCTTGGACTCCTGTGGTATATGAGTAATGAGAGGAAGACAATTCCACCATCACTTCATTTTAGAGAGTAATCAAAGACCCAGTGAGACATCATAATTTGGCACTGGTACAAGGTAAAACAAACTTGAGGAAGGATTTGCCATTTGGAATCTACTGTGGCGTTGGTTGCACTTCATCAGCATCAGCTTGAAAGGTTATCTAGGACAGCTTGCAATGGTATACATCATCACCCTCTTTTTTTCTTTGTCTGGAAACTGAGAGTATAATTCTGAACAATAAACATTAGGTAAACTAACCTAACCTTTTCTACCTTGTATCAGAGTTCAATAATTTCTGCCCAGGCTCTTTTAGAAATGCCCCCCACAGAAGTTTTATTGTTTAATACCAAAGTAACTCATTCAAAATTACGTGAAATTATTTTATCTGGGTGGCGTAGTAACTCACTTAAATTCTACTGTAAATTAAAAAAATCTGCTAGAGAAAGGTTTCAGGAATATTTTCCAACTTTCAGTGCTCCCATAGAGATTATACAACATCACATTTTCCTTCAAGGGAAGACCAGGTGTTAAATGTAGTCCACGCCTCAGTTTTTGCTGAATTACTCCTCTTGTCACCAGCAACCCATAGTCTTTTCTTCCTTCATGAAATAATCATGCAGATCGATCCACAGTTGAATGTTTAAGCACAACCTCGTCTCCAGTGCTTCAACAGGGTTTTACCTCTGTTTTAAAAGGAATTTGTGCAGCTACTGAGCCCATTATGAGCTGTAGCAATGTGGCAGGATGGTGAAATGCTGCTGCCTTCTCAAAGCGTCTCCTCCAGAAGCCTCTCAGAGCAGGTCCCAGGAACAGCCATTTCAGGCCCAAGCACACACACACGCCACAGAGGGCTCAGCAGAGGAAATACAGGAAGGGCCTCCTGTATGACACGTTCCAGCAGAGGTTTATACCAGCACATTGAAGCCATCAGGGACAGAAGAACCCCAACCATGTGGTGCTTGGTGGTTAAGTAAGGTCAGAAACCAATGGTGTGAGGGTAGAGGGGCGGTACAAAGGGCAGCAACCTATAGAGAGGATGATGGATGAACAATTGGGGTGGGCAGGGTTAAGTGACCAATAAGGAAAGCAATTTAAGGTAGATTGGCAGTACTTCTGCAGGGCACACATGGGGGAAGTCTTTTCTTTCAGTCTAGGCAGGGAAAATTCAATGGTAAATCTTTCCAGGGCAAAGCCTAGAAGTTTCCCTAAGGACATTTTTAGGCTTCCCACAATGAGTGGGACTTAGCATGGGGTTTATTGCTTACTTAGTGAATTTACAACCTCCTACAAGTGGGATTCTCTCCTGGACATAACACAAGTTCAGTCTTTTGTACCTATTAGTTTGTAGCCTATTCCTCCAATCTACTGTCTTATTACTTTCAGGTTGTAAAATTCTGTGTCCATTAAAGCACACCACTTGTACTTCTTTTTTCTCAATGGGATCTACTATAAAACTGTATTTCTCAAGACAAGTAGGAAAGCATTGATTCAGACCTGCAATTCAGCTTTTTGGGGATACTCCCTCTACCCTGACTATTTCTAGCTCTGTAACATCATATTTCCAGCTTTCTGGTTCTCATGTTGAGGGAGCACTACACAGTAATCTACTTGCTGAGTTTCCTGAACAGATTTTCAAAGTATCCTTTTGAAACATGCCGTACCATTGTTAGAGGAAAAAAGTCAGTTTAAAATTTGTCTCATCAGAACATTCTCACAGGCCATCCTCATCTCAAAACTCACTGAAATAGCTGTGGGGTTCAAGCCACTTCCCTGCAGGTTTTAATGGATTTGTGTGCTGTATTTAGTCTCTGCTACTGCTCATGGGATGAAGGTGCAAGGGGTCCTGCTGCCTGAGCTTGATCCTGACCACCAGCTCTCCCAGCACAGCACTGCATAGCCCATGCAGTGGTCACTTCATTTGTGCCTTGTCAAAACATTTCTGCCAAACACAGATGAACTCCCCGGATGCACTGTCTGGAGGGGTTGTGGCTTTAATATTTTTTGAGTGCAATCAAAAGGTGTTTTGGCTGGGCTTTAGACATTTTGGGTGTGCTGAAATCCCAGAGCCTGGTGTTTCTTGTCCCCTGTATCCATTTGTGTAACTCAGCTGTTCACATTCTTTTGACTGACTCAAGGCAAAGCATTTAAACGAGTCCATCCTTACAGTAGATCCATCCAGGTGATGTAGCCATACATCCAGACCAAAATCCCCTGGGTGTCCTTGGCACTGAACAAAGCTTTGCTCCTTTAATGCAGCCGCTCTCCTCCCGATGTCCTTCCCTCTCCTTGAGGCTTCCTGGCACTTTAGGTGCTCATTGAGTCGTCACAATTTTCTTTAAACTATCTACTAGCTTTTTCTTTTGGAGAACATGGTGAATAATTGGTTCATACAATTGTGGGTCATCACCTTTTCCATCACAAATTGGTGCAGTAGGTAAAATGAGAAAAGTTTTTTTTATTATTTTCCATTTGTACTTTTGCCTTTTGGAGTGTTTAAAAAAACACCACTGAATCATATGGCAAATGCGGTTTTACCAGTAATCCACTGTGTTTCAGTGTTTATTCTTTTTCTTCCGCCACTCTAGTACCATTTCAATCTAGTCTAAAGGATGCAGAGACAGAGAACATACTAAAAAGAAATAAACCTCTTTACAGTAAATAAATAGCTAAATTGTAACAGTCACAGGGAATTTACATTATTTCATTCTATTTTCATTTGTGTTTTCATCAAAAATGAAAACAGACAGATATTTTACTATTTTTAATGGAAGAGAACTAAATAATGAAAAAAATATTCAGGTAATATAACCCAGTTTTCATTACTAGGTTAAAAAACCCAAATCATGTCCAGTATGGTTTACATTACATGATTTTTGTTCATTTGGATAATTATAGGTAGTTTTCTCCCCTCCTGTTATACTATATAACACATTTCCTTTGAGTTGTTTCAGACTACCTTGCTTCTATTTCATCCTAGCAAAATGGTTTCCAGGTTCTTAAGAAAATCTGTTAATTGAATTTGATCACCAACTGCAGTCTGAAAAAATGACACACTAATCTCTACAAAATTCTAATTGTGAATTTTTGGAACTAATCCTGAGTGGTTACCAAATTATTCATCAACTGGTAAGGTAACTCTGGCAATGGGAGTTGAAATGGGATTGCTCTTTGAGGGGTACTTAAATAAGAGTAATACTTTGCTGAGTTTAATTGCCACAACTACAAATGTTCTGATTTTGGGTAAGACCTTTAGTTAGATGGTATTTTGTGCTGTTTCTTGATTTTCAGAAATATTTTTTAATCATGTGTGGATGCTTTTTTGTTGGATGTGTCATTAACAAAAACATTTTTTGTGTTTTTATTTACATGGATTTCAGCTTTTTAATGTAAATGCATGTGTAAGTAAAAGGACTGCTCTCTTCAATAATATATAATGCTTGGACCACAAAGCCTGTAAAAATTATACATAATTGATGCTGTCAGCATCAATCCAGCTTTTAAATAGTATATATCCAATGAATGACATTACACTTATGAAGAATTGGGAATGATGAATGTACACTACTGCTAATGCATGCTACCATCATGATATCTACTGAAAAGTTATGATTCATTGCAGATCTCTTCAAATGCAGTGCTGGTCTAAAATAATGCAGACAATGTTTTCCCACAGAAGGGAATAACTTATAAAATTAAATTATACTTCTCAATTTTAGAGCTGCTATTGCAATTTAGATTTGTATATATATGATTACATAACAAAGTACCACAATTTCCAAAGACAGTTAAAACAAAACAGATAGCTTATCACAGCTTCAGTCTCAGAGTCCTCTAGCAATCACAAATAAATACAGTCAGACTCATAAATCTGTAACTCCCAGATCTGGTTGTATTCTCCCAGATGCTGTTCTTCATTAACATGACATCTTCAGTTTATGTGCAACATAAAGACATCACCCTGAAATGCAAACACAATATTTAGAGTTAGGTAAATGCAGTTTGTGCAATTCACCTATTCCTGAATTCATATCTTAACTTTCGTAGTTTACACAGTCACATCTTCCCATTTTAACTATTTTTGGTTTACTGATTTGTAACAAATTGTTCCCACTTAGATTTGAAAAGATATTAGGGATAACTTCAGACTTGCATTTTCTCTGGAGAAAACACATTTTTCTGTAACCAGTTGTGCTGTTCTTGGCTTTGCCTGGTCCTCTGCTTTGAAAAGGACAGCTTTGCCTCTCTTCAGTCTGTCTCCTGCTCTGGGAGTTCTTCCACAGCCTTCATGTGGATAATACCACACTGTATTAGTGTGCTTTTAGCCACCAGACTCCTGTTTTCTTTTAGGCTTCAGAAATGTTCTACTCTGTTCCTTCTTCCTCTGCTATATTTTTTCAAGCAACTCTCCTAGTGAAGATATTTGTCACAGGCATTGTTTGGTTGTTAACTACAGTAATGCAGAATTTAATTCTGTTGTGTGTATTCACACATTAACTATCAATCATTCACATTTTTAGTCTGACAAACCAACAATACAAAAAAACCAAAACCAAAACAAACACACAAACACCCTTTCCAAAAATATATGACATGAAACTGAGAATTTTTAAATGTTTATTTTCTACTTTCATTTACTTTATTACTTACTGAGAGTTTTAAAGTAATAACCACATGATTATTTTAGTTTGAAGATGCTTGCTTATTTATGTTGAGTAGTTTATGGTGAGTACAGAACAAAGAAAAAAATTGAGTAGTGTGGCGCAAAGTAATCCACTTCATGTTTCTGTTCAAATGAATAATAAATTCCCCAGGGAATACTAATACTTTTCTACATCAGTCCATTCTGGTTTAATATATACTCTCTTCTTACAGCTGATTAGAAATAAAGACACTGAAAATGATTGTCAGTGTAACTGGTTCCCCTCTTATTGAAAGAGTAGAGGAATATGCCTACAAAGGCAGCAGCTGAACTTGGTCTAATAGATTTCTCTGGTAGATAATAAAATGAGACACATAGGGGCCTTTCCCCAGTGGCATTGTTATTGTGCTATATGAACCTTGACAAATGTTCTCAATTTCAATCATCAAGTCACCTTTTTCATTCCTTAGCAAGTGGACATAAAATGACTTTTCTGAAAAATAGAATAAAATAAAGACTTCATCAAACCAAAATGTTAATGCTTGACAAAATCAAGCCATCAGGAATGAATCTAGCCGGAGCAGGAGAATGCTGAGAGTTGTTATTACTAGTTATATATCCTTTGGATCTGCTGGAATTAATTTCTAAAAAAAAACATGTGTATCATATTGTGACCACTAATGGTTAACAATGCTGTGCAACAGCTTGTGTAAAAACAGTGAAGTAAAATCCTTTCTCAGTATGATTAAGTCAGTTAGTTTCCTATGGAACAGAAGCTTGTGTTTTCAGGACAGTGAGTAATATTGTCCAAGCATTTATCATATTAGCATTGGGCTAAGAGTTGTTAGCAGATCATCCTGGTTTTATTTTTTTAACTACAGTTTATCCTTAGAAAATAGCCGCTAATGGCTATCCAGAAGAGACATCCTATTCTGAACATTTGGCCAGCAGCAATGATCCAGACACAGCAAAGATGCAACTCAGGGCTATGTATGTTCAGGCAACTATGACAAAACAGCTCTTTGCCTTGTGAAAGGGTGACATTTTTTTGAGAAGTGGTGCCTTATGTTCTATATTAAAGTTGATCCCTCACTGTACTAAAAAATTGCCTAACCATCAGCATTGGTGGATCCTCAACATTTTTTTCTATTTAATGCCTATAGAAAAATCACTGCTAGCTTGCCAGAGCACCTACAGAGACATAACCCACTTTTGAAAACTACCCAACCAAACATAATTGTTAGTAGTAATAGTGTCATTTTCTGCAACATGCTGGATGTTCTACATGGAGACTCATGATACCTTTCATGGCTTTGGCATACACCCCATTTTCTGCCACTATTTTCTTGACATTGGAAGTGAGCTGAGTGTTAAGATCCTTCCTCTTTGATAAAGCAGAGAGGAGATACACTATAGATTATGTGTCAATTAACCTTTTTTTTTTTGCAGCAGAAAGTAACCTCAGCTGCTTGTTTCCTGGAGGGAATTGGAAAATTCTGAAGGCTGACTTTTCCTAACTCTTCTCCAAACTTGAAAGTAACAAAGAAAAGAAGCATATATTTGTAAATAAATTAGGTATAATCAAAGAAATTATTCAAATAGATGTTGTGTTGTATGAAGTTTCTGTTTGTTTGGGTTTTTTAATACTGGAAATTACCTTGTGTGATTATTTCCATAATGTAATTCCGCAACTAATTGAAAGATACTTAGTACAATACTGAGATCTCATTTTTTTTGAATTAGTATAGCATATACAAGCTAATTGAAGTGTTTTCAATGGGTCTTTAAACTGACTTAGTCTTAATTATCAGATTATGTTTTTTAAATGGAAGTGGTTCTTTTTATTGTTCTTAAAAACAAAAATGTAGAGAAAATAGTTCAAGCAGAAAGTGATTAACAATTAAGCAATTTCTACTCTGGGTCTATATGTCACCTGGAGTCAGAAGTATTTTAAATAAAATTGCTTAGGAAAAAAAATAGTTTTCTTTATTGAACATTTTATTTATTGAGCATATTGACCAAATAGAAACTAACGGATGAAGCCTTGATGTAGTGCATGAACCAAACATTAAATCTGATGAAATGGACACATCTGAACACCTATTCCT
This sequence comes from Trochalopteron elliotii, assembly GCA_024734555.1. Lineage (NCBI taxonomy): Eukaryota > Metazoa > Chordata > Aves > Passeriformes > Leiothrichidae > Trochalopteron > Trochalopteron elliotii. The sequence continues at coordinate 1,239,890 of JANPWX010000016.1, forward strand.
TCACGTGGGAAAGTTGCAGAGCATCCCTGGAAGGAATCTTTAAAAACATTAAACCTCCTAGATTTGCTGCTGGGAAATACATAATTAACTTTCACTCTTCTTCTGGAATTAATAAAACTTAATTTAATATTCTGCTTCAGAAGTGTAGAATACTTTCGTGCCAGTATTTTACAAGCAGCATCTTCTGAAATCCAAATGTATGACCATCTTTTCAAGATTATATAGAAACAGAATGTTTACGTCCCTCTGCTAGTAGACTTACAGTGTTTACATCAGCCCCATAATACTTATGTAAAATCCCCACTGCTCAGAAATTGGGTGCTTCTTTTTCCTTCTGCTGTGGGCAGTGTAGTAGTACAGAATGATTCCTGAGCTTGTTCTGACTTCTGAATCAAGCAGCTCTGCTACTGCAAGCAGTCAAGCTTAATTAGCTCTGTTGTGCTGTATTGCACATTTTCATATGTGTGAGACAGCTTGTCTCCACATCGTGTTTTTGAAGTTTTATGATAATGTATGAGGAACTTCAAGGTTTATTGCTTTAGAAGAAAAATACAGAAGCTAAAAATGACTGTCCATCTAGTCCTTCAATATTCACTGGGGAATGGGAAGTTACATACCAGCATTAAATATCTAACTGACAAGATACACAAATATACTAATATGCACTAGATTGTGATTTAACCCAATTCTATGCAACTGCCTTAACCATAAAGCTCCTCTGTCATTTTTCCTCCTCTTGTTTTGGTCTGTTTTTTGTATGTGTGGGGGGGTTGTTTGTTTGAGTTTTGTTTGGGGCTTTTTGATTGTGTCTTTAGGTTTGCTTTTTTTTTTTTTTTGTCAACCTTTTTTGAGCTCTTGCTTTTGTGGTTATAGAGTTTCGATAGACAAGTGATAGGTTCTCCAGGCTCCAGAGTACTCCAAAGGCTTGCAGCTAGGATTGTCTTTCTCATGAGAAGTATGGATACCTGTGCAATTAAGAGCAAGCTGAGCTATTGTAGTCCGCATTTTTATTGCTGTTCAAACTGTGGAATCAAATTAGATGAGCCAAGATCTGTGCAGGATCCTTCATGATCTATAAAACTCTATAGTTCTCATGAAGTTTTCTGTTTAGAATTAGGTGAAAGGTTTCATGGTGGTTTGCAAGATATCTGATAACTCACCAAGTTACACAATCCTAAATATTTAGAGCTAAATAACACATATTTTGGTATAAAGGTTTGGACCTAAGAGAATGTCTCCAGTCTTCTCCATTTGCCAGACTGGAACATACCCAAATGTTAATAGAAACATTACAGGCGGCTGCAGACTGTTGTCTTACATTGCTCTCTAGACCACTGGATACTAACTCAGTGTTTTGCTCCTGAGTGAACTCTTCCCGTTCACTCAGGAGCAAAAATTACTTATATTCAAGTTCCAGGTTCTAGTTTTGTACCCCAGAAAACATGCAGTCATTTTAATGGCCTGGCAATTCCCCACTTTGAATTAACTTCAGGTAACCTTAGACATGTGCAGTACAGCTGTCTATAAGACCCTAGAATCACTTTTTATTCAGTAAATTAAAAAAAAAAAAACGTACAATTCATCCAACCTACTCAAGGTGTTTGCCTCAGTTTAAGAGGAATCATATTATGAAAGCACTTCTTTTTTCCATTGCCTTTGAAGAAGTTTAGATTAATTTACATTGTGCACAACAACCTTTAATTGGATGTGCACCATCCTCTGTTTCCATCAAGTAGTAAGAACACCCAGAGGGAAGTATTTACTTGGTGTATGGGACTAGGAAATATGTAAGACAAGGCATGCAGATGCTAATCAGCTAGGTCAAATAAAAATGTGTTGAATATGTATTGTGTAATCATAATATGGAAAATCTGAAATATTGCAGACAGCTGTAAGATGCAGTGAGGTATAAAACTGTGTATATACTCAAGGCTAAGCAGAGAGACTTGTGCTATTCAAGTAAGAAAATGGAAACTTACATGGTGATGGGGGTTAAATCTTTATATCAAAAAATAGCCCATTACTTTTGGTAGTGTAGCTCAGGCATGAAGTCCACAGAATTAAATTACAGGCCAGGGCATTATTCGTTAATAGAACAAAGCACCACAATAAGACTTGACACAAAATTATCCAAGTAACCATACCAATGTCCTCTATTGGATGGATCATGTCAATATGGGCAGTATTCTGACACTGGAGAAAAGGAGATATAGTGTTCTGTAATTAGTCAGAGTCCATTTAATTCAGCGCATTTAATCCAGCTTTCTTCCTTTGTCAGAGCTTTTGTTTTAAAATTACATATTTCATTACAGATTTCAATTTCCTCTCATTTATCTAATTTAACAAAAGAGGTTGGGAGAGGTACTTATTAATAACTCTTTTCTTTTCCCCTCTGCAGTGTTTCAGAAAAAAATGTTTGCTGTAAAATTGTACTCAGGAGTGAAGAGATATCAATAATTATGAATTGATTTACATAGAAATAGGCTAATTATTATGTTGACTGATTTGAAATATTCATTGTTTAAAATTTTAAACTCTGGTTTGTATTTTAAGGAGATTTTTATTGGTTTATAGATTGTCCCAGAGCATAATTTCTAATTGGCTTTGGAGTTCCTAAAATTCGGACACAGATGTTTCTTATTATTTTAACAAGAGATAAAAGCCTTTTCTGTAACACATGTTGCTTTTCAATTTATTTTAAAGTAGTTAGGGGGGATCCCTTTGGTGCCACCTATCTTCAGATAAAAGGGAAGAGAGAATTCGGTAAATCATATCTTATTTTGTTCTTTTATAGAATTGTGTATGCTATTTTTTTTCTTCTGCCTTCGGTATTTTCAATTAATGTAATGATTCCTTAATTGCCTTTTTTTTTTTTTTTTTCAAATCACAAGTTAATGTTTGGAAAAAGCTGTAGTAGCTCATCACATCTCTGAAACATTCCTCCATACAGCAAAATGCAATGTGTCCATCACATATTTACATTGGCTATTTCTTGTGAAAAGAACAGTAAAACCTTGGGAGAGTAGTATCTTATTTCCTTGAGATTTTCATTACCATGAGATAAAATTCCAGACGTTGGTGTTTGTAGTGTAGAAGTCATCCATTTAAAAGATGTGTAGCATATGTGAGATGTAATTTGACTTGTACAGAAGGGTCCAGCTGGTGTGGGGAGTTGGCTGCCACAGAAGGCTTCACTCTATTGCTTCAGACTGGGATGATGGAGAGGGAGGGATGGGAGGCAAAAACTGAAAGACAAAAAACTCAAGTAAAATGTGTTTTATGCTGCTGACATATTTGGGGTTAAGACTGAGTTATGCATTTAAAGTTTTCTCTTTTTTACAGGTAGGGTTCAGTAATATTATCATGGCCTGTTGTTAATGTTATAATTACATGCTGTCCTACTACTGTATAAAAATAGTGCAAATACTGTAAATAATTGCATATAAAATCCATATAACAAGATTAAGTTTCAACATTTTCTCAGGAAATTCTGAAATTACAAAAAAAAAAAAAACCACAAAACAAAAACAAACAAAAAAAAGCAAACCCACACATACCCAAAGTTTGTTCCTTATGCAGATTTTCATTTTAGGGTACTGTTAGAAATTTGATTTTGCTCATTTGACTTTTACTATGGGGTTGTTAGTGTAAAGGCTCTACTTTGTAACTAGTGTGTATCTTTTAAGCCATATTTTCTGGTAAAATAACCCTCTTTAGTATCTGACAGCAACATTGTGTTTTTTTTAAATAATGAATGGTTAGTCTTAAATGCTTTGAGACATTTATAATTACACCTTAAAGTAATTAAATGATTCAGTATCTGTAAGACAGATGGCTGTACCACAGAAACCAGCCTCACAATTGGCACTAATTAGCACCCTTGTTGGAATCTCAGCAGTGGCCAAAATATTAAATGGGTATCAAAACTAAATTACTCTGCCAGAGAGAGTTTTTCCAAGTTGATATATTGATAAGAGATTGTGAATCCCTTAATTGCATGTATGCTTGCTCATAATTATTTTCTGAAAGCAAATAGGTTACTTCAGACTCCTGCAAAGATAAATATTGTATTTCCTACTAAACTAAAATTAAAGCATTCCATGTTTGTGAGAACTGAGAGAATGCATTCTCTCAGAAGCTAACAGTTTCAAAGTTACTGTGAAAATACATGTATGTTACTTCTCCTTTCTACCCATGTCCATATACAGTAGTTTCTGGAGGCTAATTCTGAATATTATGGCTTTATAGTATCTACTTCTTCTTGAAGAAAGACTTAATTTTTAAAAATAAAGAAATGCATGCACATATCAAATAATATAGCACAGCACCTTATGAAATGTTGTTGTTAAAAAATGCATGTAAGAACATGATTAGCTGTCAAAAAAAAAATCCAGAAATACTTGCCATCAGTTTTTTTTCAATTTTAAGTTGTGCAGCTGATCTGCATACATTGCAAAAACAATGAAATGAAGGTCCACAGTGAGATGAAGGGCAATGGCTGCAAACTGAAAATTAAATTCTTTCTGGAAAGACCTTGACAAAACAGACTATGATAACTCCCTAGTGACACATAAATTATATGAATATATAAAGTCTGAAGGAATTTAGGACATTAGTTCAGAAATACATTTTTAATTAAAATATATGAATGCTTTTAATTTCTTTTAACTATGAAATAAGATAAAAAATGCCTACTCAGTCACCACAACCTTATAAAAAACTACACTCAGTTCCTTTTACAGCCTAGCTTATGTATAGTTGATGGAGGAGAGGAAGGGTTGAAGGTAGGGAAAGACAGGTTCAGTGAACTTTAATTCTGCAATGATGGTGTTGCAGTACACAACAAAAGAAAAACTTCTAAAAGAAGGTTCGGTTACTTATTTCTCTTATTTCTTTTCCATTCTTCAATTAGTTTGGGTAGCTGCACTAAATGATTTGGACACTGTCTCTCTTCACTTGTCACTTTTCCTTAACGTCTGACGAAACTCTGAACTTCTAGTGTATGCAAATGCATGAATTTGGGGGCTTTTTATGCCTTTAGTATTTCTGATTAAAAATCCATTCTAACCAGTACTTTTCTCAGATGATTTTCACTTATAAGAACATTTTTACAATAAAAAGGGTTCATAATAACTGGGTTGCCTATGGAAGGTGCTCAGTTGGCATCTCTGGAGTGACAGTACTTTAGCTTGGCCAGCAGAAAATCCATGCTAGTACAATTTCAATAGTTTTTTTCATACCTTTTATGAATGGGAGAATAATTCAGTTTCATTTCTGGTAAATGATATGACAGCAGCTAAATGTGTAGATAACTATAAACTTGTTTGTATGGGGATGCTAGTTCCAGGTAGTGTGTCAGTGTTCCTCTTACTGGCTGTCTTTGAGGATGTTGTTAGTACAGCAGTAAATGTGGAACAGTCTAGTTAATTTTTAAAATTTGAAAGAGAATGTTAGAAATAACTTGCTTTTTGATACAATTCAGTGCAGATGAAGTCCTCTAAGCAAAAAAACCCTGTTTTTTTGCAATGAGTCAGCTGAGTATATCTCTCTCCCTAGAGAGGAACACATGCCCTCTCCGACAAAATGGCAACTTTTTATACCCTTTTGCAGCCAGGGGCGGTCCCTGTCCCCTTTCCCATTGGATGGTACTCAGGAACTTGTACTCTCCCAGCTGCTTACTCTTCTCTCCTACCCCCATCATCCTTCTTCCTTTCTTGGTCCTGTCTTCAACCCTGCCCCTTTCCCAGTTCTCCACAACACCGAACAGATTAAACAAAACACATCCGAAACATAGAAAACAACAAATAGGAAACATAACCAACAACTTTCATTCTTTTATTCAGTAATCTTTTTGGGCTGAAGCAAAATGTTATTTCATCTCTCACATGAAAAAAAACCAACAAAACCACAAAACAAAGCAAAACAAACAAAAATACCACCTCTTTTCCCAGAGCCTTTTAAGAACACTAACATAACAACTACCTAGTTTAGTCACTGAACTCATGTAGTTCTGAAATATGAAGGCTCAGTTCTCGGTTGATCCCATATCTTTGAGAGAGGTAGAAAGTCTAGAGGCCCCGCCTTTGCCTGGTGACTACTGCACTAGCTCTCAGTGAGACTTTGAAGATGCCTGCTTCTCTTGCTTTATTAATTCGGGTTTCAGGTGTACTAATGCATTATTTATGGAGGGAGTTTGCACACAATCGCTAGCAAATAGCAATTCACGTAATAACTCAAACTTTGCACAAACCTCCCAATGCAGACTATCTTTAGGGAGCAGAATTGTGGTCATTACTTCCACACTAACAGTGAATGGCACCAGAGGCAGATTGCAGTCCATACTCAGTGTGTTTTACAATATATAAGCAACAATAATGCTTTTGTCACTGTTTTGAGTTGTTTTTCCCCAGTGAAGGCTTAATCTACACAGAACCCTGAAACTTTGTTCATGGAACTTTATAGACTGAAAGGAGGACTAAAATCACAACAAAATTATGACAAACCTGCTCTGATGCCTAATAAATACACAGAACCTACCTGGGACTTAGGAAGTCCCTGAGTCCCTGTTGGAAGCTGAAAGGGTATGACTTAGTGGTATATTATTTATCATGGAATGCTTGCTCTCAAAATGTCTGTTACTGGCCACTCTAGCCAGAACAGTGAAGTAGTGGGTGGTTGATGTGATCCAGCAGTTTGTCTTTGTTAGTTAAGATGACTATGAGAAGAGGGTGGGGAGAGTTGGCTGCTTTAACAAATTGGCTTGAAAAGTGTTGCCCACACTTGTACCAATAAACTGCAGTAAGAGTCCAATCATCTTCATGCTTAACCAGAATTTAGTTTCATGTTTCTGCTACTGGTTTACTCCCACACTTAGATGAAGGCAGGTCTCTGTTTTAGGTGTATCAGTGTAGTGGGTATATCAGAAGTTGCTACACAAATCCTTACAATACAAGAAAAAAACAGTATGTAAGATGATTTATTTATTTATTAGAATACCCATAAAAGCTCAAGAACTGAGATTCCATGCTATTATTATTAAAGGTATTAGAAAACTTAAAATTTTGGGTAGGTATCTTTTAAAATTACTATTTGACATTAAATATAGAATATAAAAATAGATTGTAAAATAACGTGCTATATACAATATCTAATCTTTTAACTAAAATAAAAATAATGGAAAAACAGTACTGTGGAAAGGGCTCCAGGAGTCCTGGTTGACTGAAGTTGAACATGAGTGAGCAGTGTCCTGGCCAGAGCCAGAAGGACCAACCTTGTCCTGGGGGCATGAGGCCCAGCATGTCCGGCCAGGCGAGGGAGGGGATTGTCCCGCTCTGCTCTGCACTGGACACTGTGCTGAGCCTGATGCCCCCCCAGACAGGGTTGGTCCTTCTGGCTCTGGTCCTGCAAACTACTGTATGCAGTTTGGAGTACTACAATATAAGAAAGATTAAACTATTAGAGAGAGTGTCCAAAAGAGGGCAAGATGGTGAAGGGCCTTGAGGGGAAGCTGTATGAGGAGCAGCTGAGGTCACTTGGTCTGTTCAGCCTGGAGGAGACACAGGGCAGATCTCACTGCAGTTACAGCTTCTTGTGAGGGGAAGGGGAGGGGCAGACACTGATCTCTTCTCTGTAGTGACCAATGACAGGATCTGAGGGAATGGCCTGAAGCTGTGTCAGGGGGAGGTGTAGGTTGGATATTAGAAAAAGGTTCTTCACCCAGAGGCTAGTTGGGCACTGGAACAGGCTCCCTCAGGAAGTGGTTACAGCACTAAGCCTGACAGAGCTCAAGAAGCATTTGAGCAACTCTCAGGCACATGGTGTGACTCTTGGGGCTGTTCTGTGTAGGACTGAAAGTTGATGATTCTTTTGGGTCCCTTCCAATTCAGCATATTCTGTGATTCTGTGAAAACTAAATGGTATATAGAGTGCAAATACATAAAGTCAAAGATGCTTTCCTTGGTGTGCAGGGATTGTCTCAACCCCACAGATGAAAGCACGGTTGCTAAATTAAGGACTGCTTATTTCCTGGGAGATTCTTCAGTAATGTGAATGAGAGATCCCTAATCTTATGCAATTAGTTCTTTCCATTCAGTTCTAGTGCAAATTCAAGGGCATGATTTCAACTGTAGTCTGGGAACAGATTACTCATATTAAATAAAGTAACACAAGAACCTTATGTTGTGATCCTTTTGCCATGTGTTTCATGGCGTATTACAGCTCTGGAAGTGGCAAGATTGATCAGTGACTGAATGATGATCCAAACATGCTATTAAAAAGAGAACCTGTAGCTTAGAGCTTTGTTGTCTGCTCTGGAACTCAATTCCACTGCCTCCAACTGCGACTTGCTCATTTGTGAAGTGCCTCAGGAATCTGTGTGAGGCTCAGCCAGTAGGTGCTTCTCAGCATGGTGTGATTTAGCAGATGAAAAGTGTGCAGAATATAGTTTTACTTTAACAGTTTCTGCAGCGATCATTTTCCTGTGGCGTTCAATTATGTGTTTCACAGTAGCAAGTATCTCCAGATTCTGTTTATTCTCCTTCCTTGGAGACTGTCTGTGCACAGCTTTTTTCCCTGAACTAGAGAAAGATAATATGCAATGTTGACCAATATAAATCTATAAATTCTTACACAAAACCTGAGTTTATTTCATGGCTCTGGAGCTGTACAGGTATGAGAGGAATTCTGAGCATCTTTACCTTGCTTGCTTCTGTATGCTTTCAGAACTGTACATTTTAGCACTATGCTGGAATGCATGAAAGACAGGTTTTTCCAGCTCATATCTTGACAAAAATGTTACTGCTGCAAGATGAAAGAGTGATCAGATTAACTTCTTTTCAACTAGGAACAATCAAACTTTCATCAAAGTTTCAGTAAAACATTTGTTTCTACAATATAAAGACATGAACAGAAGGGTTTTTGAGAAATGTGTTCCATTCATTTAAAAATGGAGATAAACAATGTTTCTAGAACCATTTCTTTTTACTTCTTACTTGTTGAAAAATAAATACTTTAAAAGATTGTCTTACTGTCTCAAGACATGATATAGCATAATCTGTAACTAAAAAGAAAAGTCTCAGAGAAAGTTGTGAGCAGCAGAAGTGTTACACTGACTGCTCTGGGTTAGCCCTAACTGGCAGCTGTGTCCCATCCAGATACTCCCTTGCTTCTCTCTGTAACAGAATGGGGGAGGCAATCAGGAAGATCAAACCAGTTTAATAGGTAAAGCAAAAGCTGCATGCTCAAGCAAAGTGGTTCAAGGAATCCATTCACTGCTCCCATTGGCAGGCAGATGTTTAGGAAAGCAGAGCTCCATCACTTGCCACCATTACTTGAGAAAACAGATGCCTTAACTTAGAAAAGCCTCATTTCTTCCTCATCCCTGCTCCCCTCTTCCTCCCCTTATGTACTGTGCATGACACCATCTGGTCTGGGATATTCCTTGGGTCCGTTGGGGGTCACCTGTCCTGGATGTGTCTCTTCCCAACTTCTTGTGCACCCACAGCCTCCTTACTGGTGGGCTGGGGTGAGAAACACAAAAGGCCTTGTCCCTGGGTAAGCACTTGTCAGCAATAACTTCCTCACTGTTGTCAGCACAAATCCAACACACAGCACCATGTGAGCTGAAAAAAATAGTTAAATCTACTCCAGCCAAAGCCAATACACTGACATTTGTATTTCAACCTCAATAAGAGTCAAACCAAAGCTTCTGATGTTGATAAATGTTTTTTTAATGCCAAGCAAATAATACATTGTAAATTTATAGTGGTGAATAGGAAGGTGATTCATAAAATGGGAACTCTTTCGATGTTACTGCCCTAGGCAAACCAAAATTAGTTCAGTCTTGCAGCACATAGGCATTAAATAATTTTGCATCTAGATTTTCTTACTTGGGGCAACTACCTATATGTTAAAGTTGGTCTGTGATCAAGGGCCACAGACCTAGCAATAGTCTTTTTCTTCTTATACTAAAGTCAGTTATTTAAATATCACAGAAAAAATGAAATCGAAATAGAATTAAATACAACACAGGAGGACACATTTTAATATATAGGTAGGTGTAGATATACATTGCTTTTGGCAATTTGAATAGCAGTTTTCTGAGTAGCTGTTGATAATTGGATGGTTAGAATGCGGAATACATATTTCTGTTAAGTGAGGTATTAAATATGTAGGATGCTGGTCAGACCATCTCAAATAATTTTGCATTAATAAAACTTAGCACTTTAACAGAAAGAAAGCAGCTTAAAAGAGCAAGAATACAAAAGGTTATGTATTTTGGCAATGCTGCTTCTTATTTCTGCTGTGGAAAAAACAGAAATCTGACATACTTTCTCTTCCAAACTTGACTTTCTTGTCCAGCTTGTATAAAGAAAATACATCTCCAGAATTACACATTCAGTGAATATGCTTTGGAAAAGCATCTTGTAGTTAGCTTGAAACAGTTCTCTGGAGTATTGCATCATATTTAAGAAAGGCTTATTTCTTATAAGTATGCAAGATAACATCAACCTTAGGTAGATAAGTGCAAAAGCATGATGCAGCTGCTGTATGAACCGAGTGAACTGTCAGAGGGATGCAGTGTTTTTCTTTTTTCCTGGCTGCCCTATTATGCCAGATAAATAAAACAACAGCCTCGTGCCTAAAATCTGAGCTCTCAAGAAGTGGTGCAGTTAATATACCACTCTATACTAAGATGGGAAGTGATGGGAGAAATTAATTAAAAAAAAAAAAAAGCTTTCTCAAGTTTCATTGTATATGTTGTTGCTTTTAGTAGTACTGCAGCTTATGCATTCAATATGTCAACTATAAATATTGACAGTATGATCCTAAACTACTGCATGGAGCACTTACAATCATCTATAGCAGTTGCTAGAAAAGTTACCTGCATTGATGTATATTTCTCTGTTAAGAATATACAAATTTGAAGCAGTTTTGGTATACACTTGTCACAAAGCTCTGATCCAAAGCATTTCTATGGCCCTCACACATGACTACCCATTTGAACACAGCTGTGAACACCTCTCCTGAACACACTTTCCAAAGGTTGACATGCTGTAACTGCAATTCATACTGCAATGTCAGTAAGAATGGTTGTAGCTTTTAAAGTAATGATTGTATTTTAATGACTTCTTTCTTTATTGTTTCTATTTAGTACTTGATAGATTTACAAAGCTATTTTAAAAATTGGATAAGGAACCCTTAATGAATGTTCCCATTTTATTTATATGTGTATGTATGAAATTTATTAAGAATGCAGTATTTGAAGCAGGATGTCTAGTTTATAAAAATTAATTTTTCAGTGTGACTTAGTACAGGAAATGCTTATGAATTCACTTGGGTCATTACTTTGTACTTCATCACCTAATCATATTAATAAGAGTTCAAATTAGGAAATGCATTATTATTTAAAGCAAGACATGGAGTATTATTATTCTGATGTGACAGTCAATTTAGCATTAATAATAGAACTTAAGTTCTGCATTTTTTTATGCCTTTCTCCCTGAATCCAATGATTGGCATATTTAATGTAATATTACGCTGTGGCATGGTTGACCATTAGGAATTTTTTTAGCCTCATCCATCCAATTAAGTTTAGGGGATCTGGGCTCAAAATCTACCACAGCCCTCAGCTGGAATTAACTACAGCACTATGAGAAACATCATCTGAAGAAAATTATTTTTACCATATAGGAATGGCTGTCTAACTATTGGAAAAGATTGCTAAATTTAGCTTTTCTTTTGTAGCAGCTTTCTTTGCAAATGTAGCAAAGAACAGGAATCCTGTAAGTATGAGGTTGCTGGAACTGCATGAGCAATATATACCTGCAGAAAATGGTTTCTGCTGTTTGCCTGAACAAGGCTGTCATAACCCCAGCAGAGCAGAGCTGCCAAGGTGTCCTATTGAACCGAGCAGATAGAGTGAGTGAGCAGCCTCCTGGGAAGTCAAAACCATTGTTCAGTGTCAGAGACTGAGTATAGACTCTGAGCTGTTAGTCAATGGAGTGTTTTTATAAAGATAGCTAATTTATAAAAGACTTGTGTTAATTTGCTGCTTATCTTGAGTTATTATGATTTTATGCACCATTATCCTTTTTTACATTTGTTGAAATATCTAGTATCTGCTAACACATGGTGTTTCAGTCCTTGGGGGAATGCTTGCAACTGGAGCTGTTTTGTTCTCTGCTCTGTAAATCCTTTGATGTATCCACTGAGAAAAGTTTAATGTTCTGATTTACAAATGTATGATATGACACGGTCACTTCTGTTTCTGCTAGGTTGTGGGAAAGTATAGTATTGCATGGGGTGCCCCTGGGGAATTGTGTGAATGGAAATTTATCCTAGACAATTATCTTTGCGTATGTACAATGCCTGTATGTTTTCTCATATATATGCTCTATGGAATGAGAGACTAAGGTGTGGAGTATGATGACTGCAACATAAGGTTTGCTTTTGACTACAGGTCACTTGTGCTCGAGGCTTTTAATCTGCTTCACATGAAGGATCATAAAAGCCATACTCTCCCACCTGCTGGCAGCACTGAAAATCATTTCATACAATTATGCTTGCAGCAAAGTTCATATACAGTCTGATAAGAGGAGAAAGCGAGATTGAAAGGAATGTGAAGAGTGAAAGAAGAAAACATGTAATAGGAAGAAACAACTATAGGGGTTGAAGAAAGGGAGGGGAAAAACATTCAGCCTTGAAGGCTAGTGAAGGAGTGTGAGAGTATAGGGAGAGGAGAAAAAATAGAAGGGCAGAATGAGAAAGGCAAACATTCAATGTGAGACTAAAGACACTGATAGAATTTTGGGTATAGGAAAGAACATAATTTAATTTTATATGGGCACGTAAAAACAGGACAGCTTGTTTTTTGATTCTGCATGGGATATGACTGTAATTTTGTCTATAAAAATATATGTTTTAATAGATCTTCATTTTTTTCTGTCTATGAGTATTGCTCATTGATGTCATTTCACTTGGAATTTCTTAAAATATTATCTGGTACCAGACAGCTTAATTTGAGTAATCTCTGTTAACAGCAGAATAGTAGACTCAGGTGAAACATTAACATTTCTGTTAGGAGGAAATGGTGATTTCTATTTTTCATCTTGCAATACTTTAGTAAAGACAGTGAATACACAGTACTTCAGTGAGCTAAATTTTGTTGTCATTCTTATCCATATTCTCTCCCTTAATCTTATGTGTATTCTTCTTGTAAAAAAATCAAATGCTGTTAAAATGAGTGGACCATTTAATAAAGCAAGTCATATTGAACTAGGAAGCCATGCTCTTAAGAAAAAGGGGAAAAATAAGGGAAAATTGAGGGAAAAATATATTAGGGAAGATGTCTTGATACCATTCATATTCCTTTTCATGGAGTTATCTAGAAAAATGTTCTCTCCCATCCTGAGATAAAATAGTTTATTTTAGAAAGCAGAAAAAAACCCTAAAGAACAGTGTGCCAGGGAACTGCTCTACTAAATTATTGGTGAGGATCATACAGTAGTCAATAAATATGAAGGATGTGTTTAGACCAATCCATGTTTGAAAAGTATAGTTGAGAGTAAAGGCACATACTTTATGATTGTGCTGTAACTCAGTAATTACTCTTAAAGTGTTCCTCTTCCTGTAGATAAATGATGTAGATGTAGAATGAAAATCCTGAGCTTGTTTTCCTATATGCTGGACAGATGTAAAAGAAGGGCAAAATAGTGGATAAGCTCCAAATTTAGTGAAACCTGTTTCACATGCACAGTTATGTGGCTTAACAGAGGAAGGGCTGCTCTGCTTCTGCTGTTTTATTTCCAGTCTGAAGAAGCCCAGTGTAAGACAAGACATTGCAGCACCTTGTAGTTGTCTGGTCAATCCAAGGATGTTGTCAACACCATTGTGCCAGTTCCCCCCCAGGAACCAATGTGCCTGCAGTGGTGAAGTGAAGGGGTCAGGCAGGATACCAAGGCACAATGTCAGCATGGAACAATGTGGCTGTGCCCTCTTCTAAGTGAGGTATGGTGACTGATCTTGCTGCCTTGTGAGCAGATGAATGGATCCACAAAGTGGATCCTCATCTTTCTTGGAGCTCATTATATCTTGATGTCAGCAACAGGCTTTTCTAACAGTGTAATATTGACAATATTTTGTGGAGGGGGAAAGTGTATAAAATTCCCTGGAATTATCCAGCTGCTTAAAAACAGATAAATTGAAAAGATTAAATACAAACTTTTTTTTAAAATTTAACACAATACACATATTAAATTAGTAAACCATGGTGTTTTATGTAAACTTTATTTCTAAATTCAAATGTCTCAACAGAGCAGTATGATGATTTTCACAGAGCAGTATCTCTGTTTAATTACTATTTAATTGCAATCCTTACTGGCTGGGAGGTATTTTTAAATAATTTCTGAGTGAATCATTTGCATATTGAAGACTGTTTCATCAATGAGTAAACTAACTCCATAAATCCAAACTGAGCCCATCAGAATCTTTTATTGCCTACAGCAGAAAATACTAATTATTAAACTGGCAGCATGTGAGGAAAAGGTGACTGAAATTACTCGGTAATTCAGGTTTCCATCACTAAAGACTGAACTACAGGTCTACTCCTATATATGGTAGGCCTGACTAGTTTCATATTTAAACTTTCTGTAAGGTACAGTATCAAATTACCTTGCAGTGAATGAACATTTAACTGCATTCTAGTATATTTTCATAGACTTTTTAGTAGGAGATAATGCTAGTTTGGTTCTTCTTGATGTTAAAAATAATAAAAAAGCTGCAATACCTTAATGCACTACTGTGTATGAATTATTCAACCACAAGACAATTTCTCTTAAAAACTTACTATTTGGCAAAATATATAAAGGTCAGAAAAAATGACTAGGATATGAGGCTAGTGTCAACAGTGGATGCTGCAATGCATGAATTTTATGTACTGTATTATCTTTTTCCTGCCTGATGCCTATCATTCCCATTAACTTGATCATAATCCAGAAAACGCATTCCTGAGTTTCCCAGTCTGATGCTGTAGGATTTTTAAGAGTACATGCAGAAATTTCAGTTGCAGCAGGTTTCTTTTAAAAGTCAGGTGGAAAAGATGTTGATGATTCTCCACTTTCATTGAATTAATCTGACTTCAGTTGCACTGTCTAAAAATTCAATATTTAGTAAAGCTACGTCTCTGCATTCTTTGTATAGCTGAACATAGTAGGAAGGAAATCATCTGGTCCAATTTCATATATTTAAAACAGTAATAAATTATAAAGCAACACCACAAGAGGTAACAAAAGCTTTTCCCCTTAACTGCTGGTAATTTTAAACAACAAGCAATATTTGATACCAGGAGTGCACTTTGAAATGATAAATCATAGAATTCTTTTTTGTGGAGTCTCTGACATATTATGAAATTGTGAGTTGACATCTTCCCTTTCTTAATATAATTAAAAATATTCAGTGATTGTAATAAAGTTCTGACAAATGGCAATTAGATGAAATTGCTGTGTGATTCCCTGAACTAATTTAGCAAGCTCTTCTTTAACAATACTTATTCAGGCGTGAACTGCATGTAAACACAGCAACTGCTGTACTGCTTGTGAGGATAGAAAGCTGGTAATTGCCAATGGCCCTACCTTTGTAGCATAAATCAATGGTCATTATATAAAGACCTGGTTGATATAAAAAAAATGGATGAAAATGAATCTCATCTTTTTCCTGTGCAGTAATACATCTTCAACATAAGAAGCAGAAACTGCCAACAGCTCATTTAAGGAGTGAGTGTTGAGTACTATGGAAATGGTTTGAATTCTGTCATACAGAGGATAGAAGAAAGTGTTTTCCATGTCCCATGGAGTGCACACATCATTAGTTCCTGAATATCAAAAGAGAGAGCAGAAAAGCCACTGATATTCTATCATTTGGTTCAGGCTTCTTAGTGGTTGAATATAGCACAGTTTGTGGATACACAACTGAGTTGAGTGACTTTATCGAGGCTTGAGCTCCTGAGCCTCCTGCAGGGTTAGATGCTGTGTGTTAAGCACCATCTGCATTAAAAGTTTTCAGGGTCAAAATTAGTTATCTACCTAGATTCCATGTATTCCTCTGCTATACATGGGGTTTTATGTCTGTTGCTTTTCTGCAGAGGATTAAATATCATTTTAAAAAGTGATGTTGACACTTAAATTTCCATATACCATTTACCTGCCTGTGGATCATAGAAATAATAATAACAAAATGATCAAGGGCTTGTGACACCTATAAATGGTTATAGAATCACGTATAGACATGCATAGTGTTCTTGCAATTTTGATTTTAGTGGCTGAAGTCCAAACGTTGCTTAATTTCTTTTACATTTTACCTTTCCAGGTTAAATTTGTGATCATTTTAACAAAAAAAATATTGATATATCACACCCAATGTATTTTGCAGCAGATTTACAAAATCTACTTGTTTTCTAATATACATCAGTTGTTTTGAGTTAATTTCCAAGAAGAAGGCACTATGCTAGGAAATAATTTACAAGACTGAACAAGCATTGATTTCTTAATGAAAATAATTCTAAAATACAATTATTGTTCATGGACTCAATTGTTTCCTTATTTATGTTTGTTTTCCACGTCTGTTTGTTTAAATTTGGTAATACACTGAATGTCATTGACTGAGATCTGTGAGACTTCCTGATGTGATTTTTCAGCCACCAGTTCCAGGAGTTTTGTGATGGGGAGAAACATAAAATTCATATTTGGGAAACCATGAAAGGCATCCCAGAAGAATTGAAGTACTTGAACTTCTAGACTGAATGATTCATTTAACTGTCCTATCTGCTGTAGTAACACCTTCTTCTTTTCCAAAAGCTTATTTTATGACTTTTCTCGTGGGGGAAAATACCTAGAACCTGCTGAAGCCTTTTGTAGAATTTTTCTTGTGCTAGTCTCTTACACAAGTGTCGGTCCAGTGACATTTCTGTGCTGTAGAGGGAATGCTGA
The DNA here is from genome assembly GCA_024734555.1 of Trochalopteron elliotii. Taxonomy (NCBI): domain Eukaryota; kingdom Metazoa; phylum Chordata; class Aves; order Passeriformes; family Leiothrichidae; genus Trochalopteron; species Trochalopteron elliotii. The sequence goes on from JANPWX010000016.1 coordinate 1,256,872, forward strand.
AATAGTGGGATGGGGTTTATGGCTGCTTCCCAGCACTTTTCTGAATCACTCAAGAAATTTCTGCTTTGCAAAGACAATAAAGAGCAAGAAAGTTACTGATCCTGATCTTGTGCAGTTGACAGATGCAGGACAGGGAGTTAGTTGACTAAGAAAGTGCTAAATGAAGAGAGGAGTCTAAGGGAACAGAGGGGGCATTCAATGGAAATGTGCTTCAGAAAAATGTTAACTCTTGTCTCAGGCGGGAGCTATGATTATAGCATGAGAATAAGCAATTGGGAAGAAATAGAATAAGAGAGACACTAAATAGGATCACATGGTAGACAATCATATTTTTAGTGTAGACAAATTATATCCTAAATGGATTTTAGTGCTTTGCATGTTATTCTGGAATTGCAGTTCAAGACAACTGTCTGGAATGTTCTGATGTACATTCAAATATGTACTTTAAAAAACCACAGTTTTGAGGAGGTTGGCAAATCACTAATGGTAGAAGTGGAAGAGATTAGATATCCCTCTAAAGAACTTTTCCCTACATTTCCTGTACCAAGAGAAGTATTTTTGTCTTGTCTTTGCTCACATATTCATGTCTGTTTTCACTCATAGTATCTTAGGTTTCATTTGCTCTGCTTAGTTCCTGAGTTTAAAACTACCTGGCCTAGAGTATAGTCTGCAACTTGAAATTACTTATTTTTAGTCATTGCTCTGAAAAGTAATTTAACTGCTTCCTCCATTGACATTCTAAATTAAGGGTTGCTAATCACTTCCAACATTTTTTTTCCAGTTTTCATTGTAACACTGTGTAGGGCTAAAAACCATAGCACTATACAAGACAATCTCTTTTCAGAAAACATACTACCAATCTAATTTACTCAACTTCTGGCATTAAAATACATTTTTAAATTTTCAGAAAGTGAATGTTGTGGAATTCAAAACATTGCATGAAATTGGGATTGATTGTATTTGATGGAATTTTAGGATTACAATATTATCTAAATGTTTTTCTGTGTTTACAATATATATTGCAGTTTTATGAAAAATACAGCTAAATCAGTAACATGAGGAGAAACAGTCTTTGGACACAAGTGTAATAACACTTAAACTGGGATGCACATAAATAGACAATTCTCTTAAGTGAAAATTTTGCTGGGAACCAACTTCTGTGTAATATGTTTCAATTGACTGATCTCATAGGTTATTGATATGTTGCCTTATTCATTTACAGACAGAGTAAACATTTCGGGGTTACAGATACAGTGTGATCTCTGGAATGAACATATTATTTTTCTTTTTAGTTCAAATACGAGATTAAATATGGGCACTTGTATAGCTTTACTATAGGTGATGAAGCTCTTTCAGAAGGACTTAAATAGGAATGAGTTATTTATTGTTTCTTATTTGTTAGCACTTTGATATGAAGTCATTTAATGATTCCTTTTTATTAAATGTAGAACCTGAACTGGTGATTTAGAAACATACTTGCTTAAAGGGCTTATTTTACTGCCTATCATACCATATAAACATTCTTAATTTATTGTTTCTTTGGTTCATTTTCGTTTTCTTGTCTTCAGAGTAATTTCATTTGGAGAACAAATAGGAAGATGGATTTGGATTTTTTTGTGCGTGTGATTTAGTCACAGATACACATACCAAGAGATATTGACATCACTAATAGTAGGAATGTACAACATGGAAGTACAACCATATCTGTTCAAACACAGCAGACATAAGCTTTTCACCTATCACGTTTTGGTTTCTCATGCACTAAACAGTACAGATGTACATGATCCCTAATTTGGAATCCAGGAACCTGTGTCAGGTCCTCTTTCCACCAGTGAGCTTGACAGTGAGTTTACAGTGCTGGTTTAGGGCAAAAATCACAACCACAGAATAATTTAGGTAGGAAGGGATCTCCAAAGAATGTATGCCTCACTCTCCACTCAAGAGTAGCTGTGGCTTTGAAAAGAATTTTCTTCATAACTTTTTTATGTACTGAGGCAAAGCTGACTGGGCAGTATTTCCCTTCTTGCCCTTCATGAAGCAGTGAGTAAGTAATTTGTGCTCATTTGCAATTGTGCAGAGCCTCCCACTACTTCTGTGATGTGTCAAAGTTGATAGAGGTGGCCTTGCAGTGACAGTGAACAGCTCTCCCAGCACACTGGGGTGCATCCCATCAGATCCTATGCCCCCATAGCTCTATCTTCTTCTACTGAGGGTGCTGTGTCACCACCACAGACCTCTATTAGCCCTGGGGAACTGGAAGGCCAGAGGCAGACCTTTCCAGTAACAACTAAGGCAAAAAGGCCTTTGAGTATTTTGGTCTTTCATCATTAGGTGAGAGACATATCTGTGTCATAGAATGATTAGATCCCTTGTCCTACTGAAAACTCTGCCACACACTCTTTAGTCTGTCTTTTGCTGCCTGAGTAATTTGGATGTATAAAAGCTCTCTTCACTCAATTTACTTCCGTCACTTCTTTCCAGTTCCAGATGTGCTATGATTTTCTTAACTCCATCCCTGCCTGCAGCACAGCATTTCTAAATCTATCATGAGTAGTGTGTCGCCACCCATCTTCTGGGTACTTAATTTTGTCTTTTATACCCAGATAGGAGGTCATGGTTCATCTCTGCTGGCCTTCTGCTATGTTTGCTTTGCTTTCTCCATGTCTGAATGCATAGAGGAAGGTTCCCTTGGAAATCAAGTAGGTTTGCTGGGCCTCTACTTTCCAAAGTTGTTGGCAGTGGGATCCTGCTGAGCAGATCCCTAGATAATTGAAAATCAGTTCTTGTGAAATACAGGGGTTTAATTCCATTATTTATAATTCTGCTTTTCATGCTTATTTTCTTCAAGAGTTTAAACTTCATAGTTTCATAGGCATTGCAGCGCAGACTGCCCTTGGTCTTCACAACCTTGACCATTTCTTCTCTCCTGTGATGAACAGATCTAGCAGAGCATCTCCCTGGTCAGTTTGTCAATCACCTGCATCAAGGTCATAAGCTGTAGAAGCCTTCTGCATTGTTCACCGCCAAGCTTATTTCCTTCTCAGTGGGTATCGTGTTGGTTGAAGTTCCCCATGAGTACTAGTCATGAGCATGAGGTTTCTTTCTGCTGTCCAAAGAAGCCTTTATCTGATTCTTCTTGATCATGTGGCTAAACCAGGCACCAACAGCAATGTTCCACCTGATAAGTCTGATCCAAGGCAACTCTCATCTTATTTCAGCCACTTCTCAACACAGCACAACTGTTCCTCTTCGTCTTTTCAGGATTATAATTATTTTACACCATATGGATATATAATTACATTAAGACAAGTAAGAATTTTGGAAAAAAAAAAAAAAAAAGAAAAAAGACAAAACCAATTTGAACTCACTCATTTACATGCAATCATCCTCAAACTTATTACACTTAATTCCACATTTGTTCTAATCTGGATAAAAGTAAAAATTACATAGTATTTTTTACGTGAATACAGTATAAGATTCTTTTCGTAATTGACCTTGAGTTTTCCAGGCTTTTCTGGATCAAATTGTAAGAGCATAAAATTGTGATGGAACAATATTAAATCTGGTAGACAACATTTTAATATCAGTGTAACAAGTGAGGCAGTGATGTCATTCTTCTACAGTAAGGAAACCAGTGAGGGGTTCTGGTAACATTTGTGATTTATTAAGCATCCTGCAGTCACATGTACAATTTTAAGCAGAGACAAAAGAAGACTATAAAGCAACAGAAAATAGAACAGGTGTAGACAACCATAATCCAGTGTTTTTTATAGTGAAATTCATTGAGCAGAAACATTCATTTCAGTGCAAATCTCATGCTTTATTAAATTCTTGTCAATTCTTCTATTTCTCTTTGTTTGGGTTATTACCACTCACTTTTGAAATGCTCATCCACACAACTGAAGCTTATGGATCCCTATTGAGTTCTCTATGCCAATAGGCACCTAAAACTTTAGGTGGAATGAATGCTCATTAAGATCTGGGTATAATATGCTTCATAATTTTGATTTTTAAAAATCCTCATGAAAGCTGTACTTGCCTTATAGCAGCATCTGAAAATTTTGTTTCTTTTATCACTTTATGAATATTAGAGATTTTTTGTCTCTCTAGTTTCTTCAGCTGTGTATTCATGAAGTATTATAAGCAATACATTTCATTGACTAAATAATTACTCCATTTAGTATGGGTAAGAAAAGATAATTCAGGATCACAAGAGAACTATGTAATTTTCAATTTTGGATACATAGAAAACAGGAAAAGCAATAAGTTTAAAATTATTTTCTAAGCTCATTAATATATCAGGACAAATGCGAACCCACAGAGATGTAAAAGAAACCATTTTGTTTGTAGGGACAGTGAAAAAGTATGGAAATTATTCATATTTCCTTTTACAGTACACTGCTCTTTTTTTTTTTCACCACATGTATAAGTCAACTATAGAAATTAGTCAATTAGTTAAAAGAAACTGAACTGGTGAACCAGTCTCTCTGAAACCAAATATCCAGAAAAAAAATATAAATAAATAAAAGAGTAATACCTTTCCAACTAAAAGGTAAACTGGACACCCTCATTTGGCCAGAATGCCACTGACCAAATTCTTGTCTCTGCGTAGTACAAAAAGTGGAAAGGGTGCAATCATGAAGGGCTGTGTCTGCTTTTCCATGTTAATTGCAGAGCAGACTGAAGTATAAATCTTATTTGGGAAGGCAAAAGGCCATACTAGGCAGTTTAGGAACCTAGTTACATATTAAGTCTAATAGAGATCAGAGCACAATAAAAAAAATAAAATAAAAAAATGCCCACTCCACCTTGCCTTAACGGTGCGGTTTAATACTACCTTTATTCTTACTTTCTTGCAGATTTATTAAATTGTTTTCTATTGATAATAGAAGCTCTTCTTTGGTATTGGTAGAGGGAATTTGTTTTTCTGGATTGACACATTTAATTCAGCATTATTTTGTTACTGTGATTTTTTTTTAAAAGAGTATAAATAGCATTTATGTAGTGTTTATTGTATTACATTTTGTAATTTCTCAGTGAAACCTGAAACATAGATAAAAGCAAGCCAGAGGTGCAACCTAGCAAAACTAATGTGTTCTAAGGAAAAGCCAGGGAGTACTTTGTAAGTATTTTAGGAATCTCTGAAGTGCTATATATATAAGAACAACTGATGAAAATCAAAATGAGTATATTTTACTATTACACTGTTGTGGTTAATATAAGATTAATATTTCAATGTTGAGGAAAAATTCATAAGGACCATAAGTTAAAATATTTATTTTCAGGGGAAATAGAGGGAAATAAAAAACAAAAGACAATTATTCTAAAGACAATGCAGGCCAAACCAACTCAAGCAGACACTTATCTATATGTTTCTTTCAAACACAGAATTTGTTAATAAAATCTGCTTCAATTCTGCTACTCATATAAAATGAATGAAAACTTCTAAAACTTTGGATTAACAGCATGTATAGAAAAAAATTCAAGCATAACGATTTCCCAAGAACAATCCCATAGAACACAGAAGTTTATTTCTTCCAAGGAAAGGTGTTTTGATTTCTAAACTATTGCAATTTCAAATTCAATCTCTTTTGTGCTTAAAATAATAATAAAAAAAAATGTTTAATCTTCTGCCACTTTTGAAAGTAATGCCAGGACTTCAGATATTGCCAAAATGACAAGTTGCTCCTAGCTGCCAGAACAATAAATCACTTAAATATTTGGAGCTTGATCAAAAAATGAAGTGGCATTGGCTATGTGTTTTCAGTAGGAAATTTAGAGAATAAAAATATATCTCTAATTCTCACCACTTACTCCATCTTTGGGGAATGATCCTTGATGCTTGGTTCAAGTCTATGTAGCCTGCTTGAAAAACAACAAAAAAAATGAAAACTTTTGGATGAAGGAATAGTTTGCTTTGAGTTCTATTCCAGTTTCGGCTTGAGATGTCAACTGGCTTCTTAAACAACCTCAAACATTTATAAGCAAACTAAGGAGTGGAACTTAATGCAAATGAGTAGGGAGGTAACAACTAAAAGACAGTTTAAATTTTGTATATGTATACATAATGTCTACACATAATTTCATATAAATTGTGCTACAGAGACAAACAAAATCTTTGGTTTGCATATGATGGTATATGTGGCAGAAGAGTTTTATTTTAAATTCTAAATGTAATATTTTTTTCTAAACTAGAATACTGATTTGCTTAGTGGTCCAGGACAATGTGTAAAAAGGACCTTAGTGCTAGTAGTGTCTCAGGAGGATGACTACATGGCACAATGTCTTTTGTGTGGTCTGTGATTATAGACACATATGTCTTAATCAGAGGCCACTCTTGCACCCTTGAAAAAACCAGATTAAGAAGGGTGCAGAATTAAACAGTTTTCCAAAAATATTTTGAGCAGCTGAGGTGGCTGGAAAGAAAACCTGCAGGTTGCAGTGAGGGCTAATATCCCAGAATTACTTGATATAATATATAGGCTCAAATGTAAATATTCTTACTTCTGGAAAGGCCATTAACAAGAGTTAAGTAATTGATACACCTTTCAAATATCCCAGAATATTTTAATTTTTTATATAAATGACTTAGTAAAGAGAAACTATTGCTCCTTTCCTGGAGGGTGCTTGAAAGATTTGATGGAGAAGATAAAAACATTGTTCTGTGTCTGTAATTATTGCTTCTGGTGACTGGCTACTTCTTTGGGCGTTTTTGTGGGGGTGTTTTTTTTTGGGGTGAGGTGGTTTTTGTTTGGGTTTGTTTGTGTTCTGGTTTTGTTATTGTTGTAGGTGTTTTTTTTTTTTGGTTTGGGGCTTGTAGGGTTTGTGGTTGTTTTTTGTTTAATTTTAGAAAATCCTTTATTCATAAAAAAATTCATTCCCACAGCTGTTTTACCTTTCAGAGTTCAGCAGCAAACACAATTTTCTCTGCTTTCCTCTATCACCATATGTGCATAAGCCCTATGTATAAAATACCATCATTTTAACATTCTTCCTTAAGTTTATCAGCATCATTTTTTTCTTATATTCAAAGGATGAATCAGCTATAGTGAGACTGCTCTCAAATGTAGTTTAGCACATGGCAACAGAGAATTTCAGAGAGTGGTTTTAAATGAAACTACAGTGGAGCATGTGCGAGTTCAAAGTTAAGACACAAGGCACACTGAATCAAATAAACAAATGGTAAATGGGAATGTAATTTCAAGGTTTTATAGTTTGTTTGTTTGTTTGTTTTTTACAAAAATCATCAGAGAAGGAGTTACTTTTCTTGCTGGAAACCATTGAACTAATTCAAGTACACTTGTAAAAACAAAATGTCAACAACTAGCAAGTTTTCCTTAAACAAAGGTATAGAAGCTGGCTGAAGTGCTGTGGCTATTCAGTCTCCTTCATTATTTCACCCAATCTCCTGACAAAAAATTCTGTGGTTCACAGCAGGTAAGTCTGTTTCTGCTTGGAACAACTGAGATATATGGCCAGTCTAACTACCTTCATTACCCCAAAACATGAATAAGAAACCTATCTCCAAACCCACTGGAAAATTCAGTATCACAAAAAATTAGAATAAAATTACCAAGTTGCAACAATAGCCTCATAATATTGGGAAGATAAAATCAAAGCATTAGATATGAAGATTACTGTGGAGAATGTATATTAATTGAGTGTGCCAATACATCATTTTATTAAGAGAACAAAAGCAGTGCAAGAGACTTGCAGTGCATCATGGAGAAAGGCAATAGTGTAACCAGTGTAGACGTAATGCCTGCAGATGATCCATTTTCCAGGGGTTGCCTTGTTAGCAGTCAGGTGCTGAGACTTCCAGACGGTTGTTGGAAAAGCTGAAATTAGTTCACTAATCCCCACCATCTCATTCCTCTGCTGTCCCTTTTACTGGTGTTTTCACTAAAGATGCAGGTATATAACCTGGCAAAGCATTCCAGATCCATATGAGGGAATCAAGTGCTCAGTGTTTGATACCTCATTTGGTGAGGTTTGGGGTCAGGAGTTTTAGAGGCAAGGAAATGATATGTTGCAGGTTGCTTTTCAGTTTCCATTTTATGAAAATGTTAAACAAGGATGCACTTCACTAATGCTAATCCAAAGAGATTGTTCCTAATTTAAGTCAGAGATAACCTTCCTACTTCTACATTCCAAACAGTGGCAAAAACTTTTTAATTTTGTTTTGATTGAGAGCTTTCCATTAGCCAATCCTCTCCCTGCTCCTTTGTGTTATGGCCACATCCACGACTGGGTTCTTGTTTCCAGGTGATGATCAGTATTGGCCCCTTGGCAGTATGTTAAATGACTGAAAGAGGTTCATAACAAAAATTCAATACTGGCATTGGAAAAAATAAATGCAGGATAACGTTCTTTTTGGATTATCTGGTTGTGACTCCAAGCTCATCTTTAGAGTATACATTTGGGCTTCAATTCACTGATTTTTTTTTTCTGGTTTGTTTATGATTTTAGTGCATATTAATATGCATATTGTATTTTAATGTGTCTTTTATGTGTATTTTTGCAACTTTAATGTGTATTTTAAAGTTGCAAATATCATGTAAATTTATATCCAGCTGACTTGTCTATGGTGACCATTTCCAAGTCCTGTTTTACCTGCATGTTGTATTGATGCCACCTGTTCCCTGCAGATATCTCTAGTTGCCTTCTTAGTTCAAGGAAGAATTGTTTATTACTGCTCTACACCAGCACAGCATATCTAATGCTTGCTACAAAACACACCAGTTCTCATAGCTCTGTGACACAGAGGAATAAATTCATCATCTAGGATGTGCCCTCTTTTGCCTTTCACTGATCTGTACAGAAAGGGAAATAGAATCACAGGTGCTTTGCAGCTTGGTTTAAGGCAATCATGTTTGGTCAGCAGGAAGATGCCTAGTACTGTGAGGTTTTGTTGCACAGCTAGGGAGGATACACATTTTCATATCTGACTAGGACTGAAAAATTGTAATACTGCATATACACCGTCTTTCAGAACAAAACAATTACCAAAATAAATCTATGATCATCACATGTGTTTTCTATATCTAATTATGCAAAGAAAAACTCTAAAAAAATATATATTTTTTATTCATTTTTCTGGTCATATGCTTCACTTCATAGTTATAACTATAGCAAGTAACATGAAAAAAAATCATTGCAGAAGACAGTAGATTTAGACACATTTTAAATTGCATAGCTTTAGAAATAAAATGTTGATGCTCTCTCCCTCTCAGGAGAACCAAAACCTCACTGTGCATTAATGGATGATGATATTCATACCATTACAAGGAATGTATAATCAAAATACAGGCTTCATGATTCCCTGAAACTCACTCTAATATCATGTCTGAGTTAAAAAGCTGTCTGGAGAAAGCTTTTAAGATGAGTTAAGCTCATTTCAGAGAACGGCTGTGGACCTCTGACCTCTGCTGCCACAATGCCAAGGGTTGGTGAGTTTTTCTGTATGGAAGCACTAGTTCGTGCATGGTGTAGCATTGTTTGCCTTTTCTAGGGACTGAGATTCTAGTAATGTTTAATGGGCAGATAGAGTGCTTTGCTTCTCAGGATTCTTGTTTTACATCTATTCCCAGGACTCAAATTCACAGCTGAATTGATATGATTCATAACTGAAGTGACCAGAATTGACTGCTGATATAAAATACTTTGGGGCTCTTTTGCAGTAAGAGTTCAGACCATTGGATAACCTAACATAATTCTGCAGCTAGAAAGTAAAAACTAATTCTAGTCTACTGTAAAAAATAACTGCTTATGAAGACTTCTATTAGTTGTTACCATCAGTGAGTATTGTAATGGGTTTTCATGAGAGTCATTCAGGTGGAAATGATTTATACTGTTCCAAGTTCCTCATTTATTATAACAATCATAATATATTACAGTATATTGCTCCTGTTTCAATTTATTTTCTTTTAGGTAGAGACACAGACAAAAGACAACCTTTCTCATTTTATACTTACTTTTTAAAATGTTTTGCTGTGAGATAAAGATGTATATGAAGGGATTTTCAAGGAACAATTTTGAAAGAAACAGAAATCCCTACTTAGAATGGTCTAAAAAAGGTCAAAGAAACTCCAAGAACAGTAAAAATGTATTCTATCTCTCACGATGGTCCTTGAGTCCTCATCAGTTTTGCTACATATTTTTGTTGTCATATACCAGGACCCCATTATAGAAGGCCTGTGCCATGACTTGAATATACATCTCTGTCTCTACCTATCTGTTCCAAAGACCTTAAACTAGGATCCCCACCAGCTGTAGAAGACTACAAAAAAAGTGCTCTAATCTGTGAATCCTGTGAGCCAGGGTAGAAGCTTAAACCCTGAAAATACTTAAGATCCCACATAAATAAATTAGCATCTGATACAGGATAGAGAGGTGTTTGGTAATACTCAGTTCAAAAATAATTGGTCTTCTCATTAATTCTAAGGGAAAACTTCAAAGGAACCTCTTTTCTGAAAAGGAAAACTGATACAGGATGTTTTGTCTTTTGAGAGAATCTAGTACCACTGCTGGTGACTGCCATTCTTGACACTTCTGTGTCAATACTCCTGAGCTGGCCCCAGTGCCATAGGAAAAAGGCTTACTTTCCTAAGGAAATTATGTAATAATCAATGAGACTACTCATTGCACTGACCACATTTATTAACTGGGTTATTTTAACTTTGGTAAAGCTATGAATGTATTTGAAGGATCAAAATACCTTCAATCAGTTTGCCAAGGAATAAAAACTTAGTGACTAAGAGCAGAAAGGAAAGGAAAGGAAAAGATTATGTAAGGGAGGCAATATGCAGAAATGTACTACTGGAAAGAGCCAATAGTGTGATAAACTGGAAAGCCAAGATAATACCTGGTTATGGACAGAGATCCTACAAGAGGATGAACAGTTAAGGGCACAGATATTATCTGAATTGGATGATTAGTTGTAAACCCAGTTTGTTGGGCTGTGTGACAAGCTAAGGATAAGATTAATGTTAATAACTTTACATTTGTGAAACATTGGTGCTTGATCAGGAGGCATTTCCAAAACGGATCTAAAATTTGTTGATTCTTGGGTTAGGTACCATATTTTAATTAATTCCCATGCTTCAGGGCCTTTGCTCCTCACCTGTTCACACCAGAATATTTCATTTCTGTGACTTAATCTTTTTCTGTTGCTATTTCGTTTGGCTGCTTGGTTTGGTTTGATATTGTTTTCCTCTTATTTTTCTCTGCTTGAAGCCCTGGAGATTATTGACAGGTGAAAATGGGATGTGTGTACTTCTAGTGTTGTTGCAAAACTTGTCAAGTGCTCAGCTATCTTCTGTGCTCAAGAAAGGAGAGCTAGCAGTGGATGGGACGAACAGAAACTTGCAATACTGAAATTGTTTACCTTTTCCTGCAACATGTCATCTTTTCTTTCCATCATGAAGAAATACTAGCTAAAGAGATTCCTTTAGGACTTCAGCCCTCAAATGAACATACCTGAAGTTTTCTTCTTTCACCTTATTCCCTACTGCTTATTATGTCACTACTGATGTTTGATGAGACTGTAGCTTGATCGCAGGAAGTGCTCTGTGCAGTGTTCCAGGTTAAAGGACATTGCACTGATACTCACAATTGCAGACACCTAAAACCTTTCCTGAAGAGTGTCCTGATTCTTTTTTCTGCTCAGATGCATCTTGACCTAGGGGTTTTTTTGGGTCATAAGTGCTGTGTCTACGCTAATGGGGGATGCTGGACCTTTTATAGTTCTGTGGGAAGACAAAGAAAGTCCTAACTGTTCCTTGAGGGATTTTTAAGAAGTTCTTGATTCAAACAGTCCACAGTGCAATACTCTGGGATTAAATTTATAACCACCAAGAAGTTTGAGTTCTCATGGATGAGCTGAAATTGAATCATTATTGCCAGTCATTTCTGTGGTATCTCTGAGATAATGGCAATTTGATTTTATTCAGTGGTTCACATTGGAATTAAATTCCAGCATAAAGTTGCTGGCTTAAGCCAGAAATCTTTTATTTATTTGCTAGGTCACTACTACTCTATGTGCTACTATCATGCAAGAAGATTTCTCCAATGAAAATTCCTCAGACTGAAAACTACATTTTCTGCCTAATGGGTTCTAAATTATACATAAACTGTGCAATTTTCAGATGTGATGCAAATTCTTCTGTCACAATGTCTTGTAATATGGAGGCTGTTTCCATTAAAGTGACAATTCTTTACAGATGGACTACAATACCTTCAGTTTCAAAAACATCCACTAGTAGTACTATCACATACCAACTAAGAATTTTTAAAACATTTCTGCTTGTCTTTATCTTGACTAACAGCAATACACACTATTAGAAAAGACTGGACTCTTCTATTAAAAACAACGTTCAATTCTGGGGTTTATATAAAAAAATGAATCACAAAATATATTAAGATCTCACTGTTCAATTTCATGAATTTATGCATTGTCTGCTTTTTTGTTGTTTTGTAACCCAGTAATGTGTTTACATAACTGTGCCAGCATGTGGCACCATGTGCAGGTATCTCCATCTTCTACATTGGCACAAATGTAAAACTGCTGCTGTGCTGCTGGAAGCCATTGGCATTATCCCCTGTTAAAGGATAAGGGAGGTGGGCATTTCAGCACAAATTTCAATTACGTCTTGAAAAATCAAACAACAATGACAACAAAACTCCGATCCTATTAAAGTTTAGAGATTATCTCTAAAAATTGTGTGTGAGTTGTTATTTTTTTTTTCATTTGTTTGTTTTGTTTTGTTTCTGGTTTTGGTTTTTTGTTTTGTTTTGCTTTTTTTTTTGTTTCGTTTAGGTTTTTGCTTTTTTTTTTGGGTTTTTTTTGGGTTTTTTTTTTTTTTTTGGTTTTGGTTTTGGTTTGGTTTGGTTTGGTTTGGATTGGTTTTTTTTGCCAGAGGTAATAATGACAGGCTCAGTAATCTGGTCTGTCACCAGATCAGCAAACAGGTTTGGTTGTGACAAGTGAAAACTCGGGGACTGGTTCTTTATTAGTACAGGTATACATCAAAAAAGATACCTGGCCATGGAGAAATGTAAATTACTTCTGTGAGCACCAGTCTCAGAAATAATAGCTTTGTCTAGGGGAAAAAAAAAAAAAAGATTTTGATTCGGCCTCAGAATTGTGTGTCTGTAACCCTGTAAATAGCAAGCAGGGTTAACCCACGTAATGAGTTATGGTGACATCATTAGTCAACATCAAATAATTGTGCTCTTTTTTCCCCTATCCTATCTATCTGTTAGTAAATTGGGACTAGGCCAACAAGCAGTTTTCCCAGGGACTTCTTAGATGTTCTTTTATCTGCGCTATACTGTTCTCAAAAACAAAGCTAAATGGAATTGTCATGAAGCTGATACCACTCCTGGTATTCACATTAAGAAGTAATTCAGTATAATTACAGCAAAAGGTATGATCTGGAGGGTGCCTTGCTGTCTTTGTGTAGGACAGAACTGGTTATGGATGTCTGCTTTGTGAATCAGCTGAGTAAAGACTTAGTGAGGCAGCAATCTATTCTCCTTTTGCGTATCATCCAAAAAAGGACTCCTAAAGGACTAAGAAGAGAAAATGTAGTTAAAAGTCCCTTTTCCCTCCAGCTGTAGGCTGTGTTTTGGAAAGTGGTGCCGATTTCAACATACTTTTTTCTCCGTGTTGATTCAGAGCACTGTGTACTCTTTTTTACCTATCTCTGTGCAAGTTGAATTCACAAGAACCTGGCGAATTTTAAAGAGCATCTTGGCACTGAAACCCCTGTGGATATGTATTTGGATATTGGTCTTTAAATCATATTTTAGCAAGCAAGCAAGTAAGACATTCTAAATGGCATTCTATTATTACTAGTATTTTAATGAAATCTGAACTATACGCAGCAGTTCAAAACTGCAGGGAAGTGATGAAAAAGGAGTACACAGTGTAAACTTCTACAACACATATTAATGTGGCATTTTTTCTGATGATATGGTTCATTTCACATTACAGCCTTATCAGGTTTGGTGGTTTTATTTTTATTTTTATCTTCCTTTGATGCTGATTTTGTACTGACACTTCACTTTTATGTGCTTATCCATCTATTCTTGTTTGTATTTACAGCAATTCGCCACTACTTTTATTCCTATGCATTTGCATGTTATTAATAGCAGATGGGATAGAGAAGAACATAGTTGTGTGATTCAGCAGCAGTCATGTCTGTTTGATCAGTACCATCTGACACAGCATGCATTTACTGCATGATTGCACTGCCATGTTTGACACAAATGATGGATCACTGCTTCAAATAAGTTTTCAGTACTTGTTCATTGTATACAATACTAAACTGTACTTTTCTTACATCCACTCATCAAAAAATCTCTGACCATAGTTACAATTCAGCCAGTGCCATTGTAGTTCTCAGTCAAAATATTTATTACAGTCCATTCCTCCTAGGATGGCTGATGTATCAGTTTTAGTTTGTAATTACAATCTCACATGAATCTACTGTTGTGAACTCTCACTTAAAAGAATTTGAAACCTACAAAGGCATTGTTGTTGACTGATATATGGCTATGATATTTTTCCTTACAGTAGATATACTCATTTAATGATCAATGATTACTAAAAACAGCTTTACTTGAATGTGTTTTCTGTTCCCCCTGATTTTTCAAAGGTGTCAGATTGTCTTTAGCTGAGGTGTTTGAATTTCAGAAATGTTTATCACTCTTATTTTATATTTGTCTTCGTCATTGAAATGTAAAATATTACATTTCAAAGCACAGTTTGATTTCTTCCTTTTCAAGTGTACTTAAATATAGCAAAAAGAAATCTCATGAACTTTAAAGGCTATGTCTATATCACAAAATAAATCAGGCAGGAGTATATCTTAGGGCCCAGAGGACATGTGGTGGGACATGGCTCCCACGATGTACAGTTGAAGTGTGATTCCCCCCCAGCAGGGAAGATTTGCACACAAGCAACTGCTGGGGAAATTCCTTCACCATCCCCTCAGCTATGTCCAGTAAGGTGCATCTACACTAACAGGTTAAAAGGTGGAGCTTGGTCCCATAAGATGTTAAGTGACTGCATTGGTCCCTGGCATAGTTCTGTCAGAGCACTCTCCTAGACAATACCAAAGCACAGTCTGGAAAATCCCCTGCACTGGGACATGCTCCTGTCCTGGAGCCAAAGGAATTGTGCAGCCTTGTTTTATATGGACTGCAGTGAGCAGACTCCAGGGCCAGGTTGCTTCAGTTGCTGGAGCAATACCAGGGCCCAAACCCTAGCAAAGAGCATGTAAACAGCTTAGCAATACAGGTGTGTCTGAGCCAGTGCAATACACAAAAACTGCACAAACAATTAACAGATTCCTGTTGTGTATGATTGTAAAGGAAATGCAATGGAAAATTAATGTGCTATTTAAGATGCTGCAAAGATGATTAATTTAGTTTTTTCAGATATAAACCCAAGAAATTTAGATGCAGTCTCTTAAGACCTGCATATACTTGAAGTTGTAATTATTTTAACACTGATCATTTGAACTCATATCTTAAAAATAATATTTATAGTAGGGAAATGTATGATGGAGCAGTCAATTAGAGCATGGTGCTAATAATTCTAAGGTTGTGGGTTCAGTTCCCATATGAGCCATTTACTTAAGAGTTGGACTGAATCCTTTTGGATTCTTTCCAATCTCAAATATTATTTGAACTTATGAATCATGTCAGATATGCTGGACAGAATCTGGAGACAGGAACACCTCAGTTTTAAGAGTGATGACTGAGAAAAAATACTTAGTTTCTTAACTCTAAAGTTCTGTTTATTACAAGGAAATTAAAATATAATAACCAGATGTGTGGGGTGAACCAAACAGAAATAAGAGGTGAAACCAACTTCTCTGTTCCACTCTCTTTCACTTTTTTCTCAGGAGTTTCTCAGTTCACACTTGTCCTGCAGATATCTGCTTGTTATTTCCCAATCCTTTTCTGTTCCCCAGAACCTGCTTCCAGTTGAGCCTGGTATTTTCCTGAGAACAGTTGAGAAATTTCCTGGTTCAGCAGCCTGCAGAATAGCCACAGAGTTCTGAAATCATCAGCAAACAAATGAAACTTGTTGTCTGTCACAAATCATTTACCAGGGGATGATGAGTTCACTTTGCAGAGGAGCACATACATTGTTAAACTAAAAAACCCCAAAAAAATCCAAACGAAAACACAAAACAAAAACCAACCAAACAAAAAAAAACCCAAAAACCCCCAAAATTAAACAAACCCACAAACAAACAAACAAACAAGCCCACTATTTTTTAAAGGAAGAGAAACAACACCTCAGAATTTTGCCATACATCAAAATATAGATGATAGATATAGATGTGCATGAGCAGAAATAGCTGCTGCTCCAAAATTGTGAACCCCTGCCTTCTCTTCCTCCTAGGCCCTGTTCCACCTCAGACACAGATGTCAGCAGGTAAAAAAGCATTTTAAATCTGCATAAGGAAGGACGTGATAAATAGGAAGGAAGGAAGTCTGATTTAAAGTTACATTTCATACATGGGCACTTGGATCAGGTGATAAGGACAAGCCTGAGGCCTTTCCCTCCTTTTGATTATTGAGGGTGAGCTGGTGGTCTTGTAAGGCACCAGGGGAGAATTAGTGATGGTTTTGGGCTGATTCTGTTTATGCTTTTAGGCTTTGATAGCAAAAAAACACTAAAAGTGACAGTGGAGTTATTGTGTCATAATTGATCATGATATATGCAATAGGTACTGGCAGAAGCCTTTTGAAAACAGTTTATTATTTAAATAATTCTTACTCCTCTTACTGCAGCTTGTGTATTTTCAAGTGTATGATTTATAGAAGTCTCCATTAGAGCTGAAGAGCTTTCTGCAATTGATGGAAACAATAGTCAGATATTTCAATAACTAGCTTCAGGCAAGCAAAATGTGTAATTCCTGGAAACTCTTTTCTATGAAGGGACATTTTGCACTGCACTTCCTTCTTACTCTCAACTCAAGTGCTTTATATAATTTTGCCCTGAGTGAATATATTTTTAATTTAACTATAGCAGGTGCACTAATGTCATTGTATATTATAGCAGAACATGACATACCCCAAGGGTGAAGAAAGGTTAGAATTGATTGAACTCCTTTGAACTTTGTGCAAAATAAAGGAATTCTGCATCTATATAAATTTTTAGATCTACTTCAAGCATAGAAATTACTAGAACATAACAAATAATTATTAGCAAAGTTTGCTGTGTATTTTCCCCTCTTTGGCTATGATTAAGTATAGTAATAACTTCAAAAAGTAAAATAATTTATGTGCTAGTTAATTTTTTTTTTTATATTTAAAGTATTTGCAGCAGGGTAAAGTATGTACAGTAGTATGACTGTCCAGAGACTGTGTTTGTAGAAGAGATAGTTCCTGGCTGAAGATGGACACCTGGGGCTTATCTCAGTACCAGTGAATTTAATGGGGCAGAGACCTCGATACTGAGTCTTGATTGTACACTTAGAGTGATACAATGGTCCCATGTGTGATTTCTGTCTCCAGTCAAATAATTCCTGGCACAGTTCAAAAGAACACTTCAGAGGCAATTTGGAGGTTATCATGTTCTTTTGTATTTTGCTACTTAGCTTAAGGGCCTTAACTTTACTCGTACATGTAGCCCTTGTAGTATTGGGATGCACTTAGTTAATTATTAATATTCTCCGAGGCTTTCTGATTAATATTATAATAAAACTTATCAGAGAATGAAGAATTAAAAAAATGCCTTAACTAGTGGAGGACCTAATAAATCTGAAAGACAGGTCTTGGGTGAACAGCCATCAGAAGTGTAATATATAATGTCTAAGAAATGGATGTTGTTCTCTGTAACAATAGCAACAGGCCTCTTTTACAGGTTAAAATGTTTTCAGTGCTTTACAAAAGAAACTCATGCTCTAGCTCTTGCATTCTAGATCTTAAATTTATAAATAGATACCAAAAACTTGTGTCCAGTATGTAAGGGTAAGTGGAAGATGAGTATCTGCTTCACTGAGCTTATAGGACCAAGGATTGTTTTGATGCTTAAGAGGAAGTGATAAACAGGAGCACAGAGTCTGCACCTGAGGAGACGTGGGAAGCAGTGCCAAAACTCCAAAAGTCTTGAGCTACTAATTGAAGTGCCATCAAAAAATATGCAGACAGAGCTTTGAAGAGGGCCACGTGGGTTTTGTGACTGATAAGAAGTGGAAAACTGGGAATGTGAGCATTTGGAATATTCGCAGGAGGTTTGAGTGACTATGTAATGTTTACAAGGAATTTTTAGGGGAAGCGAATTGGGGAGATACAAAGGTGGGGCAGGTGGAGGAGTGTATGAAAGAGCTGATCGTACGCAAACTGGGGCTGGATGGTGCATTTGTTGTGACTGAGCCTTCTGCCAGATTATCACAGTCTGTCCTCCCTTATTTAAAGACTCTCATAACTCTCTCTGTCTGCACGATCTCATTCTCCATCCTGTGCGTCTGATTATCAGCTACTGCATAAACTGGCCTGAGTGCAGTGGGTGCCAGCTATTGTGGCCACACTGGGCTGGAGCTGTCTTGTACCATAGTGTGAACAACTGGGGGGTTGGGGGTCTTCCAGCTGCTGTGGGGGAGCAGTGTGTGTCCTGAAAACCAGCTACTAGAGGGACTAGAACAAGCAAGGGGCTCAGCACCAATGTGTGATAGATAGATTATAAACTCGTGCAATTGAATGTAGGAACTATAGTAAATGTAGTAGATGATAGAATGTATATTTTTGTAACCCTGTAAATGTAAGACTAATCCTGGTTCCCGGAATGGGGCAGGCGTTTTCCAAATATCAGGACATGCTTTGTGAACTGTAAATGTACAAGTTAACACCTTGATTTACACCAGAAAGGAGGGTGGCTTGCCAGGATGTAGCTCCTTGAGCTAATCAGATCTTGGACACCTGGACCATCAACCCATCCATACCAATTTTGAGGGTGGACCCTGAATTTGAAGACATCATCATCCCAAAAGAGGATTCCCGGAAAATCCTTTCAGACATGGTCCAGTACCGGGAAATCTGTTCAGGATTCATCACCAAGTGAAAAGACTGGGTTTGAATTTGAAAACACAATACCTCTGCTGCCGGGAGGCACAAAATACAGTATAAGAACCCGGACTCAACCACCAGAAAATCATGGAACAGTGCGAGATAGCAGCCCTGCTGTCGGTCATCTGTTTCACCCAACATTCGAATGTTGTTTTCATGGCTGTCCCAGATAGATTTTAAAATGGAAAAATAAAATTTATTCTTTTATCCAATTGGCTAATTTATCATTTATAACAAATGGCTTGAGTGGGACCATGGGTCATAGCCAGGGTGCCTGGTACTGACTGTAGGGACAATGTCTATATTATCTCAAAACAGATGTTCATGGATATTTGCCAGAAAACTTTAAGCTGAACTCACCAGTAACTAGGAGGAGGCCCCAGATATGGGAAGGGGTGTCAGGTGGATGGAAGGTCTGTGCAGGTATTTGAGGGTGACTGTAGGTGTGGAATACCTGTGGGACAAGTGTGTATCTGTTTGCAGTATCAGTGTGTATCAGCTGACATTGGGATGGCCGGCTGGTGGGTTGGGGACCCGTGGGTTGGGAGAGTGTCATGTGTACATTCACATGAGCGACTTCCTGTCTCTGCCAGCCCAAGAGGAGGAGGGGATGGAGCTGTCTGTGTTTCTGTCAGTCCTGGTAGCACTAGGCTGGGCTGTGAGTGCCTTCCTTCTCTGTGGCAGGCCCTGGTCGTGGGGTTTTTGCCTATGTCTGGGGAATATGCACTTGGCTTTTCTGCTGGTAGAACCAGCAAATGGGAAAGCAGCAGCTGCTTTTATTGGTCCAGTCAAGAGGAACCCCCAGGTGATGGAGCTGTTGGAGGCAGCAGCAGCTCATAGCATCTCTTAACACCATATATTTCATGTACTGTAAAAGAGGAAGGGGAAAAAAAAATATTCAGTCATTCTGGTTAAAACTGCTCTTTGAAAATGGGAAGGTTAAAAAGTATCTGTTTCTGTTCACTGCTTTGATGAAAGCGATAGAGTGCAATCTGTAACCAGGAAAGAGATTTCATTCTTTTGGAGTGACCGAAGACCTTGATTGTTTGTAAAAATAATGAAATTAAGCTACACTGAATTCTAAAATGTCCATCATGTTCTGAAGAGCATTCAGAAATAGTGTAAGCTTTTACAGGCTTGGTTCTATTTGGATTTTTTTTAATTTGTTTTAAAGGTCCAAAATAATTACTTTGGGTTTATTTTGTAATATAATGAGTTAAATATTGAAAATGTAATAATTAAGATAATCTGTATGCTGGCCAAGGTTGTGTTGCATCCTCCTGAAGTGCTGACACTTTGAGCATTTGAACTTCTCGGTGTCAGCCATCTGTTCACCAAGAATGCCATGGATGACTGACGGTTCTCATATCAGCACGGGATTGACCGTGCAGCTCTTTAAACATGTTGTGACAGAAACAATCTGAGCCAGCTTCAGCGGGGTTAACACATTAAATTACTGATGTCAAGCCTCAACAGTGCCTACTGAAGAAAATATAATGCTCTTGTATGGCCCTTATATTGAGGGAGAAAATAAAAGAATATGTCGGCTCCTGCTATTCTCATGGTGATAAGCAATTAGACACTTGCGAATATAGAATCAAGAGAAGAATCTATTTTATCTCAGAAGGATAAACTGCAATATTAAAATATACTGGTGCTTCACTAAGTGAGTGAAACACTTAAATTTTATCAATATTAAGTGCTATTGATGTAAAACTTTTTAAAGAGGGGCTGTGGGCTAATTTAAACCTCTTGCTATTAAGCAGACATGCTGGCTCTGTGATTGGATTTGTAGACAGCCAGTCTCCTGGCAGTAAAGAACAGGCTACAGCATTAAACTGAAGGTAAAACTGCTTTCAAGAGAGACTCAGGAGAGATTCATACACCTGTGAGACAAGATCTGAGAATATAGGTGTAAAATTAGCGAAACTTGTGAATTTCTCCAAGTGTTATTGATATCTTACCTAAATCAGTTTTCTTAGGGAAAAAAAAAATGGTGAGGGAATGGACAGACCCTAATCCCAAACAAATCAGAGAAAAAAATCCTAAAGAGAGGAAATGCAAAAGAGTTTGACTAATTTGCAATCCAAAGCAAGCCATGTGGTTTTGGCATTTTCAGGGTGCAATAGCCAAAGAAGGTGCCCTGAGATGAAAATACAGCATCTGTCTGTGGAGATGTTGTGAAGTTACTGAAAACACTTGGCTGAGATGGGATTCATTTTGATTAGAGCTAGATCCTTTGGAGGAGTCATTTGTACAAATTAGGGTTTGGGCTGTGTTCTAGAAGAATTTTTGGATCCTAAACTCCAGACAGATTATGAGAAAAGGTGAACACCTCCATATGAAAATTAAGCCATATGCTGTTGGGATACAGAGCTACAACAGCCCGCTGAGAAAGCACAGCTTATATTTAATACTTTTAAAGAGGATTGAGACAAATGAGCTCAGCTGGGATGCAGAATCTTCTCTTGAATGATGAAAAATTTTCTTTCTAAAATGTGATCAAGACTTGCTCTTTTATTTCAAATGGAAGTGACTTCACCTGTGTTGTTCTACTATCCTAAAGAATATAATATTTAGTGCAATTCACTCCTTGGTATGTGTGTCTGAACCTGTTTGGACTGTTCTTCTCAATTAGTTGTTAGCCATGCCTGCTGTGTCTGAAGCTGAGTTGGTTGGTCCTGCCTTAAAAATTAATTTAAAATCAACCAAAAATTGTAGAGGAGACTGGAAAAGTAGGTAAGCTTTAGAGCCATGCTTCTGGTGCTCTCTCTTTTCTTCCTGCACTACTTCTGTATTGGCTTCTGCCATGTGACAGTGATTTGGCAGGAAGAGCTACAATTATCTTTATCCCAGTAACGGATAAATTACTGAGGCGGTAAAACTGAATTCACTCCAGCTCAAGAGGGGCTTGAAATTAGAGGATTTGACTTCATGGAAGAGTCTTTCTTTGGATAAGTGAAATTTTGTAGTTTTGGAATTTTTGTTCTCAAGTCTTTTATTAAGAAAATAAAGTAAAATACACATTTTGTTGGTAGCCCAGTTGCACTATGACATAGTTAGAGCATTCTTGTCAGCCCATCCAAAGGCATAAGTATAGAAACAGCTGGTTTCTGCATTAGGTGGGTCAAGTGAAGGAAAAAGATTACAGGCAGCTTATATGGGGCAATTGCATTAAGTATATGGAAGTGTGACTTTAACAGTTTTAGTACTACATTAAAATCAATCACAGAGGTAACTAGGGAATTTTATCTCTATGAAAGAAGTTTTTTCATGAGGGTTTTTTTTCTTTTTTCCTGATGGTTTTGGCAGTACTGTCTTAATCCTGTTCCAAAGCAGCTAGGAAACTAGTGCTCAATCCAATCAATGTTCTTTCTCATGACAGACTAGAGTAGTAATAACACCTGTGTCTGATGTAAAACTGTGCCATGAAAAAAGCAGTATTCCTTTGCAGAGTAGTCCTGGTTTTGTTAAAGGTTTGTGCTAAGAATTGTTGTAGGAGAACCTCCAGTCTATCTCTATAGGTACATTCCTGTTTTCAGCCAGGTTCAGTGCAAACAATAGAAATAAGAGTCTGAACTTCTCCTTCTCTGCTTGGGAGTATTATAAACTGCAGGGGTAGTTGCAGAGAAGAAAAGGGAGTTGTAGCTGCAAGCTGGTGCTTCTAAGAAAAGGATGCTTTCATTTCAAGCAAAATTCACATTGTACAAATAGCAGGGTTATGCTGTGAACTTCAGAAACGACATTGGTAAGGAAAAGAGTTTTTTAAATTTTGATTCACTAAATAGTAAGTTTGCATCACTTGCATGTTCATAAAATTTACATTTGAACCTCCTATAGTACCAGAATTTTCACTCTTTCCCTGTATAAATATGTAATGTAATGTAAAGGAAATCGTCATGTAGAAGATTTTATAGAAATAAAAGCAGATATTTAAAATGAAATATTTAATTAGGTCAAGGCAATTGTCATTCATTCTTTATGCATTTCCTGCTGCTAGTGTTGGGGGAATAATGTGAATATATGCATATAAAAGATTTTTCTAAAATCTTGAGTGAGATTTCAACTGTGAAAGTCTCTTATTTATTAAAAATTCCTTAATTGTACCTATGACTGTTGTTGCAGCTAGCCCTCTAATAACCCTAGCAGCATGTAATTTAGCTAGACACCTTGTAAAATCTGATTGCCTTTTCCAAAAGCATATATAATTACACATAGACTTCTCTTTTGGATCATAGCCTGTTCCTTCCATGTAATTACTCAGGGCCTACCTTCAGTTTTGTTAATTTTTCCGTAGTGAGAGAGATCTTTTAGTATTTGTCTGTTTGTTCCTGGCTTTACTGCAGTTAAGTTAGCGATGTTTAAGGTGATTCTCTGAGGAATCAAAAGCAGGGTAATACCATGCACTGATCAGAAATGGCATGACAAGAAATCTGCTTTGCTATATTGTATCATGAGGAAATTTATCGCAAAAAAACCTCCCACGTATCTCTGCCCGGGCCAGCTCCATTTCTCTGGTTGGCAGAATGAGTCAGAGATCACTTCATACATGACACCTTGCTATGGTCTAGCCCCAGCAAGCAACTGAGCCCATGCAGCCACTTGCTTGTTTGCTCACCCCAGTGGAATAAGGAGAGAGTCATGGGTTGAGATAATGACAGTTTAATAAGTAAAGCAAAGGTGCATACACAAACAAAACAAAACAAAATAAGGAATTCATTCACCACTTCCCATGTTCAGGCCATCTCCAGGAAAGCAGGGCTCATATGTGCAGCCCTGACTTGGGAAGACAAAAGCCATCACCCTGAAGGTCCCCTGCCTCTTTTTTCCTCTCCCCTCTTTAGATGATGAACATTATTCCATATGGTGTGGAATATCCCTGGGGTCAGCTGGGACCAGCTGTCCTGGCTGTGTCCCCTCCCAGCTTCTTGTGCACTCACAGCCTGCTTGCAGTAGTGTGAGGAGCAGAAAAGGCCTTGACTGTGCAGGGACTGCTCAGCAACAGCTAAAACATCTCTGAGATATCAACACTATTTTCATCACAAATCCAAAACATACCAGCTACTATGAAGAAAAAAAACAACTCAATGCAAGTCAAAACCTTAAGCACACCACCTAAAATTCCTATTCATTTCAATGGTACCATGTTCTCAGTAAAAAAATCATGTACAATTTTTTTTTCCAATCGTGTATTAATTAACTTATTTTGAAGTTATTGAAAGTATTATTTGGAAGTGAATGTATGCCTGTGGGGATGCTCTTTAGGGACTTTGTTTTTTATACAATAGTTTCTTATTTTACTTTAAATCTTACAGTACATCAGCTTTCAAAATTGGAAACGCATATAACTTTTTAACTTTAATTATAATCTGCTGAATAGTTAGATCAAATCCTGGCTAGATGATGTGGCTTGTACTCTATCTGTATAATGTTGGCCATGTTAACATCCTTTTATTTTGCTAATTTATACCTCTGCATGCCTCAGAAGTTCCTTAATCATCTCTTTTAGATTGCAAGGACTACAATGAAACTTTTTGTTTTTCATAGCCTAATTGGATGCTCTGTTAGTATGCAAGGGAAACTTCTCTGTAGATAATAGAGATGTCAAGTAACGATGCTGCAAAGTGAATTAAAAACTCTGAATTAAATCTTTCTCCCCATTAAAGGCAGTGGGATATTGCCTTTGGAGTATTACACAGTAATATGAAAATATTTAAGAAATTATAGTATAAATACTTGGAGGGAATAAGCAACCTTTAGCAAAAAGTTATAAGTGTAGGGGAGGGAATCTTCATTGGGGCTTATTTCCTGCTCCCAATCATCTCTTGTAAATTTTTGATTTTGCGTAGATATTTACTTTCATCCTATGTGATCTTGATACCACTTAGTAAAGGAAAACAGCTTTCTAATAGAGTACAGAAATTATATTATAACATATAAAATAATTTAAGTAGTGCATTTATTTATAACATAGAGTACTAACAATAAAGAAATGTACAATTCAAGCTTACTGTGGTATCCAATTAAATTTTGTATTGATTATGCTTTCTAGCATAAGAGTATATAATTTTCTGTTCTATCAATTTGACTTGAATTTATGTATATGTTTTTTCTTTTCTATCAATTTGACTTGAATTTATGAATTCTAAAAAACTATTCCCAAAGAAGTTTACCTTTAAAAAAAATAGTCATAGTAGTAATAGTGGTAAAATGTTCTCTAAATAATAAAGGCACCAAAAGGCTGTATCAGCAGCAGCCTGAAGAAATGTGCACCCTAAGGTGAATAAATGACCTCCTTTCCAAATCCTCATAGCATGGGAAATAAGGAATTTAACTATTTTTTTGATGCATATCCTTTGAGTATTTTGTTGTATTTAGGATTGAGAAGCATGGGAACCAATGCCTTGTACTAGTTCCCTACATTTTAGGAGAAGTACAAAATGATTGCTGATGGATTTTATTTATCCAGACTTTTTGCTAAGAAGGAAAATAGCCATAAATTATATCTATCAGTCTTCGGTGAGTGTCCAATTCTAAAATGACGTTATTCTGCTGTGTCAGAATCACTACCTGACTTTTTTTGACTTTAAACACCTTCAGCATCTTTCCTTAAGAATAACGAGGTTACACTTAATTTACAATTATTGGTACTAGCTTCCATGAGAATTGCATTTTGCATCCATAGATGGCTATTTTATATCCTTTGTTAGCAGTAATGCGCTGCAAGCTGTGCTACACTTCTTTCTGCATCCCAGGAAAACCAGCTCCTTTTTAAAACACTGTAAGATTTTGGACTAGAAACTCAGCAGCTGTAGTCCATATTCCCCATGAACTGGAGGGGTCGTTGTTCAGAATGGCAGTTACAGGTGTTTAACTTTCAAGTGTATATAAAAATCCCAGATTCTTGAAAAAAATTCTCAAATGAAGAGATGTCTATTTACTTGAGTATGAATTTGGAAGTATAAGATTTACTTGATAGTTCTCTTCCAATCTTCCTCTACCTTTGATGTTTCCATCTACCTGAGCCAAAGCTATCTTTAAGTAAATGAGCGTATTTGATGCACAGAATGTGAATCCCCTATGGAAGAAAAAATGCTGAAGCGTCCTCTTGCTCTTCTTGCTCTATTGCTTTTTTCTAAATTTTTTTTTCCTTTTCATTTTTGAAGAAGTCAACACCTGGGAATGGGTAGGAGGAAATAAAATTACACCAAAAATTGAAAGGGAGAAATGGTATTTTATTGCTGAATTGAGCTTGGGGAAAATAATTTGTCAATCCCTTCCCATCCACTGCAGATGCAGCTGATGGAAAGATTTGATAAGAAGGTGCAAGCACCTTCACATTGGAGAAAAACAGAAAAAAATATTACACTAGAAGAACCTCAGCAAGAAAGAATAGCTGTGGAATATAACTAAAATTGAAAGTACAAAATTAGATACACACTTTAACTAAAACTACAGGAGTAAAATGGCAGTATTTTATGTCTCTTATAAGATGTCTCTCCATTTCTGTGAGTTACGTTTTACTATACGAGTGACTGGGTTCAAATAGAGTACATAAGACTTGATACTTTGTTACAGGAGATTCAAAGGTCACCTAAGATATTTGATCTAAAACATACACACATCTCCTAATTTCCCATTGTAATCCTACTTTTTAATTTTTTTGAAGACTTTAAAAGTCCTGTAAGTGGTATGTAAATTGAACCTATATTTTCCTGATAAAAACTCCTGACAACATTTAGAAGTTCTCAAAAGAGCTAAAAATTTTGAGAATTATATATGATAACTGAGAAAAGGTGGGGGGCTGGGGGGTTTTTTGTTTGTTTTGTGGTGTTCTCTGTGTCTTATCCAGTGTGTCACTCTCCCATTCCTCCCCTTGTGAATGTGGGGTCCAGTATCACAAAGGAACATTAGAATTTCTTCTAAGCTCATTTGAATATTTCATCAGTGACTGTGTATATGTATGAGTAATTATATGGACAGACAATGGTAGTTTATAGACACAAGACTACATTGAAATAATGTTTAATGTTCACAATCGGCTACAACTCACTGGAATGCTTTGACTTAGTTTTTGTAGGAGACTGGAATACAAATAACCTGGTCCCTGATAAGTAACAGCTGTGTTAATTACCCAATACAGCCTTGCCCCTGATGAGTCACAGCTATACCCAATAAAGATAAGTGTGATAAAAAGGAGTGGGTTAGCTGGTGAAGGATATCATCATGGAGGATCATGAGGGAGGAGGAACCGTGAGGAAGAGGGAATGAGAGGATCATGAAGAGGAAGGATCCTTTAATTTCTTAATCACTGCTGTGAGATCAGTCTGGGTCTGCAGTTAAGAGACTGTTGTTGGAACCAGTCACAGTCTAGCTGGGTAAAAGCCTGCATTCAGAGTCTGCAAACTAATACATGCAGTCATGGTTTAGCAGGAAATAACCAGCAGTCAGAGGCTGCAAGGGAAACCTACAGTAGGAGCTTGCTGCAGCCAGAGTCAGGGAATAGCTTGGAGCCAGGGTGGTTAAGCTGTAAAGAGGAATAAACCAGGATCCTTTTCATGCTATGATAAACAAGAAGTCTGTGTCTCGTCTCATTTCTACCCTCTAACAAGAGGTCTGCTGCAACAAGTTTTCACCTTTATTACGCTGTCTTAATGTTGGCCATGACACATATATTCTTGCACTGAGCCCCATTTCTTTCTTTAACGTTGGGCTCAAGCAGATTGCAGAGATATTATCCCTTGCTGTTGTGATATCCTTTACTGGTGCTGAGTTTCTTCCCTCTTGTTGATCATTTAAACATCATATTACTATTTTCAATCCAAACCCACTTTCCATACAGGGCACATCACATTACTTTCTTAGCACAGTGTAATGAGCAGGGTTGAGAAGAAGTAATCTTTGTGCTGAGGAATTTGGACAATTAGTAGCCAAAAAAAAGACAAAGATAAAGGAAAGACAGGGAAAAATGTAAGTACCTAATAAGCAGTATAGCACTGCTTTGGAGACATAAAACCAAGAGGTAAATTGGATTGAATGATTGGCTCTTTCTGCGTCCCTAACACTGTAAGCAAGGGGTGTGTTAACTCCAGTGTTTTGCCTGGACTAATGTCCTGATTTCAGCCAAGGACAGTGCTAAGTTTCCACAGTAGCTGTGACAGGACAGAGCCTGGAGCTGTGTGGACATGGCTAAGAACCTTATTTTGTTCAAAGCCATTGCATGTCATTGCCAAGGGGAAGGGAGAAGAGGACACTCTCTTCTGCAAATGGTGTTCTTCTGATGGAATAAGGATGGCAGACATGGGAGTGGTTGGAGTGGGGTGCCACTGGCTGTGAGTCTGGTCAGGTAGGGTCAGGTGAGCATTTTGTGTGGGAATCACCCTTTTTTTTGTACTCTTTTATTATTGGTATTGTTTCAGTTACTGTTCCTTTTGTTATCTCATTGCTGTTTTCAGTGCATTGTTCTCCTCTCAACCTGTCATCTTTACCATATATGCCTCCAGTTCTCCTCAGATGCATTCTGGAGTCACAGTCAGGGATGGGGAGGAGAGGGGCACTAAATTGGGGAATAGTGTTTCTAAACCATGACAAATGGGGGGAAGATGCTAATACTATGAAAGTTATGACTCCTAGCTCTCAAACTTTATGAGCATGTGGCTGTGGGTGAGACCTCCTGTGCCTTAGACCCTTATTCTACTCTAATTCTAATGAAACACAGTGAATAATAAAAATGTTTCAGGGTTATTAAATTTCAGCACAAATCTGTAGGATTTTTTGTAGGCCCATTTTAAAGATTTGTGCTAGTTATCTTATGGGGACTCATATCGTGAGTTTTTTGAGGTTTTTTGCTTCACTTCTATTTTTCATCTGTATGATTTCTTGTTTACTTAAATTAAAAGGTATGAGGTCTTGGAAGAAATGAGGTATCAAAGAAACGTTCTGCAATTAAAACCTGTAAATAGTGTTCAGTAAGACAGGACATTGTCCACGTTTTCTATCCATGTAATGTTGTCTCTGGCCTTGTACACGGCAGAAGCTCATATGTCTTAGTCCCCCCACAGCAGAGGAATCAGCCTGGTATGAAGGGCAAGGAATGACAAAGTATCTTTATACAGCACTGCCCTGCTTGGAGCTGTAAAACTGATAGGTAAATGAGCTTTCCTCCTGTGAATACTTAAGCCATCAAATGCATTTTAAACTTTACGGTATATGTTAAAACTGTAAAGTTACTTTATGTAGTGCTGGAAGAAATCCTGAGTTTCCTATGTAATTTAATACCACATAAAACACAGGAAGAGGTAAGATAACAATTCTACATTTCATAAAGAGTAAACAGGATCTACCAAGTTTCTGTTTTGAGAAAAATCAACTCAGGGAGTTCCTATGCTATTTATATTCAAAAAGAGGATGTGCACAAAAATTTATTTTTTTACCACTGTAGTGTGAATATATGCCTAGCTTATGATGAGACCTGCAAAGAAGGAATCTGTGCATTGGTTATTTTGATTTATAAGAAAAAGAGCTCCTGACTTGTAAAAGCCGTCCGAGTTTTACTGAGCTCTCCCTTACAGCTGCTCAGGTGACTCCTACTTTCTTTACTGTTAATTCAGTGTTGTATTTAAAAGGAACAGTCCTTCTGTTTGACAGCTGAGATTTGATTTTTACAAATTAGTCTTATGCCCTGAAATAATACAAGTTGATTCCACTTGCTGCAGCAGATAAGTCAAATTATCTGGTCACATCCTCAACAACTGGTAGTCAGACTTATGGACAAATATACAAAGAAATCTCAAAACCATGGTGGGATTAGAGGGAAAAAATAGCCAGTTACTCTTGATGTTAAGAGAATATTGGATTAAAGTATTGCTTACATGCTAATAATTTTAATTACCATTAATGTACTTTTTCTGTTTGATAAACAACCATTACCATGCTTCATATGTGGTTTCTGATTGGCACAAGGTATATGTGTTCTTCAGAAATGGTCTAGTAACATCTTACATATTTCCTTTCATAGTTTTGGGGGTTTTTTTTAATTGTCATTATTGTGTTATGTATAATTTTTATTTTCTCATTCATTTTTTTTCTCCTATTGAATTGATTATCTCTTAACTTTCATGCTCCCAAAATAAATTTTTTATGTGTGCTTATGGGGAAGTAAATTCACCTTTGCACGTTGTCTACCAGAGATGTCATTGTGGCAGCATTGTTGTACTTGTGATGGTCAATGGGAATAAGCCAGACACTTTTTGTGCAGCTGTTTAACCAAGTAATCAAACTATGTCAGAATTGAGGAGATTCATAATTTTTGGATAGAAGCCCTTTTGCAGGTCAGGATCTTGCTGAGCAAGCTTTATGCCTGCTGTTTATATATGCTTTGCCTCCTTTATTCTAAAATGGTATTTTTCTCACTTTGATATCTTGAAAAATGCTAAATACTTTGTTATGATCTGATAGAGCATGTGGGAATTTCTGGAAGCCATAAACAATACTGGGGAGTGTGGATTTCTTTGGTTCTTTGGGGTTTTTCTTCTCCACATGCAGACCTATATTCCAGGTGTGTGTGAGTTTCATACAGCAGTACTTTAGGCTCTGTTAACCAAAGATTTTCTTTGCATTTGTGTCTCATAACTTCTGATTTTTCAGGTGTGAAAGCTGTAGATTGAATTGCTGATAGTATTATGGTATTATTACATGAAAACCACTGCCCTGGCTGTAAGAAGGAACCTACCCTGTCTTGAAAAAGAACAAGTGTTCCCAAGTTCTAGAAGTGAAATCAAGAGCAGCAAAGAGAGTCTGTGCTGCATGGCTGCCTGGGTCGGGGGTCTCACCAGCAAGAACCTGGGGCAGGAGGACAGTGCTGAGAGTTGTGTCCTGAGACAGTCCCAGCACTGGTATTGGTGGGCAGGTGGGGTTGGGCACAGACCCACATCAAGGCTGGGACATCAGGAGTGCTGGCAGGGGCTCTCTGGAAAGCCCTGAGCCCCAGCATTCAGACTTTCTGGTGAGGATGCTTTTGGGGTGGCTAGACTGACACCTGAATCCTGTCACTAGCTGGGCAGTGCGATGATGGGAAGGGCTGCAGACTTGAGGCCACGGCCTGTTAGATGGTCTGAGGAGTTTTAAATAATACTCTCTTCATAAATGCCCAAACTCTGTCACAACAGAAACTTTAACTCGCAGTAGTATTAAATCATCTTTATCTGGGGATGCGTGAGATCAGTCAGAAGAAAATACATTGACTTTAGGGCAACTTTATGACCAGCTTCTCTGTGCATTTCTATTTCATTTACTTATGAGAATGCCAGAAGTACTTTGCCCAAAAAGATTCTGTAACTTTCATAAGGAGATGTTTTTCACGAAGACCATCAGTGATAGCAGTGTTTTGATAAACCAAAATACTGAAAGAAGAATAATGTCTCCTTGATTGCTAACAATCACTCTTTCAACAATTACTTTTTTTTACCATTTGCATTTGCTGGATTTATATATTTAAATATCTGTATATTATTTGAATTTCTGATTGTGAATTCTTTGACTAAACACTTATAATTACAGATAAGCATGAGTACAAGTATTGCACTCCATTGGTACTTACATGCTTCAAATAAAGGACAAACCCATAAGATTTCTAAATCTCACTATTTTGAGAAAAAAGGTTTAGTGATTGTGAGATATAAAAATTCAAAGTGCTTTATTTTCAGATAAGATGCACTTCCATGCTGCTTAATTTTGCTGTAATTGCACATCTGAAACTGAAATTCTGGAATTTTCCTTCAGGTTTTGGTATGTCACGTAAGACCGAGACAAATGTCTGTGCTGTCACCTACTCTAGTCAGACACAATTTTCTAAACTCCTACCACATTGGTTATGTTCCATAAGAATAGATTTTCCAAAATACATTTAGCAAACTATTTTTTTAACTCTTAATGAAATTCTTTGAGAAGCAATGAAATGTGTAGTAGTTCTTACAACATTATTATTATACCTGTATTGCTTTAGCATTCAACATCTAAAACAAGTTCCAACAAACTCTAAACCTGATTTTCCAACTGTGAGAAACTGTAAAGGTTTTTAATACCCAAAAATTCCACATTTGGACATACTGAAGGGGCACTTAATAATTTGAAGTATTTTGTTGGTTTCATAGAAACTTTATGTATTGTTGGGAGGTATACCACAGCCAGCCTTGGAACCACATTAAAAATGTAGGTGAATGATGAAGGCACAGCGTGGGTGTCTCTTGAGATATTACCTATCACCTTGACAAGCTCTTTGTAAATTGAAAACTGGTTTAGCAAAAAAGAGCTGCTGTGATTACTGAATGAATATAAAACTTTCACTTCTCTGTCATTTAACAGCTGGCAGATTACAGAGCTGTTTTTTGGGGAGAAAAATTAATAGGTTAGTATTAGGAGAGAGATACCTAAAATCACTTTCACTCCCAGGGTTTATGTGAAGCAAATTGATGTGCCAGGCTACACCTTAGAGGGGCAGTACCAGCAAGAACTGGTACCTTCCAGACTACAGAAATCCACAAAATGCCCTAGGTAGCTATTCAACAGGTTAACATCTCTGGGCAACAGAGTAGTATGAAAGCCGTAGGGGTAAAAAAAAAAAGCTTATTTGATCTATTTAAGTCTTTTGCATTTGCGTAGCTATGATCCTTGCTATCAGTACAGTGCAGGTTTTATCCTTACTTCCTTCTTTCATATCCTGTGGGGATATACTTTTAGCTGTTTTTTAATTTTCTCTTGTTTGGATATTTAGGCAGGCAGGGATAGTTATATGTTGAAAACAAATTCCAAAAGTTCTTTGGTTATGTGTGAGAAGGTTGTCCCATTCCATCAGAGATGGCAGCAGAGATAAATTTATGATTTCTCCCCTGCATAATCATTGTAAAGGGAAAGATGGTCTTAGTGCTTCTTTCTGTTCACTGTGGGATATATTATAGAATTATTAATAAACTAAACAGGAGCAAAGTGCTCTCTAAAAGATAGCAAAGGAGTACAATAGTGACCACACATCCACCCAAAAGCTGAGTTCCATCTACCACAAGAGGTGCTGATACTCTTTCTCTTCCTTGTCTGGAATGACTGAGCAGTGGGCACAGGCTCAGTGTCCTTGTCTACGGCAGAATACAGCCCCTGTCAGGATGTGGGCAGAGGCACTGACAGCCATCTATATTATTGTTGGATGGATCACAGCATGAGTTTTGTTTGGGCCAAATAGCACTTTCCTGAACAACTCTTAGGAATGATTCAGAAGTTGCTATAGCCTGGTGACTGTTCTGAACAAGCAATCTGGACACAGCCATTCTGTTTTGCAGGATCAGAAAGTTTAGTAATAATGTGCCAGCTGGCCTCAGTTCTGGCCAGTTTTAGTGTACAGTGTAGTCATCGTGTCTCCTTAGCCTGATCTAGTGACTCACTTGTATGTGAAGTCTCTGGAAGTGCAACATGATCTCCAGTGAAACACAGTCTTTTGGACTTTTGAGTAGAAGAGGCTTTTTTTTTTAAGATTTAGAGAACAGCTTTACCCTCTTGCATAATTGTAGTACAGAAACAAACATGAAATTAATGAGTTCTGGGACAATTTCAGTATTAAACTCTTTCCTTGCTTGCAGTAAATAATCTTTTAGACAATAACAGCAGACAATCTTCTTTAGCTGCACACTGAACAAGTATTGCAGTAAACTTCCTTTGATATGGCATCAGCCTCACAGATGGCTTCATTGTTTAAATAGCCCCAAAACTAATGTTGCTTCCAAGACTGTGACAACAGTGAGGTGTATGAAAATATGTTCTGGTGTTCTATATGCTGTTTTCTGCTTATGGTTAAAATATGCAATGACAACCAAAGTGGACAGAATGTCATAGTACATACAAACATTGCAAAGAATTAGTGTTTTTCTTCTGTTTTTTTTTTCGTTTTTTGTTTGTTTGTTTGTTTGATTGATTTTTTTTTTGTTTGGTTTTTTGTTTTGGTTTTGTTTGTTTGTTTGTTTTTAACCACTTTGATGATGTTGGCGTCCCAAAAGGATGGCAGAGTGGGAGAATGCATGGAAATTTTTTTTCATTGTGTCTGTTTGTAAGTGTCAGTTACAGCCAGAATCTCATAAGAAGAGGTAGATGAGAATCTACATGATCTCCAGATCCAGATGGTCCTGAGAGTCAGTCCTCTACAGCGTAGGTTTTGATTAGACCATTATTGAGCAAATAAACTACAAATTGGACCAGTATAGGTTTTAGTCGGGTGCAGAACATTATTTGTGTGGACTCCAAATGGCCAGTTGTGCAAAATGAGTTTGGGAGTAAGTTTTAAAACAAAAAAAAAAGAAGAAAGTTGTCATTTGTAACTACAGGCTAGGTAATCTTTGCTCATTAAGAATCACTGTGATCTAACACAAATAAAATTCAAGCCTTTGGAGCCAAGTGCTTTAGAAATTTCAAGGGAATTTTACACCAAATGTTTCAGAGGAAAAGTCTACAAAATCTGGCCACTAACTGCCACTCCAGTTCCTTGCAAAGCTATTACTTAGTTATAGGTTTCACTTTTAGCAATCTAATTCTTCTCCTGGGAATAACCACAGGTCATCATAAGAAGACTGAACCTGTGACATTTGTGGTTTAATATTTTTATTTCCTTTTTCTGATTATGTATTTAATTAAAATGGTATAATGAAACTGCCACTCATTGTCTTTTAATATAGAATGCAAACAAAATGATGCATTTTAACACCACAGTACTTAATTTAGGTTTGCAGTGGATTTAAGTAATTTCTTTTCTCTAGATTCTTGGTTCCTTGTCCCATCAGTGCAGAAGGGTTTTTAGCCAAGTGCTCACACATAATGGATATAGGCACGTCAGCCTGGTGTGAGTCAAGCTTGAGGGCTTCTGAAGGAGCTTTTAGGATTTCTCATGTCAAAACTGACTACAAAAATATCCCCAAAACCAAAAAACACTTTAGGATGGATTAGCATGATAGGTCACAGCTCATTTCTAGAAATAGCACATATCGTCACCTACATGCTAAAATATGTACTTACATGAGAGAGATTTCAGAAGTTCTGAAGGTGCTACTTCATTTTACTGAGGAGAAAATTTAGGAAAAAGAAAATCAAAATCAATGTAAGGTTTTGCTTATTCAGTCCTTAAAATACTTCTTTTCCTAATTAATTAGGGTACCAAGAACAACATAATGTAAAATTGCATATGAAGGGTTTTGACCTTCTTTCTGTTCTTGTTTCTCCTTCTCCTCCAATTTGCGCATGACCCCTTTTACCAGGTATTTGTTCTACCTACCATACAAGGAATCTACTTTATAGAAAGCAGGTGTCATTAATAAACTTTGGATTATGGCTTCATAATGCAGTTCATTTTGCTTTCTGAACTTGTTTTCTTCATGATGCTCTTCATTCTTATTCCCACACTGCAGCTAAGAAGTATCTCAGTGGTGTTACCCACTGCAGCTTAGTCATCCTGCCAAACATGCAGTTGCGTGTGTGTTGCAGAGATTTTTTTTTCTTTCTTTTCAAAGAAAGATCAGTTCTTTTCACTTATTTATAGGTTGTTTGTGTAAGCCACTATCAAAAAAGAGAAACCAGCTCAAAATACTGAAAATAAGCAACAGAAAATCGTGTTGTTGTGTTAAAACAGAGGTTTGGTAACAGAATTTGCTGTTGTAAAGAGCACCTTCTGCCTCACTTTGGCTGGTTAAATGGAAAATATCTGTTGCATATTGTGAGACACACATAACACCAATTATTTTGGGAATCTTTTTTCCCTCTGAAATCATCTAAATCATGCAAGTTTATAAATATTCACCTTTCTAAACTCACATTAATATTGGTATTTTTATTGAGAGCATATTAACTTTTCACAGGCTATAGATGTGGAGTGCAAAATACTCACTGTTCCATTGAGGTCCACAAAGTGCTGCACATTGAATTGTATGTTACTTGTGGACTTCCCAGGTAGCAAGCTATTTATAATTCTTCTATACCTGAAGCTTTTGAGATGGCAAATTCTTTTCCTGTCCTTATATTGCTGTTTTTCCGTACAGGCAGAGTGGTGAGCATGGTACATATCACCCTTGTTAAAGTATGAACCTGCAAATGCTAACCAGACAAAAGTCTTCCTAATTCCCATAGCTTTCAGATGCCATATCTAAGAACAAACAGGGACAAAGCTGAAAAAGAATTTCTGAATTTCTGTTATCACAAGAAGTTCTAACAATGGCAACAGAACAAAGTATGGAACTAGAAGAGGAAAAAAAAATCAATCAACATTCATTCAGGAAACTGGAAGGACTTGGACTGCAGGGGCTTGAGAACTGGCAATGCTGTCATCCATACAGACTCCTGTTTTTAACCTGTGTGCAAAACAATTCTTAGCATTGATCAGGGACAAGGACAGGACAGAGCCTTTTTTCCCTGATATTGTATTGGTAAGGAATGTGAAGAAGAAGTTAGTGACTATGACATTTACTCTGCTACATTTTCAGGACTTTACAGGTCCCAATTTTTTTTAATTTTCAATTACAGACACAGACAGGAGGCTTGTCTGCCATATTGAATTCCTGTTAAAAATTTCCCTCATGATTATCTGTTAGCAAGATAAAGTTTCAAGTCTCTGGGGGCAAGAGTCCCACTTATGAAAGTGTTAAGAACAAAGAGAATAGTTCTGGAAAGCTTGCGAGAGTCCACTGTCCAGCTCTGCTAAAAGCCACCACAGTGGCAGAAGTGAGGGAGTGCCTGCACCAGAGCAGGGAGCTATTGTGATCTGGGGCCTTTTTGAAATCTGAATAAACAGCAAATCAAGGTGAAAGAAAGAAAGAAAAAAGGACAAAAGGAAAGAAAGAGAGAAAAAAGAGTTTTGAAAGACTATTAACTTTAACTAGCAATAAGGGTCTGCAGATATGATGGCAAGCTGGTGTTAGCTGAAGATAAGCCTCTATTAATCTATTACTAAAACTGATATTTTCCAAATTTAATCTGACATTTCTTCTTTTCTTGTCTCTAAGCCCTATGAGATTTTCCCTGACCTCTAAGTAGTCAGGCATGAGAACAGAAATGTGGTACATGAGTCCTGCAGTTTGTATTTATCAAATAATACAGGAGATTAGATACTCTGCATTAAGCTTTATCTGTACAGATTTAAAGATTTTTTCTTCTTTAATGTATTTTGCTGAAACATAAAGAATTTTGATTATATTTAACAAACATCATTTGGAGTGTATCTACAAGAGTTGCATACAATATTATTGCAACTTTAAAATGTAAAGAATAGTAAGCTCATGTCTTATTCTCTTAAAATTACTGTCCTTTCCTTATATGGCAGGTCTTAATAATTCAAACTCCAATTTTATTTAGTAGCAACAATCATTGCAGAGAGTGTTGGGAGCAATAAAGAGAATATTGTGAAATCTCTTTCTGACAGTTTTTATTCACAATTCATCTGTAGAGTTGTAGTATGTATCTTGTCTTGCCCTCAGGAAGTGTGATCTTTTTCTTTTGTCTTTGTATATAACTCTCAAACAGATTCAAGGGTCAAGAGATTCCAGGAAAAAAAAAAAAAAGAAAAAAAAGTCTTCAAATTTCTAGATGTGTAAAATTTATGTATACTTTCATAAGATATATGTAAATCTTTTTAAACCCCACTGCATTTTTGATAATAACAAGAATATAAAAAATCTTTATTTTGCAATATATTTTCTTTCATCATGTTGGTATACTAAGATAAACTTGGTATGTTCCTGTCTTCCATCTTTAAATAAATGTGCCTTTCCATGTAAAGTGAGAAGTCAATTAACTTCCTTATTCTCTGTCAAATTCAATTTTAAGCATCTCAGTTGTCAGGCCCAAACACCTGTGTCTTGGCAGGCTGACAGGATAGGACATCTGCAAGTGGGCCTTTTAGACCTTTTGTCTCCAGTTATGTCCACTACATGAGGAAGCTTCTTTATTTATTGATAAGACTCCTTAATATACATGGAGTAACTGTTATTTAAAACTATTTTAAAAATTTAGGTCAGCTTCAAGCTAGTTACACTACCCCCATTCTCCTCTCTCCTTATGACTGCATGGAAACTTCCCAATAGTTTATTTTTTCACTAAAAATGCATCTCATTTTGAACCTGCTTGTAATTGTGATTTGTTCTTTTTTTCCTAACCTTGCTTTCAGAGTTGGTATAATATTTCTTATGACCTGGTGTTTGCCTTCCAGTATCTTCATAGTGACTGCATTTTAATCTTCATTTCTCAGATTGTGGCTGTAAAAACCTTCCAGTATCCTCTTAAAAGCTCTCCAGCTCCTGGTCACTTAAGGAATCCTGCTCTGCATTTGCTTCATATTCAATTACTCTAATTTGAACATGGGTAATCAGATTTGTATGGCAGTCTTCACATAAGGTCATAACATCTTCTTGTACCTATCCTTTTGCTTGATAAGTACCTCTTTTAACACACAGAGATATTGTTGTTTTTACCCTCATGTCCCCAGAGCTTTCAAGGACAGGATGGACTATTTTTTTTTAAATGAATGTAATTCTTTTGTCAAATGGGATCCTCAAAAGTGGTCAGGTTATTATTTTTTTTTTAATTTATTTGTTATCATACATGAGGTGATGAACTAGAGGTAGTCTTCCAATACATTTTTGTTGTTGACAGTTTGGAAGTTTAATGCTGTGGAAGGATAGTTGAGAAGACAGGAGTTCCTCCTTTGATAGAGGGTCTTTCTCAGAATGCAAAAGGCAGATACTGTGCATACTTCTGGTATGGTTGTACTGACAAACTGGAAGACAGACCATAGAACACACTGAACATTTTAGAAGAGATGGAAGGGCATTATTTGGATATTTTAAAGAAAATTCCAAATTACTTTTGATTTCTGATTGCTGGCAAAGTTCCTGTTTATAAATTTTTCACAGCCTCAAATACTTTTTATAGTCTTGGCCTGGACTTGGACTGTCATGCTCCACTTGTTCTCCTCTTTCCAGAGAGATCTAAAACCTCAAAATATTGCTTTCTGATCTCAGTTTACCTAGGAATGTGTGTAGTACATCTGAGGAAAAATAAGTATGAGGAAATAGAATGTTTCAGCTCTAACTTCAGATTGCCTTTGCACTTGAGATTTTTCTGGCATTGTTTGTATGATATTGACGTTTATGCTCTTATAATCAACAGCAAGACATTTATTACATAATAAAAGTGAACACACTAAAAATAAAATCCATCAATCTTTGGTTATTACCTGCAAAAGAAAATTAAAATATCAATCTTAATGCGAAAGATGTATTAAAGTTTTAAAAGTGCTGTATACTCCTAAGTGATTTTCATAGCTTTCAATCCAATACAATTTTGCACATCCTTAGAGATGGACAGACAGAGTTGGGTAAATGTTTGTAGAACAAGAAAGCTGTATCTTTCAAAAGTGGTACAATTTAAGCATTTTATTTAGCAAATATTGCAATGGTTCATGTGTGCACAAATACAGAAATTAGCATGTAACAGGAGAGAAATTTCTTCTGATCTTGGGACTGTATAAAAATAAGATAGCAAATATAAACATAACAGCTTTATTTCTGTCACCCAATATAACTGGGTGGGGTTTTGTTTTGTTTGTTTGGATTATTTTAAGAAAAAAATTGCAAGTAGGCCCGTCAAAGACAGTCTGAACAAAAAGGTTGCCAGCAGATAAACAGAGGACCATGTTGAATGCTACAATAGGTACATATCTGTGCCATGTAGACCCTTGGACATTGCATTTGACAACTTGTAGTGTAAATATGGCTTAATTATCAGGTATTCCATGAACTTGCACTTCATATCTTTTTGTTTCTATGATTGAACTCTTCCTTCCCCTAGAGTAAACCTAGCAAAATCCATTAATTTTTGATGAAATAATTTTTAAGATGTATGTAAATCTGATATTAGGTAACATGCAGATTAAAGCTTTCACAGGTTAGTTGTGTCTATGTGGGTGTGTGTATTGTGCACATGTGCAAATGACAATTTGGTACTCCCTTCTAGTAATAGATTCTGATAATGATTATTTGTAACTCTAGAGCTGAGAAAAATTTCCTCATTTCATTTTGGAGTGAATAAAGGTGAAAATTCTGTACATGATTTACCATTAGTGATTCAATGGTTAGCTCTTCCAGTCTAAACTTGAACTGAAAGTTTAACTTGGAAAAGATATCCAGTTTGCTGAGTAGAGATTTCAGTTTCAATGCCATTCTTGCAAAAAAATTAGCTTTTTTTAATCTCATATTTGTGAGCTTATTGCATTCTGCTTTTATGAGTATTGCAATTACCTTCCTCAAAAACTGTTTCCTTCTTCTGTAACTGTAAATACAGTTGAATTTATGCCTTCTATTTATGCATGAAATGGCAAAATGCAACTCCTGCTGTAGCCATGTGGACAGGATGTCATGGGCTGTGCCTCACACCTATTGTACATCTTGACATATGCCCTGAAATTTTCTAAAATGCTGATTTTCTCCACAGAGCTTGTGAAGTCCCTGCCAGTGGTATAATTCCAAAGCTGTCATTGGTAGCAAAGGACTATCTCACTTCCTCCCAACTTTGCTTTTTCTTTGTGTATGGTTTTGCCTGTGGCCACCAATTAAAGGTAATGTTAGAAAATACTCAGGGGACTGTAGTAGAGGGACTATGGAACAGCAAAAGGTCAGCAAGTTTGGCTAAACTTAAGCGCAACATGGAAAACTTTTGCAGCTTTTTTTTTTTTCAGTTTCAGTAACAACAGGAAAAATAGCAAATATAACATATCCTTGTAAAGCCAGGTGAAGATATTGAATACAATGGAGGAAAAACATTTACTTAGTTCCTTTTCTTTCTTGTTTCCCCTTCCTATTTTTCCTAA
This sequence comes from Trochalopteron elliotii, assembly GCA_024734555.1. Classification (NCBI taxonomy): domain Eukaryota; kingdom Metazoa; phylum Chordata; class Aves; order Passeriformes; family Leiothrichidae; genus Trochalopteron; species Trochalopteron elliotii. The sequence continues at coordinate 1,297,847 of JANPWX010000016.1, forward strand.
TTGGCATTAAGCTGCTTTCTGAATTATTGCTGTCAAGTTCCAACTGCTGTGTGTGGCCTATATAAGCTGAGCAACTGGTTCATGGAAGGGTGAAACTGACATAATTTTAACTGACATAAGCGGTTTGAGCTTTTTTGCTGCTAAGGCCTCTAGGCGATCTTTGCAATCTAGTTGATGATCGTGACATCTGAGGAAAAAAAGAAACCTGTTATTTCTCCTCAAAATTGTTGTCAAATTGAGCCTCTGAATACTAACTTCAGCAAAGGTTGAGAAGTTAATTTTGATACTTTTATAACTGCTTTCAAATCCAGACGTCTTATTCATGTAACAATTAATAGGAGTTGGGCTGCCAGAGACCTCAAATCCTTCAGGATTTATCAGAATGTATCTTTTTTAACTCAACTTCTTAAACCAAAACAGAAAGAAAGATCTTATCAAATCAGAACATTACATTGCCGGTGTCATGATGCCTTGAAGTGGAATCGGCAGTGGCACTGCTTGAAGTGGGCACGTGAAAAACTTTAGGCATTGCTTATTGCATATTTAAAGAATCTGGCACTATAGTGTGGAGACCATAGTAAGAAAACTTGGGTGAAATAGTCCTTTATTCAGTCCAGTGGCAGCTGCCATTTATATTTTGGTTTGCTTTGCATTCATTATCAACCACTGCAATTTAATTTTAGGTGGTTTCTCTGTTATGATAAATCAGAAAGAGGTAGATGATGAAGTCTAATATACTAAAAGAAAAATGAAGGAAATTCTTCATAAGTTAAAGCAAAGGATTGCTATGTTTAAGGTGGTGTCAACATTCTTTCAAGTGGCCTGTGTTGCAAATAATTAGGCAGTTTAGCTTTAAAAGGATTCTTGAAAAGGCTGTATAAATAAATAATCTGATACACACCATTTAAGAGTGAGTAATTTATTAAATAAAAGTTTATTTAATAACCTTTAATTGAAAATTCATATATCACCAAGCTGCCATTTTTTTACTATTTTTTAGTCCTGCTATGTTGTAGCCTTTTGCTTCTGTCTCATAATATATATTAGCATTACATTTTAGCACATAAATTGTAATGTTTTCAATGCCTTTTTGAAAAAAAAATCATGCATAGTTAGTTTGAATAGGAAGTTAAACCTTTGGCATTTTAGATTTTTTTTTTTTTGCATTATAGATTTTGATCATGTGTATTTGTTAAAAAATTCTTCCATCCAAGAAGATAGAGGTAATGTATGAGGAAGGCCTATATTTTGGCTTGATTTAATGAAAAAAATCTTAATTAATAAGCAGTGCTACAGATTGATCTGGCTAGGAAGTGAAGTCTATACAGGTTTTTATGTCTGTCAGAATGGTGAATATATGTTCCACTTGAGGAGGAAATTGGAGAAAGACATCCTTGTCTATCCCACTGCGCATATTTTTGCTAAGACTAAATACCAAGACTGCACAGATTTTTCTTCAAACACTGTAATAACTTTTTTTTTCTCCAAAGTTGGAAAAGACTTGGGTGAAAAAGAAAAGGATATGAAGCATGCTGAGAGCACTGTAACTTTAGTTCTATATAAAAAGTCCACTATCTTAAGTGCTTCCGTGTAGTATAGTTTGTAATAGTTCTCAATATTCTGCAAACATCAAACTATTCAATGAATCAAGAGCCTGTGACTGCAATTTTATTGACAGTGGACCTTCAGTAACTCTACAGACAAATATGGATATTTTACTGAAAATTTGGCAATGAATTTAAAGCTTGATGGATGCATATGATAGCTTTGGTCAGCTAGAATCTTCATAAACCAAAGATTAAACTATTTTGTTCACTGTTAGGAACCTTCAAAGGCTAATCCATCTTAGGTCTAGACTAGAAACAGTAAAGTCTGTGCAGATGAAACTCTGTGTCTATCTCAATACACTTCAGTCAAAGTTTTAGAAAAGCACATAAATAATGTAGTTGAATGCTTGATCTTGGAAAGTGAAGTCCTGTGAGCTATTACATATATTATTGAGTATGGCTGTCATTCTCGGATCACTCATTTTTTACTTGGTTTTAGGAGGTTGTGGTAAAGTGCACGCCAGTTTCAGGATGCCAAGTACCATTTTATCTGGAGTTTTTGACAGAGGTAGTTGTTAAGAAGATGCAGGTAGACATATTGTAGGAGACTTTGCAGAGATGCAAGACTGACTTGCTGCAATACAGTTTCAATAGTCAGCCAGTGGCAGTTGTTATTTATACGACAGATGTAGATTTTCTGTGATGTGTTTCTTTGGGAATGCAGGTTGTCAGAATTCATAGTAGCTTTGAATAATGCAATTTTTTTCTGATAGAACACCCTCTCATGAAAATAAAAGCTGGCTTTTGGATTGTATACATTTTTGCTGCATGCATCAGATCTTTTCATGAAACTACTTCCATTTATGGTTGTTTGTAAAAATGTTTTGATTAGAAAATAACATAAAGAATTTTTTGTACCAAATCCGAGTATTCTCCTGTATCAAAGGAGGTAACAAATTGTTTGTTTGTTTGGCTTTCATTGGACAAATGCCTGTGTTAACCTGTCATGACTAAGGCAGCACAAAGACGAAAGTTTGAAAAGAGAGGGGTAGCATTTTCTGTAGTGCTAAAATCATGTAATAACATATAGCAATATACTCTGTAGTTTATAATAGGTCATTGTTTCCAGCTTTTTGAAATACAAATCAGTATCTTTGTTTTACTCCAGTTATTCTGATATCTTTATTTTATATGTAAGCACTATACTTTATATCTAATTTCTCATGTATGTGAATCAAACAGAGACTTTTTTAACAATGTGAGTGAGCACATCCGAAGACATACCCTATTCTGCTAAGCCTGCTGAAAAAGTACAAAATAAACCAGCTATCAAAATATTTGCTTCTATGTTTGGTAGCTATTTACAAACAACCTTAATTAGTTTCCTTAATTCAAGAAATCTTAGATCTTTGATCTGCAACAAGTAGAACATATGTCTAGCTCATCATTCATTAGTGTCTTAGGTGATTTTTGTTTCCTTGCTAACATTTATAGAATAGTTTGGTATTTTTATAATAAAATTATGTTGTAAATGAAAGTTCTCTTTCTTTTAATTTTTTTTATCTTTATGTTCCTTGACCTATTCAAATTTTTTTATATAACTTGGTTTGTAAATTAAGTGTAATTACTATCACTTAAATGCTACTGTGACTAACTCAGTAATGAATTAAGAGTGTGCATTCACTAATTCAACTTACATGGTATAATGGGGCATAATTAATATTGATATATTGATATAATGCTTTAAAACATTCTGAGGATATGCTGGTATTGAGTAATTAATTTTCTCAACATGCAGGTTAGAGGTTGGCATGGTTATGTTTATTCTGCAGATGGGTAGAGTAAGGAAAAAGAGGAAGTATGGGGGGGAAAGAATTTGTTTATCAAATATGTGTCTACTGAAATGATACCTAAATTATATGTGAGCTTTTCAGACCACCATTTCTTTGATGCATGTTTGTCTTCTGTGCTCTGTTCATAACACATGAACAAGTGCTCCCTGCACTTGTTTGTTCTTCTCTAAGGGAAATTAAAGAATTTTAATTTGTACCACTTGGATGAAAGGAATGGTGTGCCATTAAAAACTTTCAAAGAAGTTTGAGAACAAAGCCAATTCCACTTTCCTTCTTCCCTACACACATTTTTGGATTTTTGTAGGAGAAGGAATATCATTTTAAGATGATAACTTCTTCAGACAACCTCTTTCAAATAACTAATATTAACAAATGGTAGTAAGTTTCTGCAATAAAAAAAGAAGAAAATGTGTCCATTCATATTTTCCTAATGAAACTGCTTAGTTCCCTTCATATTTTCTGTTTCTCTCAACAAATATTGACTTAATTTATTTTCTAGAACCTGAACTAATGTGAAACTAGGATGAAAAACAAACTTTTTTATATACTTGAAGCTTTAATTTATTGTCAGAGAACAGTTAATTATTGGATTCTATTAAACTGCTATTTCACCACCTAAATGAAAACTGTACATAAAGGGCTTTCTACTGCCTGCATCCATAATTATGGTTGGTTGTATGAATATCTTTGCAGTATTTACAAGGTAGAATTAAATAAAAAGTTCTTTCACTCCATTCAAAAAAAGCAGCAAAATATGTAGGACACCTTTGAAAATAGATTTGTAAAGAGCTTCATTGAAGGACTGTTAAACCAAGAACTGAGTTTGAAGATACCTTTGAAAGCTACGACATCTATTAAAAACCGAAATGTTTTACACAAGTAGATTCCATAACCTAATTTCACCTTATTTCTGTAAGGAATCATGTTAAAAAAAAAAAAAAAAAAAGAAAAGCAACAACATCAACGAAACCCCACCAAAAACAAAAAAAACAAAAAAACCAAAAAAACCCCAACAAACCCCAAAAAACAAAGCAAAAACACCCAAACCAAAACCAAAACCAACCAACCAACCAAAAAAAAAAACCAAAACAAACAAAAAAAACCCCAAAAAAACCAAAAAAACAAAAAAACCCACCCAAACCAAACCAAAACAAACAAAAAAAACCAACACCAAAACCGAAAGCCAAATAGTTAATTATAGTTGTTGGATAAGTATTATTATTTCATTCTGCAAATTTGAACTGTAATGTATTTCATCCTTTCTTTTGACAGTGTTACCTAGTCATACATGTGGCAACCCAGGAGAAATACCTAAAGGAGTACTTCATGGAACCAGATTCAACATTGGAGATAAAATCCGATATAGCTGTATCTCTGGTTACATCCTAGAGGGCCATGCCATGTTGACATGTATTGTGAGTCCTGGGAATGGTGCATCATGGGATTTTCCAGTTCCTTTTTGCAGAGGTAAAAAATGAAGACATAAAATAAATGTATTTAATCTGCTGTTTGTATTTAAAAGATATTTTGAAGTGGTTTTCTTCCCCCTAAAATTAAAGTGTACTAATGTATTGTCTAAAAATTGATGCCTTTAAAACTGTAATAACTCAAGCAGTGACACTGCAGAGTTCACATTCAGAGATAGATAGATCCTCATTCCTTGAAGAGGACTCTATGGTCAAAGAGGTCAAAGCCCTGTGGCCCAGCCCCAGCTCCTTAGTAAAGTGCTGTTCTGCTGGAACCTGACACTCCTACCCTTTTCCCCTTGTTCTAAGGAGAGCCCCTCTGGTCTCCTGTGATCTTCAGCCTGTTCTCATGCCCTGTGGATATCCTTTTCTGCTACTCCTACCACTCCCTTGGCAGTATTATTGGTACCCACGTGGATGAGCAACAAAGGGCAGTTGTTTTATCCAGTAATGGTTACTTGTGACTGAGGGCTCTTATATTGTAATTCCTCACAGCAAAGAAATATTTTATACTTTTCTGTGCTCCAAAACAAATGCAAGAATTAATAATCAAAAAGCCCAACAAAATTTTGGCCAGGTCTGTTTTTTGTATTTGATTTCAATCAGTTCTCAACAGAGATTTCTTTTACTAGTGCTTCAAAGCAGAAAGAAACAAAAATTTTCTGACCATTCAGTGTCTGATCTTAGATGTTTGGTTTTGGCTTTTTTGTCCTTTTAGTAAAATGTAGCAAAAAAAAAATTGTATAGGTATATACAAATATATTTACAAATTATACTTTTATGTACTTATAAAAATATTCAGAGAGAATCAATGGCCAACCTATATTCTGTTAATATGTGCTTTTTTCCTGAGAATTGAAAAGTTCTTTGTTGTCTCAATCTCAGCAACCATAATAGTATCGCCCAAAACATTTGCCTTCTTTGTCTTGAGGTTGAAATACTGTGCAGTGCAATTCTGAAACATTTTGAAAGTTAATTTCATTCTCTTCAGTAGTTCCACTAACAGCTGATTTATGATATGTGACTACTTCTAAATGAACTTTGTATAATTAGGTTCTCAATTCTCAGTAATTTTGAGAATCCCTAGTTGATTATAGTTGCATGAGTCAAGATTTTTATGAAGCAAACATTAGGAATACAAATTGGATTAGTGATATTACAATGGTAAGCTTTTTCTCACAATAAAAATAGCTGTGAAGGGAAGAACATGTAATACATTATCATTAAAAACACATCCATCTGTTGGAGGAAAAATAAAGAAGACAATTAAAAAAATCCTATGTCAGAGAGGTACAAAACAAGCAAGTAATAATTAATCAGGTTTCAGATTTTAGAACTATTGTTGGAGAAATATTATGGTTAATATATATATTTATACCTACACACACACATATATATATTTATGTATATCTAAAATCAAAAAAAGATATTCCTTGATAAAAGATGAAATGAAAAAGAATCTGTGATTCACTTAGAGTAAAAGAAACTGAATAGAGTGCAGAGCTGATGTTTTTGAAAAAAAATAACAAACAAAAATTGATTGTTTTGTTGTTATCCATACCTTCTGAGGTAGCAAGCAATTCTCTTATTTCTTCTCGGCCTCTGATGTTTAGATAAATACTGTTTTATAAGTTTAAGGCAGAGAAAAAGATGTCCTGATCCCATAATTATCCATGTTTACAATTTAAAAAATTAAAAAGGAAAATAAAAAGATTATCCAATATTTTTGCTTATTGATGTTATATTACATGATAGAATGAGAATATTTTCCCTATATCCACCCTGTAGTCTCTAATTTTTAGAGTGACATAGTAGATTCCCATCTGAGCAATTTTGTTCACTTCCAGAATAATCTGACTTGGTGCAGTATTTACATTGAGATGAAATTTAGAAAAAGCCCTCATTGTAACTAGTCAAATAAGAAGTCAGAGAAGTGTTTCAGGAAAAGCAGATAGGAAAGCAGGTACTGTGTAATTTCTAACATGCTAGTGAAGCATAAGTAGATCACAATCAAGAGATTTAAGGACACAGATACAAGTAGTTTTATATATCTGCGTGTGCGTATGTATATGTATATTTACACACACACACATATCTGTGTTTAGATGTTCTGGTTCTAGCATGTGTCAGTAGGTATGGAGAGACCTGATAAAAAGATTAAAAGATGCCAGGTCAGAGCTTGATCTGTGAAATAAGGGACCTGGAAGCTGGGAACAAGTGAAAAAATGAGATGACCAGCACGATGAAAACATAGCAGAGGTAGCCAGAATGATTCAGTAAAGTCAAAGAATGGGAAAAAAAAACCCCTTGTGCCTGACCATAAGCAATATGACCAAAGTTAAGATCAGACAAAGATTAATTTATTAAAAAATGAAAAACAAACCTCAAAGGCAGTCATAAAAGATGAAGGATTTGATAGATGCCTATAGAGTTCTGAGAATAACTGGATTAAATTTCCTATTTAAAAAAACCCTGAAATTTTCAGCAATCATTAATTTGTCTCAAAGAATTCAGCCTGTTCCCTTTTTGCTTTAAAATTAGGACTTTACTGTTCATTTGTTGTAGACTGTTACTTTAAGGGATCATTAGCAGCTTCAAAAGCATATTCCCAAGTGAAGGATAACCATATCACTGGAAAACAGTTTAGGACACTTAACTGGAGAAGAAGATAATATTTACAAGATATCCTGAAGACTGATCTTTTATTTTTTAGGAGAGAGAGTGTGAGATTACTGCTGATTAATTTTGGAACTTTTTAATTTAACTCTCTTCTCTTAAAACCGTGTTTTTGCATTAAAAATTTGTTAGAGTTGGGGTTTTGATTTTAAGTTTTCTTAAGTACAAACTATCAATTCATTAATGAACTTTTCTGCCAGGGTAGCAAATAATTAGTCCATCACGATTTCTGTATTATTTGAAGTATGTAACTTTTTTGACTAATAGATCAGGTGTCCTGTCCAGAGTGGGTGGAGAGGAGATAGGTCTTTATAATATAACAAACCAATATGATAGAAAAAATAATTAAAGGTTACTAAATAAAGCAAAATGTTTACAAAATAAAAACAACCAGTGCAAGATTGCACATCTGAGTCCAGTATTCTCAGGGCTCAAAGTTGTGGAATGACCCCAGTGGGGTCCACTTAGATCAAGCTCGCTGGAATCTCGAAGCTAAAATGTGCAAAGTGTGTTCAAATGTGCTGCAGCTGGAATGGTTACCCACGGGTCTCTAAACAAAGTGCAATAATTTGTGTGTTTCTATTTTGTAAATACTATCAGCTTCATGTGAGAAATATGACTATTTAATATATGTAAAATAGATTCTGTTTTGCTAAACAACAATAATTTCTGAAATTTTAACCAACCCCCTCCCCCCCCCAAATTCTACTTAGAGAGCAATCCAAATTTTTTTGAAGTGCCCTTTGACAGCCATGAAGATAGAAATAAAATCAATCTTAGATGCATGGTCTAATGAGTATTTAATTTATGTGAAGTCGATCAACAGCAAGAGAAGAAATTGAGAAAGGGAGTAAAACTGATTACAGCACTTAGCTGAGATGCAGTACATCTGGATTCAAGTGATGATAGAAAAAAACCCAAGCAACTTCTAGCAAGTTTCTATTTTTTATAACACAGAAAAGAAGCAGAGATGTTGGCTTTTACCTATTCAAAATAAAGTCTGTAAAACCCTAAAATAGTAAAGAAGATAAGGAAGTATATTTTGATGGTTAAATAGTCGTCTGCCTGTTGGAATTAAATTAGATGAATGAGCTATCAGATGAATGTATAATGCTATACCATTTTAACACTGTGATGTGTTTGGTCATTCTGAATCTGCAGTTTAGCAGCTTGACAGTTGGCAATGACATGCAAAAATTTATTTTTTAACTTTTCATTGATATACTATGGCTTGTTTTTATGTTTTTGTTAGTAAGACATTTTAAAATGGTAATTTTAAAGTCCTATTTAAAAAAAGCTATTACCAAACTCCTCATACTAACTTTTTTGAAAATATACAGAACATCTGTTTGTGAAAGTAATCATTCATCATTTCATAGATATGTTCTCTGTACTGAAGATTTTTTTTAAATAAAGTACAATTATCCACCTTCTCACAAACTACAGAAAAATGCCATTTAATCAAGAATTCAATAAATCTTAGGATCATAGAATGTGTCAAGTTGGAAGAGAGCCGTAAGGATCCTTGACTCCAACTCCCTGAAAGTCTTAAATTAAACAACACGGCTAAGAAAGAGGAACATTGCAATGCTTCTTGAACTCCAACAGGCCTGTGCCATGACCATTTCCTTGGAGACCCTGAGCCAGTGACTGGCCGGTGTTCCAGTGAAGAACCTTTTCCTAATGTCCAGTCTGAGCTTCCTCTGACACAGCTTCATTCTGTTCCCTTGTGTCCTGTTGATGGTCCCCAGGCAGACATCAGCACCTCCCTCTCTGGAGTAAAGTGCAGACTGTCAGGAGGCCACCCCACAGCCTTCTCCAGGCTGAGCAAACCAAGGGACCTCAGCCACCCCTCCGAAGTCTTGCCCTCAAGACCTCCTCTGCACACACTCTAACAGTTTGATGTCCTTCATGTATTGAGATGTCCAGAAGTGCACACAGTACCTGAGGTGGGGCCATTCCAGAGCTAAGCAGGGTGGGACAGTCATGCTTGCCCACCTGGCCGTGCTGTCCCTGATGCTCCCCTGGGGCCCTCCTGCTGCCATGGCCCTGCTGACCAACCTTCAGCTTGCCATCAACCCAAACCCCCAGATCTTTCTACATGGATGTGCTCTGCAGCCTTGATAAAGAAAGAACTATTTCAAGAAGCTTTTAATAGAGCTTGCTAAATAATTTAGGCCCATGGTTCATTTAGAACCCTCTAAAGCTGCAATTTTCTTTAATTGATAAGACTTATAAAATGTGAGTCAAAATGACAATATGTCATTTGATGACAATTCATAAAATATCACTCAAGTTTTTAATTGCACCTATGCTATTGCTAGTGATAGATAAGGAAATGACTACTAATCACATAATAAGAAAAATATTTATTACTATGAATTTTGTACTTTAGATCACCATAATGCTTTTATCACTTATGTTCCAAGAGTAGCGTAGAAATTTGACTTATCACATGAAGAGCTTTCAATAAATCTTCAAGTGGAAAAGCCAATTCAAATATTTGAATTCAAATTGTAAATTAATTTTGAAAGATTCTAAGTTAATTTTGATAGGTTAGGTTAGTGTTAAGATTTTTGCTTTGTTTTGTTTTTATAATGCATAAATGTTATTTTATTTGCCTAAGCATTTTAATGTATGATATATTAAAAAAGACATATAGAATGCAGAACATTGCACTCTGTGGAAAGCATTTGTGTTGTGAAGAGAGAGAAAAGTCCTATAAAAATGATTGAATGTTCAAAAGATACCTAAACCAATTCAAAGAAACTTTTCTAAGATACTGGTTTTGTTCTTACTTCATCCTTGGCTATCTGATCATCAAGGCTTGCATCTCACTTGTAGCAGAATTCATTTATACAAAACACAGCTTACTGAAATTGTCAGATTATTATTTTTGGTGAATTACTCTTTCTATCTTAAAGAAAAATGAAAGGTTTTTCATTGACTTCCATAGTGGTACTTTTGATTTTTTGCATGCATAAACTTGATGGACATGTTTATTTGTTTTAGCTAAGCTACACATCCATACAGTATACATATTTTTTGTCAAGTGGTGCCAGCCGTATGTTTTTGCATGTGCACTTTATATGAGATGTATATTCTCTAAATTCAGACCACTTAATTCCTGACTACTGAGAGATCCAAATGTTTGTAGCTTTATACTTCAAGTAGTCATTTATGCTGATACAAACAGCACTTTGTGCAGTTGCTTACAACTTGAAAATAACCATAAGTGTTTGGAATTAATTACTTGCACATTTTAAAATGCAATTTGTAAATCACATAGAGTTTGAATTCATAAAGCCTCAGGCACTATCTGCTATCAAATTACTGCAAGCACAGTGATGCAGTAAGATTCCTGAGTACTAACTCTCTCAAACTAACTCTCTCAAAAGCATGGCAAAGGGAAGGCCATGGCCAAAAACGGTGAGCAGTCCAAGGAGGCAAACTCACTCTGAGACCAGCTGTGTAAGACCACACAGTTTGTGTCCCACTCTCTGAGCAGTGCGGCCACATCCTGCCTGCCTGCACTCACTTCAGAAATGTGTGTACTATTCAACACTCTGGTTGCCTTAGCCTGAGTGCCTATTTTGACAAAGGAAATTCCCAAAGCACATCCACATCTGTCAGAGAGCAAATACTGTCTAGTTCAGGCTGTTTTCTGTGGTCTTACCTAGCTGACTAACGTACTCTTTCTGTTTCTGTGTTATCTTGACTTCTTGCAGACCTCTTCAGAATGGTGTTGTAAATAGATTAAAGGGCTATGCATCCCTTTGGGCAGATAGCTGTAGTGCTCTGTGAGTTCCTTTGACTCTCATTGGTAATGCACAGCATATAAATTAAGATTTTTGCATGTGGTTGCCAGTAATAATAAACTACACTTCAGCTGTAAAATTCTATTCTTTAGTGCTCAAAGATTATTCAAGGGCTCTGTAGCAGGAACAGTGAGGAGTATTGTATTTACCACTTGCATGTTACTTAATGTCAGTATAAACACAGCGGGAGATGTTATAATTGAGGATGCTGTCATAACAAAATTTAACAGCAGCAGCTAGTACCAAAGAGATATGGCTGACTTAGGATTTTGCTCATCTTGCTGGTTACCCTGCATAGGAAAAGTCTGCATGCTGGCTTTCAAGAATACAGGTGGAACTGTTGTGTTAGAAACTGAAACTTAAAAGTGCAGGCACAGGATGTATGAAGTTAATTTGTTTTTCTTTTCTGGGTTGGATGATGATCTGAAATGAAGTGCTAGAAAGTTATATAAAAAATAAAAAAAAATAATAAAGAAAAAAAGGCAAAACCACCACCACCATCACAACAACAAAAACTCCAAAACAAACACACACACACAAACACTGGGGGAAAAACAGTAGTTGTAGATATAATTCAGTAAAAAAAAAAAAAAAAAACCACAACAACCTCCTTTACAATTTATTATAGATTTACATTAGTTTTCAAATTATTTTAATCTTTAAATGTATTATGAACCAGGCAATTTTACTCTGATTCTGAGCTTTATCCATGGTTCTTTAATTTCCACTTCCTTTCCCCCTTTCATTCCTCAGAGGCACAATGGCCCTTTCAATATGCACTGTATAAAAAGCCAGAAATTGAGGAAGAAATCACAGAAATGGCCTGATTTCACCAACAAAAAGAAATCTTTTAGGAAAGACTATCAATTCTAGCTCTATTCCTTCATTTTAAAAAAGAACAAACACTTATAAATATCAGGGTCTAGAAAGTAAGATACGAAATTTATTGAAAAGACATGACCTCCTCTGAAATACTTGTGTGCCAAGAAATTAAATCAATAAGATTTTGATAGCCAAGGTTGTGGTACATTTGTGTATGTCAAAATTTACTTTGCATGTAGAAGCATAAAGATAGATACCTGTTTGAGCCATTCAGCAGCTTTCTCTCTTCCTTTTTAGTCAAATTAATGCTTTATATATTACTTAAACATTAAAAAATTATTCTGTTTCTGCTTTTCTTGCAATTCTTCCTTTTATTTCAGTCACTTATTGACTATTTAGCTCATTTTAATAGTCTCCTTTTTCTAAAGTCCAGATCCAGTATTCTTCTTCCTTTGATTCACAAATCCTTTTTTCCTTCAAATCTTCCTTTAAAACGCATTTTCACTGACAGGTTTTCAATATAATTGAGAAGAGCAGCTCTACTCCTACCCTTTTCTGTTGTCTTAATTAGCTATTCAGTTATTATCCTAATTAGGCTATAAGTTCCTTGTGTTATGCACTTTGTCTAGGTATGTGTTTTTGAATCTCCACATGCACTTATAGTATGCAAATAATGATAGTAGCAGTAAGTAAAGATGATAAAACAGATAAAAATAAAATACTTCTCTTCTGATCCTTCTCCTATGCAGAAATATTTTTAATTACTATTACCTTGGCTTTCATAGTCACATTATCAAACAGCAAAAGCCACCTGAAGAATTTTTGGTTTCTTATGTCAATGAATTGCATGGAAGACATATTTTCTTGGGGGTTTTTAATTATATGTTTTAATATCAGATACTGCTGATAATCAGCTAGCTTTTAGAGCTTTCAATGAAATTTTACTGAAAAAGGAAAATACAAGACATCTGCTAAACCCTTTGGCAAAATATTAAGTAACATTCAAGATTTAGGAGAAAATTCCTATGCTTTTCATTTAAAAAAAATTGTTAATAATAATTGAAAATGTGTTATTAACTGATGACGCATGAACCTCGAAAGGTCCATCTGGCAATGAAACCTTCTGAATTCATTTGTCACTGTAGATACTGTGATTCAGAACAAAAAAAAAATGAGAAAGGATAGTACAATGTTATTAATGCTTCCTAGTTTAGGACAGTGTTTAAATCTATAAGAATATTTTTCCTGCAGGTTTTTTTTTATTATAAGAAATAAGTGAAAGAAAATAATGGTTCAGTATTTTAAAATTTGTATCACAAAAAGTCTGTGTTTCTGTGATTTTGTACCCAGTTCTTTTTTGGGCTTCTTCCGTGCACACATTCACAGACCTAGGTTCTCCAAATCAGCTCATAATAGGTGTCCCTGCTAACCTTTATTCCTGTTTGATCTGGTGCTGAAGTGACACCAACAAGGAAAAAAAGTCAGAAAACCCAAACCAAAAATCTCTGCTGCTTAAGGGCCATTCCATTTGCTTGGATATTTCAAATATTCCAAAATATTCCATTCACTTGGATAAGATTTTATTTCTGTGTATGCACATATTTATGGGTCCGAAGTGAGTAGAGAAGATCTGAGTTTGCTAAGGCAGAAACAAGGATGGTGCTTCACTTGTTTGAAGTGCAACTTCATTAGTAATTGATATTCTGTTCGTCAGCTGAAGGAGCTTGTGGAGGGACACTACGTGGGACAAGTGGAATTATTTCAAGTCCACACTTCCCTTCTGAGTATGAGAATAATGCTGATTGCACCTGGACCATATTGGCTGAACCAGGAGACACCATTGCTTTGGTCTTTACTGACTTCCAGTTAGAGGAAGGATATGACTTCCTAGAGATCAGTGGAACAGAAGCACCATCAATATGGTAAGTCAGAGATCTCACTTCCTGTTTTTCTTTTTTTTTTTTTTGGTGCCTATCTGAAAAGATATCAGAGGATATTTAAGATATTTTCTACCTGTTAGTAATGACCATTTTTAATGCTTTTTTTTGGTCCCTTTCACCTTTCAGAACTGAAAAAAAAATAGTTTGCTTCTGTTTCTTTCCACATCTTTGTCCTTCCTCTTATTTCCCTCCATCTGCCAGAGTTATGTTTGTAAGGTATGTTATCAGTCAGCATTTAATTCATGCTACATATTTGAACTTGGTATAAGAGCATTTTCTGCTGTTGTGTCTTGAATGACTTATTATGGTATTCTACTTCAGCAAGGAAAGTAGTGAACAAAGGTCAGCCTGAGTAAAACAGGAATATATAGACAGCTAATAGATGACATCTCATTCTTAACAGGCCGTAATTCAGTCTTACTACATGTATGGATGTATTGCAAGCATTAGTATCTTATGTTAGCTGATATTAAAACCGTTTGCTTAGCAATATTAGGGATTAGTTATTCTAATACTAAATCTACATTCTCTGTACTAAGTAAAAGACGATAGTTCTGCCTGTGGGAATGGATTAAGTTGTGGAACAGATTGTATTATGATTTCTTTGCAGCCTACATATGCAGGTTTTTCATCCTTTTCATCTCTCAGAATGTCTTGTGCTTGACATATGCACCATTGCTATAAAATTTAGCCTAGAAAAATGTAGATCTTCTCACAGATGACTGATGGTTATTATCTTCAGAATGCCTTTCTAGAAATAGGAAGCAATCCCACTATTATTTTGATGTCATAACCAGCTAGACAGTGCAATATATTAATAATTGTTAAGTTCTAGCTAGAATCTGATCTTTTGAAAATCTATCAATAAAAATATGTGGTAACTATACTTGGCAACTATGTAAAAACTTTGGTTTAAAGACACATGTAGATCTATGTCACTGATGTCAAGATGATTTTTTGCCTTTTCTTTGATATATTTTTTATATAACTTTTATGTATCAGTATTCTTAGCATGCAAACTTGTAATTCCTTACATCTGATAACTTAGCATAGTCCTAGTATTCTGTTATGCCAGGAGACCAAACATCCTAAAGGCCTTGTAGGAGGAGGCTGGAAAGCCCTATGCTATCTTGGGAAACCAAAGTCCTCTCTAGAACTTA
Source organism: Trochalopteron elliotii (assembly GCA_024734555.1). Taxonomy (NCBI): domain Eukaryota; kingdom Metazoa; phylum Chordata; class Aves; order Passeriformes; family Leiothrichidae; genus Trochalopteron; species Trochalopteron elliotii. Next base: position 1,313,129 of record JANPWX010000016.1, read on the forward strand.
ACCTGCACACTGGAGATTTGTCCCATCCAGGGGGGAATTGCATGGATGGAGGAATATCACGCCATTCATCCAGACTTCTCATTGGGGCATCTTTTTTAGATATGCTGATTTGTATGGTCTATAAATTGTATACGTGATCTATCTTGTGTGTGTGCATTGCAGCACATTCCACCTTGGCGAAGTGGTGCACCATAAGGGTCCTTATTAAATACTGAGGTAAAAACCCTTACCCCTTAACCCTGTCTGGCTCTCAATTTTTTAAGATTAAGAAAAGGCATCATCACAAGATTACTCTCTAACATTTCCACATGAGCAAAAGTTGTGTAATGGCAGTCAGTGAAGCCACTTGGTATGAAATTAAGTGCTCATGTCTGTCTGAAGTACAATGCGTAAGTACCCCTTGCCTCTCACTCATGCACAGACATGCACAACAATCATCAGTGACAAAGTTTTCTTCTTAGGGCTTCTAAGGTTTAGAAGCTGAAAGCTTGAAGGAGAAGAACTATTGTGATTTTGGTACAGAACATAAAAGTGCATCCATTTGATTTTGTGTAAGACACTCTACTAGACATTTTACACAAATTTTTGCTTTTGATTTCTGGTAATAGATGAAGTAGAATATGAGCAGAAGGCATTGGATACATTCTGCATTGATCTCATGCACTATTGATTAACTTTACATTGGAACAGAGATATAATAAGAATGTTATTTCTCCTAGAATTCAATCTCAACATTTTTCTTGTTTTCTGTGTTATGCTGGAGATCATTATTTAGCACTGATCACCAAAACCTAGATTTATTGTGTGTTCCTAAGATCATAGAATCATAACATGATTTGGGTTGGAAAGAATCTTAAAAGATCATCTAGTAATACCCCTCTACTGTGAGCAAGGACATCTTTAAATGGATCAGGTTGCTCAGTCCTGACCTTGAGTATTTCTGGGGATGGACATCCACCACCTCTCAGCGCAACTCTTTCCAGTGTTTCTCCACTCTCACTGTCAAAAATGTCTTCTTTATATATAGTCTAAATCTACCCTCTTTAAAATCATTACTCCTTGTCCTATCAAATCAGGTTCTGCTAAAAAAATCTGTTCCTCTCTTTCTTATAAACCTCTTTTAAGTACTGAAAGGCTTAAATGAGATCTCCACAGAGCCTTCCCTTTCCAGGCTGAACAGCCACAACTCTCTCAGCCTTTTCTTGTATGAGAAGTGTTCAAGCCTTATCATTTTTGTGGCGCTTGACTGTACTTGGTTGAACAGGTCCTTGCCTTTCCTATGCTGAGACACAGAGCTGAATGTAGCACTTCAGGTGGGGTTTCACCAGAGTACAGCAGAGCAGAGCAGAGGGACAGAATCCTCTTCTTTGCCCTGCTGGCCATGCTGCTTTGGATGCATGCCAGGACAAATTTGACTTTCGGGGCCACACGATGTGAGTTCATGTCCAGCCTCTCACCCACCAGCACCCCCAAGCCCTTCTTGGCAGGGCTGCTTTCAACCTGTTCATCCCCCAGCCTGGATTGATACAAAGGTATCCTGACCCAGGTGCAGCACTTTACACTTGGCATTTTCAGCCCTCATGAGCTTTCCATGGGCCCACTTTTCAAGCTTGTCCTGGTACCTCGGGATGGCATTCTATTCCTCAGGTGGGTCAATGTCACCACACATTTTGGTGTGTGACATTGGTGAGGGTGCCCTTTATCCCACTCTCCATGTCATGGATGAAGATACTATGAACAGTACTGGTATCAGCAATACCAGTGCAGGATTAGTACAGGATCACTGATGACATTCTGGAGAAGCTATGGAGAGTTTTGTAAGAAATGTTTAAAGGATCATTGGAAAATTTGGAATGAAGCTACACATTCAGCTATATTTAAGCCAGAACAGTTACCATAGCGACATTAGAGCCATGCTAAATGTGGTGCATTCTGTAATATGCTAAAATCAGCTGTGTGTTTAAATGGGAAGTTGTTCCATACTTAAAACTAATGGTCTAGGGGTGTTATCATCTAAAAATGTGACTTTTTTTGTAATTGCTCCTTTTTATTGTATCTGGCATCATGTCAACAGCTTTAGACATTTATTCTGTATTAGGAGTCACATATTCCATTAGCACAGTCTGGAAATTAGGATTGTTTTTTTCCTTTAAAGCAATACTCCCTGTAGAATAAGTGAAAAAAGACACAGCTATGAGCACTGTAAAATAGAAAGAGAGCAAGAATTAGGAAAGTAATTTCAGACTGATTATTCTTTAGTGTTTTTAGTGTATGATGCAATATTTCTGGATTACCCTCTCAAAACATATCAGCAAGGTTAGAAGGAGTTCCAGTATGCTAGCAGTAAAAACAGGATGGATGTGTTTTTTTAAAATAAAAGCAATGGAATGCAGGAGGAAGTGGAATCTAAATGCTGAAAGAAAGTAATCTATCTATAAAATATGTATATAAGAGCTTTTATGTTATAGTAATTATATAGATTATACATCTTACTCCTATATAATAGTCATATTTTTATATTACTTATATGACATGTTTCTAAACCTTCTACAAGATGTTCAGTTAATTTCCATTTTATTTAGCTGATCCTTGGTTTGTTTTCCAATGCATTGATAAAAAAGAAGAGATTTGTTTACATTTTTTTAGTTCTAAAATCACTCATGGTCCATCCTAATGGAATTAGTTTATAAAAGAGTTAAGAGATATTATTTATATATGTACATGACATTGTTTAGAAGGTCTAAAGCTATTCAACGTTCATCTATCTGTTTGGGGATTTTTTGGTTTGTTTTGAGTGGCTTTTTTGGGTGTTTTTTTTTAAATTAGAGAGTAGTTATGTAGGTGAAGCAGCATGGCATTCAAAGATCTTGAATGAATATAGACGATCACATTTTTAATTCTTCTTTGAATCAAAAGAAGTGTCAACCGGCTTAAAAAGAGGAACATCAGTGCAAAATTAATGTTAAGGACATAGAAAAGGCTTTTTAATCTGTAAAAGAAGTAAAAATATTGTAGGTGAAAGAAATCTTTTTGAATTTGAATAATTTTCTTAGTTTGCTATTACATAAGGAGTTTTAGGTGCAAAGTTAGATCATTTTGAGTTGGTAAGCTATTGCTTGCAATGCCACAAACACTACTTGTAGGAGCATAACAGAAAGACTGCCTCTTGCGTGTGTGGAGCCCATCTCCAAGTTCACCAGCTTGATCTTTTGTGTCTGAAGGGCTCCTTTGTTGTTGATTATTAGAACATTAAAAAAAAAAATCTGAACATTGACTGTAACTTTCAAAATACTTCCAATCATGCCCCTTTACACCTCTGCATGAGTTATATGGTATTTAAAATTAAATCAAGGTTGGATCTAATGATGGTATTAAGAATTATCTGAAGTATCGTAGAAATCCAGACTTTAGATGAACACGGTTTTGAAATAGAAATTATTACTTAGGAAAAGCATTCTATTGAAAATCTCTTAGTCTTTCCCAAGACTCCTACTTCAGATAGAAGTTTGGGGATTTTTATTATTATTTGTAGGTTAGGCTGCGCTGGACAATTCACAATTCACATGGATAGGTCCAACTCAGGCTTTTTCATGTAAGTGTGGGCTGGTCATAATTTTTACAAGATCATCAAATTATCTTGGATTGTTGTACTGTGCATGAAAGGTGATCATGATACTAAGAATAATTCTGCAATTTGTTTTTAATGTGGAATCCTAATTTTGAACAATTTTTGTTCAATTTTTTTTTCTCTTTGACCTTATAATACTGATTTTATCTTACTGTGGTCTAATTTAAACCCAAAACTAATATCCATCACGTTTTTGTCAGTATTTACCAACACAGGAGAATGAACTACGCTTCATACTTTTTAGTCTAAATTAATTTCCTAATACTATTTAAAATGACCTTAAGGTTATTCTGACTTCCTCATAAATCATTTCAATATCATAGTGAAAGGCCATAAAAATGTATGCGGATGTGAGAGTGACTTGGAAGCAGCACTAATGAATTGCTACAATCTTGGCATACAATTTGACATAAGTACCTAGAGTCATCTGAAACTCACTTCTTGTTTCTGTGTTAATGAATAACTCCTGTAACAGCTGGATACTATTTTGTGTTTCTTTGCTAAAATACACCAGTCCAAACACTCAGATATATTTCAAATAGCAGGATTTCAATTGGCATGCTTTCTGTCCTGTTTATAGATATGTTATCTTAATCACCACCCTCCTTGTGAGAGGCCTATAGCAAAATAATGCATGAGGTAATGGTGTGGTCTGGATCACCTTTTTGATAGACACGTATGGCAGCAGATCCCGACATCTGAGCTGGGTGTTTAGCTCAGAATTGCATAATTAGACAGCTAAAGAGCACCATCTATTGGTTTGCTGTTAGAAGATGTATCGCTTGTGATCACCTTCAATAAAATGGTTCTACACCAGAAAAAGGCTTGGGACATACCTGTGCCAATATAAGGCAATATTTTTTGTTTCCTTCTCCATCAGGTGAGAAAAGATATGCCATGGCCATGCAACAAAGGGAAGGCAGTTAGAGTCCAGCTTTTTCATTTGAGGAAATGATTAAATTTTTTATTAATTTATGTGCAATTGCTTATTTCCTAGCCTCTTTAGAGACATCATGACCATCACTCCTTTTTCTGTGTCACCAGGGAAATTCTGCAAAGTCATATGCTTGTCTTGGAGTTACTGGTAAAAGGTTCTCTTTCTGGCTACTAGTTTTTGGAAGCTCTTACCTTTCTCTGGCTTTTAACTGGATTTCCCCTATTATCTGTTTTGGTTAGGAAACCAGTAAGTATAAGCTTCTCTACTGGATAACCTGTCCACCTGGTCTGCTATGAACTGCTTTTTTTAGTGAAATAAGTTGCATATTGACTTTCATGTTGCAAAGTTTTCAGTTACCATGTAAAAATTACATAATCCATGGCATGTGGAAATTATCAATAATGTTATTTAGCACTTGAACCCAACCTATTAAATATATATAGCAACACAAAAATGTTTAAAACTGATTTACCATAGAGCACTATTCCATTCCAAACCACCAAGACACATTGGAAGGATAAAGAAATTTTAAGGTGAGTGGCTAATGTAGATCGTGTGCCTGTATGAAGAGCTTTTTAAGACTGAAAAATATAGTGATCCTGACAGAACATTGCAGACTTTTTAATTCATATTATGTTTATTTACCTTATTAGAATGAAAGTTCTGTTAATTAAATATGTTTTTACTAACAGATTTCTTCCATACATAATTCATTCAAACTCTTGCTACAGGAGACATCATCAGAAGGGATTTCCATATTGAAAACTGATTAAATGGCAGAAAAATTCCCAAATAGGTAATATGGCAAACACTGCGTTCCTTTAAAAGGCTCAGTGGAATATATCTTTTCCCCATCTTCTGAGGCCTGTCAGGTGCTGCCTTTGGTACTGATGTTTGTCTCTCTGGCTGTTTTTTGTTGGCAATACCTATGGTCCTGCTGCTCCCTTTGCTCCCACAAATGTGTCTTATCTCTGCATCCTCCCTCCGCATTTCCTGCTGGGTTAAATGGTTTAAGTTTAAGATCTGTTAAAAGCTATCCCAAAAAAGAAAGGAAAAATCACAGTTGATTCTAGTTTCTGGCAGATAAAAGGTTGAAAAACATATACCCCCAAGCATTTTTTTTAAAAAAAGTCAACCATGTGCTTTAGTCATAATCAAAATGGTGTATCAAAAGTTTGCAAACAAAGTGCTGAACTTGAGTTCCTGTGGCGTTGTGTGATCTTGGAGAGAATGTCTCGCTGGTCTCAGAACTGTTAAGCACAGTCTCAGAAAGGATTATCCCCACTCATGTATTAGGGAATTTATACAGAAAATTGGCAGAGTGTTTTGCATAGGACATCAGCTATGTATACTAAACATGTCATACAGGCAACTGGTATGCTCTAGTTCTAAAAACATTGCTCTCCAGAGTCTTTTAAAATTCCCTGAGTGGGAAACAGCAAGTTTTAACTCAGTGTCTACAGCCAATTCATTTTTTTTTTTTAAAAGCAGTTGCTAAACCCAAATGTACTCAGATAAACAGCTTCTTCACTCCTACTGTTTTCAATAATAAGGATTAATAAGCTGATATCATTAGTGATGTATCTTGTACTTGGCTATATTTATCAAAATCATCATGTTCCAAAATGGATTTTCTTCAGGCATTCAAATGCCTACTTGAAAAAATGAATTATCCACAGTTGTAAGTAAATTGTTAGCCGGCTTGGGGAAATACAGTGAACACTGCTCAGTATCTTCAGAGTCTATGGAAATTAAAAAAAAAAAAAAAATACTGTGGATGAGACACGTAGTGAACAGTTCACCTTCCCTGAAATTTATGTAGGGGAGAAGATGAAGCCTGACCATGGTTAAGAAAGCAAAGCTGCAGGGAAATTGGTATCTTAAGACAGGGTTATATTTATTTCTACCATCCTGGGCATTGTCCTCCTTTTGCTTTCAGCATCCTAGTGGCATTTTTTTTGATTGTTTTGATACACAGGTGCATGTCTGGTTGTTGTGTTGGTTTTTATTATTATTATTATTATTTAAGTGTATATTAAAAAATGTAGTATATACTGTATAAGGAGATGAGCTCTGCTATTTCCAGTGAAGAACCTGCAGATTCTAATTGTTGAAATGGCCATAATGAAGAGATGAAAAAAGAATGCAAGTAGTGGTTCCAAAAAAAGGTTAAATTGTAGGGTCCAAATTTGTACGTGATCTCTAAGTTGTTGGCATTGCACTGGAAGAAAAGCATCATTGGAGGGAAAAAGGACCATGGTATTCCATATAATAATATGTTGTGAATATATATGCATATATATATGTGTATATTACCTTGAGGTTAATCTGATAAAAAAAAAAGAGAGTATAGAGTCCCACTGCAAAGACAAATCTCAATAAATATGTTTAGTTTATGATAATATCTCTCATAGAAATCTTGTAAAAGTTATTAGGCTTGTATTTTGAAAAAAGCATATCTGAAATGCATCATTTATCTCGTCATTTTTTCATTCTAAATAATATATATAAGATACATATTAGTATCTGTATGCATAAAAGTATGTTGAAGGCTTTGCAAGGATTTTGACCTTAAAATAGATAGGAGTGTAAATATACTTCATGCTAATAGTAGTGACTGAACTCATATAATCTCTTGCTTGTGTTAGCTGTAAGGACACAGAGGCCACTTAGCTGTTAACACCAGCATGTGAGTTGCGAATGAAGTGAGAAGTACAGAGGCACTAAATTGACATTTAATTCACAGAACACTATTGCTTTCTTTGCACCTATTAATTTACAGCCTACTGTGCTGAAGAGGCATAAAGGCTTCATTCATAGCACATCACAAACTGACAGGAACATAAGAGTTAGAGAACTCACTTAAGGAAGCACTGTGACCCACAGTATAATTTTCTACTACATTTGAAAGAACGTAAAAAAGCACAAGTTTTTTTTTAAATTAAGTATGTGAGCATGGTTTAAATACATTAGAAGAGAGCTCAGATTGCTTAAAATACCACTGCTCTATTATCTTTCTAAATAGATTTTATAACCCCAGGGATTCAATGTGCTCCTAAAATATCCTTTTCCTAGGTCTGTTGCATTATTCTAGAATATCTATAACATTAGCTTCATTTACTCACAAAATTCTTGACACTGGATTCAGGAAAATATGTTTTAATGATGAAACAGTTCATGCCAGTGTAGTCAGATTAGAAACTTTTCTTACAGATATTTATGAATTGTAAAATTTCTTGGTTTTACACAGAATCAGTCAACACAATGCAGTCAATCTGAAGAGTAAAACAAAACATACAGATATTTAGACTTCTGGAACGTTACATTAAATTCTTCCTCTCTCCTTTTGCCATACAGCTCTGCCAGGGATTCTAGGTTTGCATGCAATAATCACAGTGGTTCTGAAAAAATGACACCTACTCACTCATTAAAAAAACAAACAAGCAAAAACCCAAAACAACAACAACAAAAACAAATAAACATACAAAAACCAAAACAAACCAACAGCCCCACCCCCCCAAAAAACCAACAACCCAACAAACCCATAAGCAAACAAAAACCCAAACCAACTAACTAGAGCTTTCCAAACTGTATTTCTTTTGAGGTTTGTGTTACTACATGAGAAGGAAAAAGTTTAATAGAGAAAACCTTGCTGTTAATGTGTGTCTGCATATAAATATCAAGTCTCAGCCTTGTAGAAGTAGTACAGTTCAGTTCATCTGATCAAATCACAATTAACAAAGATCAGTATTGGAACTACTAGATCAATCTGGATAACAAAAAGACAGTTACTCCCTGGACCTCAGACCAAATTCTAGTTTTGACACTGGAACCTAGTTTAGCAATAATATCAAGAAAGGAAATCAATCCTGGTGTAAATTTACCCTGGTGCGGGAGGTGGCCTCTTCTCCCATTAGGATCAGTGAGGATGAAGGATGGTAATTTACCAAACTGCTCTTTTGAAGCACTGTAGTTTTCTGCCTTATATTTCAAATATGTTAGATTTTTAATATTAACTATTGCCATTTTCTAAAAGATATAGGGGGTTTTAATACATCCTTTTTGACATATGCTTTCAAACACCCAATCATATGAAAAATTGTTCAGTAGGAATTAGCACAGTTGAATGTGTTCTTACTTTCCAGCATATAAAATTATCTCATCAATTATTCATCACATTTTAAAAGAAGAATAGAATTTTACAATGTAAAAATCAAGTATGAATATAGGTCTGTTTCTTTTCTTTCCTGAATGTACTGGAAGGTGCTAAAACATGTTACATGACAACTAAATCATTTGTTAGCAGTTTGGATTGTTTTCTTTCCAGCAATATATACTAAAGTAGACATACTCCTCCAGAAAACTCTTTCTGAATTTCCACTGCAAGTTTTTTAGGCCAACTATCCATTAGTTTGTTGCATGTTTTCTCTGCTGAGATCAGTGCTGAGATCTACAGCAGCTCAGAGTAAACCTGCCAATGAACTGTTCTTACAGTTAATAAATACCTTGGCCCCTGGTACCTCTGTTTAGTTAGCACACAGAATACGTCGATTATTTCTTTGACTCTAAAAGAATGTTAAATTGAATTTAAATAACATGTTTATTGATGGCTACTCTTTTTTGAATGCCTGCACAGTAGGGTAGTGATTGGATTTAATGGGTTTTCTGCAGAGGTCTGCACTTAGAAAAGACTGTGCTGTTATGTATCTCTGATGTCTTAAAGTGGTAGTCATGGCACAGAGAGCTTAGATATGATGTGTAGTGGTGATTGAGATATTTTTTCTGTTTATCCAATCTCCCAGATGGGCAAGGGAGAAGACAATCTGTGGGGAAGGTAGTTGTGATGTGAATAAAAAAAAAAAAAAACACAAGGATTTTGCTAGTTTAGCCAAGCTTGTGGCAGCACCACAAAGAAAAGTGAGAATTTCAGATTTAAACCATCTAAACAAAAATGGAAGTACTAATGGAAGTGCATCCTTTTTAAACAGTGGATGCGGATGGTCATATCAACTGAAAAACTATTCTGTATTCTGATATGATTGGCAAATTATTCCATCCCACTTTTAATGAAGCAAGGAGAAGAGACAGAAAAAATGCAAGTTTTCATCACCAGAACCCATATTAGAAAAAATTATTTTTTTAAGAATGATGTGACCTAAATGCTAAAATATTTTGATTAGAAACAATACAGTAAAATATTATGTGAAGACTGAGTAATACAGTGGATTATTTAATTTTAAATTTATGCAAAGTCTCATGTAGAGTTACGCGAGGAGGAGACTGACCATATGGTTTTATTTTGTATTCAGAGCTGTTGTAAATAAGATATTGAAAGAAAGGCTCTATTTCCAGTATTGGTCTATATCAAGAAAAAAGACACATTTGTTTTAGAACATTCCCATTTTAGCACCTTTGCCATGAAATTAGGGACAGGATCAAATCCCTGGAAAAACCTTTTAGAAACTAGTATGTAAATTAATTCAAATAACTTCAAGTAATTAAACTGCATATTTAGTTACATCACCACAATAATCAACAGTTGTCTTTTTTAGGTTACTGAAGTGAGAGTAGTGCAGTTTACAATGCATGCAAGAACAAAATTAGGATGTATTCTAGCAGAGCATATATACATATTTATTGGACTGTCATTTGTCATCTTCCTGTGTACAAAAAAATATCATTAATACTACAAATTTAAGCACTCAAGACTAAAGAATGCCATCTTTAGTTTGAGCCATTTATACATAAAAGTTGACATAGCTTTTTAATTATGCCATTAAGTGCTCTTATTTCTACTTGTGAGACTGAATTACTGTTGTGCATTTAAAGAAATTCCTATCAGTAGAATTGCTGTTACATATGTTGAGATGGGTTGTGTGCATGATTTGGGATATTAAAGGAAAATATAGGGATGTCTCATGATTAAAACAAATTGAGTTTCTCTTTAAAATCTGGGTCTTATGTATGCCTTATTCAAAGAGTTGCTATGTCATGGTAACTCTTATCTTCAGACAAGATTTGCAGAAGGTTTTGCCAATATTGTGGTCCTCATTTCTCATATAATTGGGTTCAACTCTTTCATCTATTCTGTCAGCTCCAACTGATTTGGTTGAGCCATGATGATTATTTAAAGAGGTCTTATAAAATTAGACCAGAAACAAAAAGGAAGAAAGACTAAGGAATTTTATTTGTAGTTCATGTGCAACCCATCTATGAAGTGAACAGATGACTCCCAAATAAAGGCTTTATGGATTCTAATATTCATATGCAGGGAACTTAATTTCAAATAAATTATGTGTTTATATCATGATTTATCTTAATGATAGACTTAAAAATTGAAAACTGATACCAAGAATCAACTGATATAAAAAAATGCTTGTCCTTACAACCTCAGCAGTGTTAGCAGATGAAGAGGGTGCCCGAGCCCTTCATGTGAGCCCCTCTTACTTGGTTCTCAGTACAGTATTGCAATGAACAGGCCTTTTTATAAATGTGTTAAAGAGGTGTACACAAACCAGTATTAGACCAAAATTGGAACACTGGGGAGAAACTGTTCACAGGTTTAAAAGGATGTTTGAAAAGGAGGCCGGTAATTAGAAAAGAATTTGAAGATGATTCAAAAGTGGATGCTTGTCTCATCTGAAAGCAATTTCACGGGTAAAGTTTTAGAGTATTTAAATGCACCCGTGCAGATGAAGCACCCTATCATACCTAGCTGAACAGACCAAGGAATCTATGGCTAAGACAAAGAACCAGAATCTATTTCCACAGTTGAAAGAAGCAATGGCTTTGTTGTTTTAGCATATTTCAAAATTGACTTTGAATTTTCCATCTCCTTGTCTCTTAAATTGAGATTGGATGTGCATCTTAAATTAGTAGTGTAATGAGGTGTAAATTATTACATACAGCCCAGGGATAATGGAGGATTTCTAATTTTAATGTACAGAACCTAGATCTACAGAATGACTATACAAGAAGAACTTCTAATAGTTCTTCTTCTATTTTCATTGGGATAAAAAAATCCTTCAACGTAGTAAATCTTATATTTAGTATTGAAGGTGTGGGATTCCAGAATCTGGCACTATTTATGAGGAGAGTTTCTAAAGATGAGGGTTTTAACTCTGCTGCAGAGGGCAACTATCAAGAGAGATCTTGGTTTCTTAGAAACTGGTCTTCATAATAAATATTTAGAATTAGAACACTGCCCCATGGGTAGAAATATGGTAATAAAAAAAAAAGGTAGTGTGTTTGCTTCAGCTGCTGTGTTTGAAATCAATCCACTGCAGTCCCACTGGGCTGGATAAAGCTCTTAAAAATGTTAATTTTTCTGTGTACAGTAAGTAGCAGTAAAGCTCTGCAAATCTTCATAGACTTGAGAGGTGAATTAATGAGTTTTATTTATATTTAGGATTTATCCACATTTTAAATGGTTTTATACTGGGAGAATCTCAAGTCATTGTCAAATTTTAGACACTGATGATTGGTTTACAACAAAAAGAGAATCCATTCTTAAAAAAAAAATGCATCTCAGAAGACTGAATAGAAAGATTACATGTTTGATATGAAAATATTAAAAAGAGTTTTCAGATCCTTTTTGCTCCAAACATGGATATTGTTTCAGAAACTTTTACTTCTCAGGAGTGATAACAGTTTCCTATGTGTTCAAAGTATATACAAAAAAAGTCTTTTTTCATTATCACAATCTGATAAATTCAGGCAACAGGTATGAAATTCATATTTAGGAACAAGACATGCTCATTATGCTCACCTGCACAAATGAAACCATGAAAGATCTCCACATGAATAGGAACATTTTTTTTTTCAGAAAAACACTACATAACTCTGATTTAGTGTTTTCCAGTCCTTCAGAGTGTTTAGTAATCTGTTAATTATCCTTATTGTTGAAAGAAAGCACGTTATTTCCAAGCTTCCACACGTGGCTAGCTTCAGGTTCCAGTCACAAGGTTCTGCCTTTGTCTACGTGACTGAAAGACTATTACTAGACTTATTTCCCAGTAAATCCTTGTGAACTGTAATCTCACAACTTCCTTTTTGATAATATAAAGGAATCAATTTTTTTTCAATTTTAAGAAAATGATACGTAATTTTTTAATTGCTCTTGATTTCTTTTCAAAACCTCTGCAAATATTCTTGGCTGCAAGTAACACTATGAAATGAAAAAGAGCATTACAGAAGCAGATATTTGTTTGCTATTTCCCTGCCAGCCTCAGTGTTAAGCAGGTTATCTAGTGGTCCCCGTGTCAGTGTTTGGTTTCATTTACGTTTTTTGTGATGTCTTGGGGGATAACTCAAGAATATTGCTTGAATTGTGAAATTGACCCAATTGATGTAAAATAGAAAAGAAGGATAGATATGATATGAGTCTGTGTTTTCTGTGAGTTTTATCAAGTTACAACTGCCTAATCTTACCTCTTGGCTACCCAGAGAGCCACAACAATTCTTGTGATCAGACTTAGTCAGGAATTCCAGCAAAAACGGTAGAAGAGCTGTGCCCAATCAATCATACTTGAACTTGTCCCCTTCAAAACAGGTAGCAGACAGCTCCAGTCAAGTGAAGTGAAGGAACTCCCTTCCTTGCCTTGGAATGCACTTTTGTAGATTACCCTTTTTGATAGGTTCCTTCATGAGAATCAAGAACAAATGTCTCTTTTTCTGTTTCTGGGATGGCTTTTTACATTATTGTTCTTGGACTCTCATTCCATTCACTTTAGCATTTACCAGTATAAAGCAAATCCAGCTGCCCTTTAAGATTTTTAAAGGTAGGACAAAGAAATGAGGATAAATATATGCAGAGCAGATCCTTGCAGAATATGCTCAGAAAACCAAAGATCCTTTTCTAGAACACAAATTTGTATCAAATAGAGAGGTAGAAACATCCACAACAGCATGGAGTTGACTGATCTCAGTGTTGAACAAAGACAGTCAATCCTCAATGAGCTTTTCATGAGACACTAGCGATCTAGTGGGAATTTGTCTAATTTTGTGGCTGAGAGGCTGTTAGAGGGTAATTTTGGGAAATGCAGCCAGAGAACAGCACCATGTCACTCACTGCATGAAGTCTCAAATTTGTTTACAGAGCAAACATACCAGGTTGGGTCCATAATGGGAGGAGCTATCAACTTCCTCAAGGGCAGAGAGGCCCTGCAGAAAGACCTGGCTTGGCTTCCCTCTGTTCCACCTCATGCTTGGTTTTCTGCACCTTGTATTTAACGACTGTGCATATTCCCCCTGAGTGTCTTTGGTTTAACATTTTACAGTTTTCTGCATTAAATCACTGGCATGAGATCCCCATCACCTCAGTCCCTGACCAATTTCTGAACAACCAAACCTAACTGACCTTCTACATGTGGCTTGAATAGATACAGCAACATTAACTTCTGTCACTCAGTTGTGGAAGTGCAGAATAACAGTCATTCCTTGCTTATGACAAGTGCTTGACAGTCTTGTGTATAGCAGGGAGTTATTCCTTCATTAAGGGCAGGTGCTCACAGAGATTATTCATGTTCAAAGCATTTCAGTTTCATGCTGACCTTCACGTCAATACAGATGGGTGTGGCTCTTCTGCAAAGGGCACCTGTCCTTTGCACCACAGACTGCAAGGTGCCAGGAACTGCACTTGTGTTCTTATGTGACTCAGTTTCAGAATGCTTAATCTGACAAAAAGCGCTCATGTAAAATATACAATACTGCTTCTTATATCCACAGCTGGAAAATTAATTTAAAAATTTTAATCGTTAATTTTGGGGCTCAATATAGTGAAAGCTAGGTTGGTTTGTATTTCATAGATATGGACAATGTGGATTTACCTAGCCTATGTTATAGAGAAGAATAAACTATGAAAATACAGCATGACTGCTATTCTTTTTTAGCAATACGGTAACAATTTCTGTATTTTTTTTAATTTAAAAAAATCGAAACTCCAATTTGATATAGCTTCATGTAAAGAATGAAGCCGATAGCTTTACCAGTTGGAAGGCAATGCTTTTGTGAAGTTTGTAGGAGGTACTAAGCCTGATTTATTGGATGAACTGTACAAGATTCAAAACCTTCAAAAGGTGTGGAGAAAGTAAATCTTGAAAAATAGGGCATGAAACATTAATGAACAAATAATCATTTTTATTCTCAGCATGTTAGTAGAAATAAAGTACATCTGTCCCACCCAGCAGCTGCATCATTTTGAAGCTTTTGAGAGGGCTTGTGGAGGTGAGGAGAATATAAATCACAAATTGAACAGTGAAAAAAGTAGGCAAAGAAACAGAAATACAGTCAGTATCTAAAATACATCAGTAAGGAAGGAATATGGGAGATTTCTATTCCAATATTTAAGAAGGAATAGAAACTGAATAACTGAACAGTTTTAAAAATTACTTGTTTTAAATTTTCATGTAATACTATGATAAAAGATTAACACAGAGATTGTATATTATTTTCAGAGTCAAAACAAAAGTGCTAGTATTTTATCTTAGAGGTATTTCCAGTAAAACTAGGTAGAATTAAACTTTTCTTTGCTCAAAGAAGTTGAAGATAATTTTTGTAAACCAAATGTACCATTTGTATTTATTTAATTTTAATACTCCTATGTATTCTTATCCTAATTAACTAGTTACTAGTTAATTTACTAGTTACTAGTTAATTTAAAAGAACTGCCACTATGAAGCTATGATACTGGAAAACATCCCATTTCAACTTTAATTTAGAATTAAATGTTCTCATTCAATGATCCAAACTAGTATTTTTTTTCTTAAAAGCTTTCCCTTAGCAATACTATTTCAAATGACTTTTTACAAACAACAGAGATCCCCATTCAGTATCTAATCATTGTATCTAATAATTAGTCTTAGCTCCACTACTACAAAATAGTGCTCATTGTGCTTGTTTTCTTTTAACTGTTGACAACTTTGAAGATCTCAACAACTCACTTGTTTGGTTGAGTTTTTTAAAGTACATTTAGTTATGACAGACTTCTGTGAGTACATTCTTTTTATCACCTAAAATATGGAACTTCAGAAGTTTTATATTCAAATCATACATGTTTTATAAAATAATTATAAAAATGTATTATATAATTTCTGAAACTTCAATTGCAGCCATTTAATTTCAATTGTTTTTATAAAGTTTTTTTCTTTTTTACTTTATAACATAAAACAAGTAACAAATGAACCCTGTTTTCTGACTAGTAAGCTTCAACAGTGACTCAAAGGACTTAAATATGAAACCATTAGAAAAAGTTCAGTTCCTATAAATCTCGAAAATATCAGCATTCTTTTATTGTCACTGTTTTCAGTTTTTGCAGGTTGATACAAATTACTGGAGAGATATCCAACTGGCACAATCATACCTTGTTTTTCCTCTGTGTAACATCTTTGTGGGTACTAGTTCGCATTATGAAAGTAGCATACCTCAGTTGAGTGCTGACTGCCACAGCTCTCTGGCTTTTTTAATTTTAAGTAGGCATTTAGTGGATCTTCCTTTTTAGGTTCCTAGAGTGAGTATGATAAAAATGAATCAACCACTGAAACATGAATCTAATAATGAAACTTTGTCTTCAGTAATTCTGGTTTTTTTAATGGTTTTATTTGTCTTTTAATAATGCAGAATAAATGTGAGTGTAGATCATGAGATTACAACACTAGCATTGCTAATTCCAAATTTTATTGCTCTGTAACTCTGAATCAGTCATTTGAAGCAAGCCAAAAAGGAAGTCAGCAGCAGCAGTTAGTGCAGTTCACGCTGACAAGATGAAGTTTACTGCAAATCGTAGTCCATGTGCTTTCCACTGTCTCAAATACGGAGAAAAAAAATTCTTTGACATTTGGATTTTAAGTGCAGGTATGCCTTGATTACATATCTTCCCAATGATATTTTATATTTATGTAAAAAATGCAAAGCTTTGCATTGCATCATAGAGAAAAATGTAGAGACAGTAAAGATGCTTATGCAAGACTCCTCATATTTGCGTATTGCCAGCAAAGGGATGTCAAATACACAGAGATTATTAGTAACTTTGTATGTTTCTAAATTCTTGGAATCACTGGCAGTTTTTGATGATAAAATTTAACTTACAATAAAGCAGTGGCATTAAACTTTTACCACATTTTAGTAATCTTTCATTAAGAGAAAAAAAATACTATAAATATTACACTGGGTTAAGTTATCAACAAAAGACACAGTCCTTTAGTATGAAATACAAGATATATTTAGCATATAAAACATGGAACCATTTCTAGAAGAAATTTTAAGCTATGTGTATCTTCTTGTCTCTAAATTCTTGAAATGAAAGCAGTTTGACATGTAATATTTTTTTGGGGCTTTAAAGTAAATACTAGTATGAGATGACGGCATATAATTTCTCATATATTAAATAATAGAAAAGAACTAATGTCTAGTCCTACTTTTTTTCTAAATTATAGTATTTTTTATTATTATTTGAATCTACAGAATTTTCAGCAAAACGTCATAGATGAACAGTAAAGGTGCTTGTATGAAACTTAATTATATCAAATTCCTCATCATTTTATCTGCCTTTATTGGTACCTTATTTTTTGGAGCTGTAGAATGACTTGATTCAATGGTTTTATCGAGTAGTAGTATTTATTCTCCACTACTTTTCAAACTGCTACTCCTATTTAACTGTGACCTGTCAACAGACCAGGTAGCTAAAGGAATTGGAAATGCATGTATTTCTGCTCTGTTCAGATGTAATTACTGGCAGATTTTTACTAAACTTCTGGGGAAAAAACTCACCCAAAATTCATCTAAATTATAGTTTGAATTCTTTTTGAGCAATGATAAATTTTGGTAACTGGAAAAAAATCTAGCCAAACAAAGGCTTCATCTGGCCAAACAGGGGCTTTACAATGTCATAAAACCCCAGAGCCATATTCCATCCTCTTCTCTTCAGGGATAACAGATTAGTGATTTCTGAGTTGTATTGGTGGTCAGCTGCATACATCTAATTTGATGACTATAAATAAGCAGTTTAGTGCGGCTAAGGTTGACCATGGGTAGGGCCCAAAGTGTTGTCAAACATCCTATGGATTATTTCACAGAATCACAAAATCAGAGAAATAATTAGTTTAGAAAAGACCTTTGAGATCATCAAGTCCAACCTATGACCTAACAACACCTCATCAACTGGACCATGGCATTAAGTGCCACATCCAGTGTTTCCTTGAACCTCCAGGGGCTGTGACTCTATAACTTCCCTGGGCGGTCCATTCCAATGCCCAAGCACTCCTTTTGTGAAGAATTTTTTCTTACTGTCTAGCCTAAACCTTCCCTTGCACAACTTAAGACTGTGTTGTCTTGTTGTGTCTCTGGTTGCCTGTGAGAAGAGACCAACCCCCACCTGGCTACAGCCTCATTTCAGGCAGTTGCAGCTCTCAATTACATTCTACAACATGAAATGTGATCTATGTGATCAACTTTTCCTCTCTGATGTCTGTACTATTCTAAAGTGAATGAAAAAGAGCTGAATCCGTGTAAGTTCTACACTTTATATAAAGGTACACAAATGGAAATATTTTCAAAATATGCAATAGAGGGAATATATCTGGATATCTGAAAGACCCATGTCTATTAAAGTTAGAGAGAAACCGTACATTGCTTGGAACACAAGAAGCAAAAAGAGTATATGGGAGGGAATAAAGCACACAACTATGGAATTCTGTAAAGGAATACACTGTGATTTTTTTCTAGAGTTCTGTATCTGTGACAATATGTTTGAATCAAGCTGAGAATAAAAGCATTTCCTTACCACTTTGCAAGGGACAGGGTACTTGGCTGCTACCACTCTCTGGTTTTGTTGCTTCGGTTATCATTCTTTTTGGGTTTTATAATTATGATGGAATCACTGTATTTAGATGTTCATCTGGTATTCCTGATGCTATTCTGGTTTATGAAATACTGACATTAGTGACTTTTGGTGAACATTCTCATTCTCATAGTATCTTTTATTGGACTAAATACTTGTATTAGATAAAATATACAAACTTGTGGGTAATAATTCAGATTGAACACTAAACATCATAGATTCACCTTCTGAGTAATCTGCCTGGCCACGGGAAGCAATGATTTAAGTCCTTGTTTTGCTTTGCTTGTCTGTGAGGCTTTTGCTTTCCCCATTAAAGTGTCTTTATCTCAACCCAGGGGTTCTCTGTGTTTTAGAGAAGGGTCCCATTCCCTCCCTGACTGCACTGGTGGGAGTGAGTGAGTGGCTGTGTGGGGTTAAACCAGGACATTCCTGAATCTGTGATGCTTAGTATGCAACCTGAATTAATAATTTTAGGTTCCAGACTTGGCTTTAGAAAGTGTCTTGTGGTTCTTCCATGAGAGACTTGCCTGTTGAGTATTTTTTGTTGTTTAAAAAGGAAAATGAAAATATTCTGTCATTGCTAACTGTTTGCTCATCAATTATCTGCATGATGATTCCTTCCAACCTGGTATTCTGTGATGCTGTACTTTATATGGCTGAACAGCATATGAGTACAGCTATTCCAGTTCTTATGGACTACTTTAGTCTCAAGGATAGTGGAGAAACAGGAGATAAGATGCTTAGGAAGTAAAATCTAAAAGAAAAAAATTGTCTATTATCTGTAAGATTATTGCAAAAGTGCCTATAACTGGCATTCTTTAAGGCCAGCAAACCCTAATTAAATGCTTACTTTTTTACTAGCCACTTAAAACCAAAGGAAAATTAAAAGCCACCTATTACAGCTCCCAGTGCATTGTGATAGGTGATGTCTTGGAGGCATTCCCAAGGAGGAATTCTTGCATACTTCTGGTCAGGGAATGAAAAAAAAAAAAACTTGTCACATAAAGCAAGAGGGATGGAAGGGAGTGTTTTTTTTCCTGGAAATTTCATAGTGTCTACTGCAGTACTAGGGCATTTCCATTAGTAATGGCTGTACAATCAAGGGACTTTGAGACTTGTGCTTGGGGCAGAAAAAGTCACAGTACAAATCAGTCTTGTCCACTGACTTCTCCTTGACTGTTAAATAAGGGTTGTCCAAAATGGAAGTTAGATGGATGTTTAGGATTCTCACACAACATTTTCAAATAATGCTAAAAAGAAAATCAAACCCAGAACTTTGCAAAGTTGTTTAAAAAATCAAGTGTTTAGTGATGTCATATTTGGTACTTCAGTTCACTGACTTGTATATCTTTGTTATAGTGCATAATTTTCAATAATTATAGCAAGTGTTTATGAGAAAAATAAATAAAATAAGCAAGTAGAAGTTTGTCATATATCAGGCTGTGCTTGTTAATAAGAATATATAGAATGATTTCTTATAAATCTCACAAAATTGATTGAAGAAGAAAATTCTGTTAGGCTTTTCTTGTGCTTTCACATAGAAAACACTTTGTAAGATTCTCTCTCTTTTACTCAGAAACAATATTCAACTAAATACCTCATACTGTGCTGTTGATGAAAATAATTTATGTAAATCCTGAATTTTTTGGTTCATTTTGTCAGCATTTGAGTCCTTCTGTGTGAGTGGATGTGACACAGTGCCAGGGAATCCCAGTTAGCTCTCACTACCCGAACTGCACCGAGAGCGGCTGCCCCTGGGCCAGATCGGTACAACTCTTCCCCCAGTCAGGGATACAACAGGGAGGAGATTTTGGGTGGGCTCACAGTATGACAACCAATAGGAAAGACAATGGGAGTGGAAAGGGTTACATGGACCAATGGGGCTTCGCAGAATAGGGGAGTTTCTGGGATGGGTTTGGTAGGGGGTTGGGACAACAAGGACTGACAAGCAACTTTCTAGAACCGAGGACAGGGATTAGGGAGGATTGACATTTATGTAGGTGGGATAAAAGGCAGGTGTAGGGAGTGATGGACAACTGGGTGAGGAGGAAGATAACCTGGGTGGTATCAAACATATCAGGGGGAAAACAGGGATCCATTGGGAAAATATCTTCACAACAACTTAACAAAAACACACCACCACATGGAAGTTTCTTAAATCCCTCTTGTTTCTTCTCCAAATAAGGCAAAAAAAAAAATGAAAATCAAATTGAAATTCAGGTATGAAATAAAAATGCAGAGCGGCTCCTCAAAGCAAACTTTCTACTTTTATTCTGTGATGAAAGAAAACATAGGTTTCTGCATATTTTGTTTTGATTTTGTGAAATAATGATATGAAGTGAAGTTTTCTTGGTACGATTTTGTCTTTTAACTAACAGTAGCTATAAATGCAGACACTGGAGTATTTGTCTTTGAAGCCTCACTATTAAAACCACAAAGATATTTCTAGTACAAAGAGCTGTACCTATGCACCCACCTGTCTATCTATATTGTTTTAATGTGTAGTATTCATAAATAAAATGATGAATAATTTATCTCCATCTGTGCAGAAAGATCTCACCAACGTAATCCTCTGTAACTGTCAACTCTGTAAGATAATGTTCATGCTGTAGAGCTACTCCAGCGAAATTTAACACAACTTTCTAGGTCTTTAAAGATAACATGTCTCGTGAGATAGTATTTTAAACAAGTGCTCAGTAATGCTTAATTGCATTATCTGTCCAGAAAGATATTTGAAGACAGTATTACAAAATGTGGCTTCACTAAATGTATGTTCACTTAAATGTATCTTTAGCTGATGAAAGAGCTTGCAAGTCAATGACCTTGATTCCCTCACAAATTACAAATTTTGCATCCACTTGCCTCTGGTGGTACAACTAATTAAATTTTTGATAGGTTGAGACAGTTTTGTGTATTTTCTTAATATTTAAGTTGAATTAGGTACCATGAGAGAAACAATTTTTTTTAACCCTAATTGCTGCAAACAAGTACATTTGTTTGTTTTTATTAAATTGGGCAGTTTTAAAACACAAGAAAAGCCATCTAGCAAGCCTCAGAACTTTCTCATTTTCTTTCAGAAAAATAAAAAGCTTATTGAATGATTTTCCATACTCAGTGCAAGTGCACTGCGAATGATACTACAAATAGCTTAATTTCTCCAAAGAACGTTCCAATACCTAAATAAGACTGTGTGTCTTCCTGTTTCATTTACATGGAGTATTTATACACTCTGAAATATACCTAAATTTTATCGTGAACAGTACTGTGAGGTAAAAATGTGGAGCTGCACATTATCTGCTTTAATTTTCCCTGCCCCTGAAAAACTAAAGCAGATGCTTTGGATGTTCAGAGGAGACACGACACCCTTTAACTTTTTTTTAATTTTCTTTGTAGAATCTTGCACAAGCAGGAGGCAATCTACTAAACTGTTCTATTCAGAAACTACACAAGTAAAGTCAAGGAGTGTACTGTTGCTAAGTACAAATGTGTACTTACAACACTCACATGTCTCTTTGGGAGACACTTTATGGGCACTATTTATTCTAAACATGCATTTTTGCTTTAATAAAAGAAACAGGTCAGCATGAGAAGTTAGCATTGAATGCTAATCACCGTAGCTTATAAGTTTTGAGTAAACTTGTTTTCTGCAGTCTTTTGTATAATTCATATATATGCCATTGGAAAACCATTTTTTTAACACTTATACTAAAATAATACTGGTTTTGTTCCCTAACTGCACAATATCTTTTTTTTCCTCCTATGCCTCAAAGTACTACAAAAGTGAAAACGGTATAATGCACAAGGCACTGTGAAGGAAATTCTGGAATAAGAACAATTTTACAAAAAATAACAGAAAGGAAGAAAAAGAAAAATTGAGTCCTATTGGTTTCACTAATGAAACACACTGCAAAATTTCTTCCTCCTTTCTCTCTCCTTCTACATCACTAGATTTTTTTTTTTTTTTTTTAAATCTTTACTCTGCTTCCAGGGGAAGGTCATAGGTTGTGAATGAGAATTTCTTTGCTGATGGCTTCACATGGGCTTCGGATCAACCATCAATATGTCTATTTTGGTTACACATGATAGATCAATTGATTTTTACAGCTGCTTTTGACCTTGCAGTATTCTAACAGTAAACTCCCAGGAAAAAACTGCTTCTGGGGAGCTTTTTGATCTGTATGATAACTGAACAGGGTCTTTGAGAATGACACATCAGACAAAGGCATTAATTTTTAATCAGTTCTTCTGATGTTCTAAATTTTACCTGGTGTTTCCTCCAGACTGTCTTGTGAGCATCTCCATTGAAGTCTCACAATGATTATTAGGGATGTGGAACACACAATAAATGAGGTGATGGTGGAAGAATTGGCTTTCTTCAAGCTGGAAGAGAAGGTTTGAAGAGTTGGGAAATGTTTGCCTTCAGCCTAACGTGAAGCTAGTAGGTGGGAAAAGACACACACAGACTATTGAGAAGACAATAGTGATAATATGAGAAAGGAAATTCTGATTAGGCATAAGAAAAAAATTTCTGATGGGAGCAGGTTGCCCAGAAAGGCTCAGGAACCTCCATCCTTTCCTGGACAAGGCCTAGGGCATCACCTCACAATTGGATTTACTTTGAGTTTGGACTAAATGGTTTCCAGATCTTCTTTCCAATAGAAATTGTCCTATGTTGCCAAATTTTCTTCCAGTTTTAATGATAAATAGCATTTTAATTTTTTTCCCATTGATTTTGATTTCATATTCCATTTAATTGTAAATGCCACTAGTATTTGTATTTTCTAACAACACTCTTTTACAAAGTCCCCAAAATCATCCCAGGAGCTTCTGTGAAGTTCACAAAGTCTG
The DNA here is from genome assembly GCA_024734555.1 of Trochalopteron elliotii. Lineage (NCBI taxonomy): Eukaryota > Metazoa > Chordata > Aves > Passeriformes > Leiothrichidae > Trochalopteron > Trochalopteron elliotii. The sequence continues at coordinate 1,336,376 of JANPWX010000016.1, forward strand.
TGCCTCTCCTGTTCTTTCCCTTGCCATTGCTCCTAGGATAGGGGAAGAGTGAGCAGCAGTGCTTCTTACAAATGTATTTGTACAAGGCCCTACCTAAAAGAGATAAAGTGCCAGAAAGATAACATGGTCTTTATGTAAGGAAAAAGAGAATTATAGAGTATAAATCTCTATGAAACCTAGTGTCATTTGGGACCATGTGACCTGCAGTGATGTTGCAGTGATACAATGGACTTGTTTGTTTTTAACATATTTTTACGACATTCTATTATTACATGAAAATCACTAAGAAGTTTACTTTTTCTTCTCTCTTATCAATCATATTTCTCTAAGAATTTTTAAGGTTTTAAAACCAGAAGCATACAATTGATCCCTCAATATAAATTATTAAGATAGGCCTTTTTAAAACACAAGGAAGTACCTTTTAATGCTACAGAGAAAAATCAGTTAATTATTTGTGCTTGTAATGTACACATGTGACTGAAAATAAATGTAAGTAGTATAAATTTATCCTTTTTGTATTCCTGGTAGCCTATGAATTTTATTTCTACTGACTCATTTACAGACATCAGCTGCATAATTGACTGTGATAATTGTAGTGGAATTTTTGCCAGACACAGGATTTTCTCTGGAGCCTTGGAGTCAATGTTTATAGTTTTTACATAACCTTTGAAATGCGTGAGAGTAATATAATTTTATGTTTTTGTCTTAGCAAGTGCTAGAAGAGCACTGGATTGTAGTACTACAGCCAGCAGATTATTCTGAGATGTTTTGAACAGCTGCTTTCAAAAAAACCCTTGGCAATGATAGTGTGTAGTTCTTCATCTTCTTGAATGTATAAGTTAGAAGTGCAAATGGAAATGTGTCCTTGGATTACAGCTGTCAAAAATGTGTGCTTTGCTTTTACTAATGTGTCCAGAAATGGATCTTTTGGCAGCTGTGTTTCCAGATACAAGTTCACTGTAACATTTACTATAATGTTTATTCTCCTTCTGTGATTTTTCCCATGCCATGTTCTGGTCCTTTAGTGTTTGGATTTATTTGTGGTACTTGTTTCTCTAAATTGGAGCTACATGAAAGAAAACATTCATGTGTTATCAAAGACCGTTTTCATGAATGTCTCGCTATCCTGAAAAAGTATTTGCACTTTTTTTTCTTAAAGAGCTCCCACATGTGGCGAAATAAAACGTTGAGTAAAGTCCAGGCTGTAAAGACAGGTTTTGCTAGGCCTAGATGCTGCAGTTTGTTGCTGTGTGAGGCTGTCTAAATGCAATGCCACTAGAGTTTGAAAGAATTGCAAGGAATGGGGTTCAAGAAAAATTTCAAGTTTTTGTGCATCCTAACTTAAACTGTAGTTAATGGGTTTTGGTAAATCAAAGCCATTTGTCTTCTACTCCCTGGAGTTCATTGGTCTCAAGCTTTGTTCAAATATAGGCAATGGTTTTTCCTCTTTATTCTTTATTTTTTCTTTTTCTTTTCTATTAAGTGCAAGTAACTTCAACTGTACAGTAAATGCATCAAGTAACACAAAATAAAATAAATTAGATAAATAAAATAAAACAAACAGAGATTCTAGAGGATCCTGATTTGGAGTCAAGCCTGTCTTTGTGCACCTGTTTTGTCCTTGGGTGTTCCATTCAGATTTCAATTTCAATTGGGAATCTCAATGTTTACTACTAATATTGAACACTGTCTCCAAAAAATTAATGATTGTCATAACCTTTCTTTAGAAATCCTAATATTTTTTCTGGTGCGGATATACAGCATTTTCTTTGATTGTCTAGTACAAAAGATAGAATAAATGACATTATTTTAATTTATATAAGGTACTTTTCTGTTGAATATTAAATATCTGGCAGGATTTCATGGCTGACTTGAAGCCTTAGTAAATAAATTCTTTAGAAATGTAAAATTCTCTTTCAAATCGATATGCACTGACAGTTTTAAAATAAACTTGAGAAGAGCTACAAGCAGTATAATGGCTTGTTACTAATTCTTAATAGAAGCTAGATGGGAGAATAAGCAATTTTGTTAGTGAGTAGGTTGTTTGAAAGATATTTAAGACAATTTTTGAGAGAATGAAGAATCCTAAATCCAGGTCAATCCCTATGTGTAGTGTGCATGTCTATCCTAGACCTGAAATTTAAGACAAGAAGAGGTGCTTGCATTCCATGACACCAGCTTTCAGGAAGTAGCAGGTAGCATTCCAAGTCTTCTTTTGGGCAGAAAAGTTTATAACGTTTGACACAGTCATGTAAATACAGGAAAACCACACATATTTTGTTTTAAGTCATATTTCATATTGCTGGGCAGACAAGGCAGGTTTGAGAATCTTTGAAGTTGTCCCTTTTATCCTTTTTCCAATTTGTGTGATCTTTAAATGGCATGGATGACTTCAGCACTGATATTTTAAAAATAAAAATGTATGATAATTTCTATAACTATTCAGACAGTTTTACAGTGCAGGTAACTCTTCAGATTAAAGTCTGCCGTGGCTTTCCATTTCACTGGAGCACACCTATTCATAACACAGCAAGCTGATGGTCCTTCGAAACTGAAGTCTGAGCCAGCATTTGCAGAGTTAAAGCCCTTCACAATGTCAAGGAGAATTTTGTCTGATGTTCATGGCTACTTCCCAGTAGCCCACTTTTTCTGCTGAATTTATTCGCCATCTAGTCCATCTATTACTCTTTATTACCAGTCTGTGCATTCACCAAAGCACTCTGCTCAAGAAAGCTACTATTTTCTTCCTTTTTCTAAAACTGTATTTGAAAATTGCCAGGTTACTTATGTGTCCTCTTGATCTGCACCATCAAGGAGGCAGTTGAACTGTGGGGAAGCGAGCAGGAGCAGCAACCAATTACTGCTCTCTGAGGCAGCTCTGGCTTTCAAAGTGATCTAGTGGCCTGATTCCATAAGCACTTTCCAGCCCAAGTGAAGGTGGAGTAGGGAGGAAAGTCCATTAGATACAGTCCATTAAATATAATTAAGCCATGTATTTGTTTTCTGAATTTTTCTGCCTTCTTTGTTACTTTGTGCTTCTTCATACTGTGGTGTGGAAGTGATCATTGCTAAGATAATAAACATTTACTCAATAATTCCTTTACTCATCATTATTTCTTCATTATTTCACTCACTCTAGAAATCAGATTTTATGGCTTACATAAAAAAAAAAAAAACTGGGTAGATCTCACTGCTTCAGAACATGTGGATAGCTGCAATCTGATTTTTTAAACTTACCTGGAACTATCTTAATGCTTTCAGAGTTCTTGTATGGAATTTTGTTTAATGAAAATGTTGTAAAGAAAACAGAAAAGCTGGAGGTCTACCATGCAAATCAGGAAGGGGAATTTAGCAGTTTACTTATCTCGTAGTTAGAAAGTTAGATTGCAAATAAATGGCTTTAGAATGTTTTGTTTGTTGTTTTTAATGGCTTTTAAGAAAATACGCCACCCAAACTGCCAAAAAGAACTGCCTCCCAAATTTTAATATTTATTAAAGAGGTGATTTATTCAATTTCTCATTATGTTTAAAGAACTCTCTGTGTACTCATGATTTATAAAAATTCTCTCTCTGATTTATTTTTATGTATGAGCACAATTCATTTTCTTAGGTAAGCATTTAGGTTTGGCTCAAAGTATTTGGAAAGAATTATTGGCCTTTCACTCAGCTTCTCAGTTTGATACACATTCTGGTAAGAAACATACAAACAGTTTTTTTACTGAAATATAGTTATGTAAAAAAAATTAAGTCTTTTAAATTCATGAATTTATTCTGGAGAGCCTGTTTTCAACTTCCCTGATGTAGTTGAAACTTGAAATATTTTAATGAAATCTTTAGTATTATCCAATACTTAGCTCTCAGAGTTCTCTTCACATTGTTTTTTCCATATTTGCATGGAATATTTTTTGTTTGGGTTTGTTTATTTGTAGTATTAAAAAAAAAAAATTCTTAACTCTGATTGTAGTCATACAAAGTCCATACACAACCTTCTGCTGTACAGGGCCCCTCCAACATCTCTTGGAGGTCAATGACTTTGTTTGAATTGTTCATGTGCGTGTAAATAACATTGAAACTGTTGTCTGCAAAAGTTGTTCATTAGGTAAGACACCTTAGAAAAGTGAACACAGTAAAAAAAAAGAAAGCAAAAGAATTATACAAATAAAGACATTTTTGCCGTTCATTTTTAGAAACAAAATTTTAAAATGTATTCAACTTCATTCTTTAAGGTCCATCTGATTGAAATTATTAATGTTCTCGTCAGTAAGTCCAGAGTAAACATGTTTTTCTCCAATGGGACTGAAGAATGCAAGACTATGAAAATCAGAATCATGTTTGAGTCAGAGATCATGCATTCACACAGGCTGAACTTTAAATATTAAGCAGGGGAGTCTAAACTAAAACTTACTGTTGGGTGATAATTACTGGGGTAGAAAACATTGTGAAATGAAACAGGAAGGAAAACACAAGCAGCACCTGTATGTTTACCTGGTCGTGAATTTCATATGATATAAAATATTTACTTTTCCCTGTGTTTAAAGCTTCAGTGTATTAGAGTCTATTAGAACATACCACCAGAACAGAACCTACTAGAGGATAAGATGTACATTTTTGAGTGACTTATGAAAATTCAGGTTGATGTTTACCATAAAATCTGCATATTTTAGGACTGGTTTCTCCTTTTGGAAGTTATGTGAAACCAAGCACTAAAACATGTTCATACTAGCTTTAGATGGACTGCTGTCTTAGTTATTTTCATCTGTAGGTCTCACCTAATTGAATTGGAAAGCCTTACATTTAGTTGGATTCCTACACAGTCTTACATTACTTTTCTGAATTTCATCAGCTTCAAATTTAGGTACTTCTTTGGGTATCTGGAGAGAAATGTAAAAATTCTATGTACACTTGCTTTAGAACAATACAAAAGGTTTGTTTCCCTTTTTTGTCCCCTTAACCACATAGTGTTTTTAATTGTTTTAGAGCTGTGGAGGCAGTAAGCTGTCCACTGAAAAACCTCTTCATGGATAACATATGTAAAAACTGAATACATATTAATCAAAGCATAAATTTAAAAGAAAAATTCAGGATGCAATGAGTGATTTTGTGAAAAGACTTCTAGCAAGAGATTTCTACCTGTTTACCAAATACTTTGCAAATCTTGTCTTGAATCAGAACTAATTGCTTTGTTTTAAACTAATTTCCTTGTTTTAGATTTGATGACAATGGGAACTTTTTTAAATAGCACTATAACAATAAAGATCATTAATATATGATCTATTATTTGGTCTTCGTGTGTTTTCAACACTGGAACTCCTGAAATATTAGTATTCTTGGAAATAACCTGAATACTGTTTAGTTAACCTGAATGGTGCAACATATGAGCAGACTACTGTTACTGTATTTTCACATTTATACTTTTCCTGTGGCTCTCATCCATTAGCCTTTTTGGTTCCCAGGCAATCCTGGTTCACTCTGTCCCAAATAAAATCTTGAGACACTTTGTTCCTTCCTGGTCCATTGCATCTCAGCAGTATTCTCAATCGTATGACACCCTGATATTCAAGTATAACATTATCTCAGTGTTAATGGTAATGATGGGCAATTGAGAAACTCAATTTATTTCACTTGTAATTAATACTGTATTCTACTAATCATACTTTGTTATAATGTTTTGCTTCATCACTGATTTCAAAAACAATACTAGAATTGTACAGATCAAGTGGAATCCCTTTTTCCTCCTCTGTATAGATGATGTTTCTTATTCAGACTGTTCTGTAGGGCTGCAGATGCTAACAGTGGATCAGTGAATAATTTCTAACATGCTTTTTTTCACAACAGTTTCAGACTTCTGGATCCCTCAACATCTGTGGCACTACTCAACATCTCATAACTTACTCATGAGATGTCGTATCTTGACACGAGATAGTCCTCAACACACACACACACACATTGTCTTGCCCCTGTGGAAAGTAATGTTAGGGGAAACTACTAATTTTATTTATTTATTTATATAGTTATAGTTACAGTTATAGTTATAGTTATAGTTATAGTTATAGTTATAGTTATAGTTATAGTTATAGTTATAGTTATTATTAAAATTTTTTTGGCCAGAACAGGATCACTTCATAACTTATACTTTCCTCTGTAATTTTTATACCTAGTTATGATTTTAGTAATTAGCAGACTGCAATTTGACATAACGTCTGCCTGCTTGGTTTGTCCTGTTCTATTATTCGTGACTTAGGGCACTGCTGAAATTTGAGAACACTTTCAAAGCTAAATTAAACTAAGTAAACAAATATTTTCAAAAGAAAATAGATACTCAACCTATTAGGTGGCATAAATATTAAACATAATACCATTAATCAACACATTGGTGTTGATTCTTTGTTATGTTCTTCAAGGAGAAAAAAGTTCTTTAAAAATTATCACAACCTATAAAACTGGTTTACATATTTTCACAGAAGCAATGGAGTAGCACAAGAGCATCAAAGTGTATGTTATTTCCTATTTATTGCATCCTTTCTATTTTTAAGAACTTATGATAATGTGGCTATGAATCATAATTTAATTGCTCTGTCTATCAGTTGCTTTCTTAATTTACAAAATTGTCAGCCTAAATTTTCAGTGGAAGCTGATATGGCATCTAGATTCAAACTAGACTAATAATGAAGCTGAAATGAGCAGAACTGTAACTGTGTGAATGAGTTGATTTAATAAGGTTAACATCTGTCACTTCCAACAAGTTTAGCATTAAGACCCTACATATCAAGATGACTTTGCTGGGCTCAAGATTAGTTGTTAGTGAGAAATACCAACAGAAAATGTCAATGTCTTTGGCATCTGTTTCAAGTGGAGAAAAGTTCCCAAATGGTGTTATTTGTCTTTACTGGTGACATTATGGATTTTACAGGAAGGAGTAATATTTCTAAGGTACCTCAGCAATTGGTGTCCACAGAATATGAGAACTTCCAGTATAAAAAGGTCAGGCCAAGCTCATTTGCAGGTCCTTCAGCAGAGGGTGTGAATAGCAGAATAGTACTCTTTCTTTAAGACCTTTGTGTGCCCACAAGATTACATGTGTTTTAAAAGAAGCATTTTGTTTTTTCTTTCCTGTTCTCTTTACCTATGTTCAAACTTGTTTTATGCAAACCTAGGTGAAATTATGATTCTCAGTTGGTTTGATCTCTCCTGGCTCTGCTTAGTTTCTCCCTTGAAATAATAAAAATAGAAGACTGGAAAGGAGTCATGCAAGATAGGATCTATAGCAAGCATTACATCTTCACTGTCTATTTTGTATTTTTTTTGTCAGATGTTGGTAATGCTTTCCTTTGTGTCTTTGCTCACAAAATCTCAGAGACGGTACCTCAGATGACAGTTTCTGTATAAAAGGTACAACAAAGCATCTTCAGACATTGCTTTTATTTAAAACTATTCACAATATAATGAAAGTTTTAGCAAAAAACCATTTCATTTCCTTCAGCCTAATAACAGAAACCCTCTAACAATTGCATCATCCATTCCTTTTAAAGTCTAATCTAAGTTGACTTAGATTTCAACTTCTACAACTGAGGCAGTTTACTTCTTGTCCTGCCCAACCACGGATGCTGTAGCTGAGACTCTTCATTTTGAGGGTTTCCCCCCCCCATTTTTGCCAAATCTGTCCTTGAGACTGTGATCAGAGGACTTTCCACATGGAGGCTTAGTTCTAATTATTACAATGTCTCACATCTTTTTGGTTGGCTTTCTGAGATCTGCTGGTTCATGTATTCAGTAACATGTGAGTGTGAGCTGGCTGAGCTGGAGGGATAATGACATGATAGTCTAATGAGAATCTCTTTCCTGTTGCTAAGGAATATGATAGGAACTTCCCTTGCTAAATATAATCTACACAAGCAATTGGGGAGAAATTCATGGATGAGGCAGTTCAGTAGACTAGGTTTTCCTAGACATTCCTGTGACCCTCAAGTGGTAATTTTAAGTCCTGTAAGTGTGCTAACTTTTCATACATTCATACCTGACGTTGGTGGGAAGGCTTACATAGAGAGGAATAAAAATAAACGCAAAATACTACCATGCCCACAGAAATCTTCAGTCCAAAGTGATGCATTTGTGGTGTAGATTAATTTCCCAGATAAATTACTTCATTATTTATTTTTACGGCTGCATTTTAATATAAAACAAGATATCTACTCTCTAAAAACTTAAATAGGCTAATGCTGGAAAACTTCCTCTTTTCTGCAAATTCAGTGGCATATGAACCCAAAAATAAATTTCTTTCCTCCACAAAAAGATATTTTATTTCAGTCTATAATCTGCTCATCCTAGAAACAGTTCAGAGAGCATGTGAACAAAATGTTTTGAGTTAAAAAAAAAAAAAAAAGTAAACCCCCGAAAGATTAAAAAAGAGAAGATAAAAAGAAAGAAGTGCATTGATTTAAGGACTAAGTTTCCTGGACATAAAAGCAAATTGTCTCTCATTACCATAGAATTTTATCCACAAATATCTTTTGCAATTCTTAAGAAACAAAACATTTTTCAGTATATCCTACTATAACATCTGGGTACTCACTGGGAATTATAAATGTAGTGAGGAATAAACAGGAATAAATATTATCTGTCAGACTTCATGTATGCCTCATGGTATTATTAAACTTAACTTAAAGTTTTATCTTAGTGAAAAGCATGCCTTTGAAAGGCATATGCCTTTGGATTCTTTTAGTAGTGTTTTGTACAGCTTGTGGATATTTCATAGATTATGCTTATGTTTACAAATCAATTTTTGTTATTCTCTATTCTGTCCAATATATTCATTTGTCATGTTAGATGTGTTAGTTGAACCTATCTAAGTCTGGAGTTCCCAGGATTATAATTTCATAAACTGAGTATGGGAATGGTGTCTTGACTGACTGGATTCACTTGCTTCTCCATAATACATGAAATATCCTTAGTTGTTCTTTTCAAAAACTTTTTATAGAGATATTGCATGGCTCACCTGATATACTCAAAGTAGATTGTTTTCCAGCACTTTTTGCATCATTTTCTATACTTCACAGGAGAGCATGTATGTGTGAATCCATCTAAAAATATATAGCTCTGTTTAAATTTTTATGGGGTTGCAATGGGACTCATTTTAAAACTGAGATATTTTTGAGTTGCTTGGTTATTTTTGTCCCCTTTTCAAGGCTTTTCTCCATTTTTTTTCCTCAGAAATGAGTTAAAACCAATACAACCCTTTGTATTTTGCATACTGACAAAATATTTGTTTAAGGAAGCTGTTCTTGGAAGAACAGTGTGTTTACAAACCAAAGCCACTGTACGCTCTCCATTCTGAGGGCTGATTTTAACACACAGAGCTGCTATGAAAATCTAACTAAAATTTAACCGTAACACTGAAATTACCATCTAACTCTTTAATGATATAATAGAGCCTTAATAGTATTGTTGCTTGGTCAGCTTTGAGTTGGTGTTGTAATTGAATAAGAGCAGGAGACAAATTGTTATTGCAATATACCACAAGACATTGTCAACTGTATGACTTTTTTTCCCCCATTTCTGGTGAACACTGCATTTTATGGCCTGTGAAATGCATTTCAAATTTTCCTTGCATGAAAAATGATTTGTCAGAAATTCAGGCAGAGAGGGACAACATTGCTGTTAGAACATTACTTGTTGCTATTGATCAAATGAGAAACTACTAGAATTAGATTTATTTGGTGCCTTAGACTATTGTTATTTTTTGTGTTAAATGCAAAGAAGCTACCTTGGTCTTAGGAAGTCCCTGACCCTCAAATTGCTGCTTGTGTCATATCTGCTTTCTAAAATTGACAGACGGAGTACTTGCCTAGGTGAAATACTCATCTTATTGGTGGTGCTGAAATAGTGGAAATTTTCAGGCATAAATGCTTTCTGCTTATGGTGGTCCCAATATTTATGGAACACAGTTGAACAAATAGCATTTAATATTAAGTGATAAATTGCAAATTGAAAACTTTAAGTTTCTAAATTTCAGAACAGAAGTTAGAAAAAAAGTTATATGCTGCTTAATTGATAATTTTGGTATCAGTCCTCACACAAGTATTGCTTTCAATGGATATTTCATTATAGTTAAACTGGTGCCAAAATTAGGTGATTAAGCATACTAAAAACTAATCCATGTTCAAATCATTGAAGGTGAGTTAGAACAAAGGTAGATTATAATATATAAATAACAAGAGAGGATAACAAAGAGATGAAAGAAGATTAAAAATAAATGAATAAAATTCCAGTGGGTGGTAAATAAATCATTGGGATTAACTGGAAATTACTTTGAACAAACAGGTTGGAAAAAATGCACCCAAAGTAGAGTGCATATAGGGGGAATGGTATTGTATATAATTTTGGGTTATATTATGACAGTATTAAAAAAAGCCTTCAATTTGTGGAGCTATCATTAATTCATATTGATTGACTGCAGCTGACCATGTAAATTGTCTCCTATTTAAGTGGAGAGATTTAAATGAAGACTGCAAATGTTATATTGGTTTCTGTTAATAGCCTTCAATGATTTTTAATTTTGCTGATAATGGTGGCCATTAAAAATCTTTTCTGCTGCTGTTCATATATTACATGAAGTACAGGAAAGGCTAAGGTAGCAACAGTGGCACTATAATAAGTTAAGCAAATTTATGTGAACTCTGATATTCCTGGTTTTCTCTCTTACAAGAGAAGGCAGAAACATCTGCTTCTGTACTTGTTAGTGCTTCCCTATATAGCCTAGGTCAATGGAATGTGTGAATAAATACATAAATAAATCAAGCACAAAGTCCTAAATGCAGCCTGTTAGCTGCCACTAAGGATCTCCTCACCAACTGGACACATTCCCTCAGTGTTGCACTGGCAGTACAAGGTGACACACTTTGGTTCTTCAGCATATGGAACATGCTGGAGTGCAGAAAGGTGCAAAAAGATGAGGCATAACTGAAGGTATGCCATTGACAGAGATTGGCGGCATTGACTCTTGGGAATGCATTTTATATCATGGCTTTTTGCCATCCTTTGGGCTGTTGCAAATTTCAGGGGGTCTCTGAGGTGAGTTTGGCGTTTTGGCAGCTAACTAGAAGGGCAGATGATAAAGAGAATTCAACAACTGTATGAAAATTTTACTATTGACAAATGTTGAATCTAGATATAATATATCCTTATAGGAAAAGAGTATTTGAAACCATATTGATTGAATAGAAAAAAATTGCTGACTTTTCCTATTTTTCTTAAATTGTGATACTTTCTGTATACACAAAAGCATGCTAAATTTTTTTAAAAATACTACTATTCACTACATTTTCATAGGAGTATTAGTGTTCTGTGACTATAAAAAGCCTGACATCCATGGAAAAAAAAGTCAGATATAGATAGATTCTACACTATGCCAGTCTATGATGTAAAAACTAATGTTCTTGGAGATTTTTTCTATGTATCACTTAGCAAAAATGGCCAGTGAAAAAGAAAAATGAATTGATGCTGCATGAACAGCATCACACTCTCTAATATTTCTACAAGGTAATATCAAATAATATTAATGACTTCTGGCCATGCACCTTCAGGGTGAAATCTTTTACCTCCTTTAATAACTCAGATGACAAAGAGGTCAAATACATGTTATTAACACATAACATAAGAGGTAAACTTAAAATTTTTAGTTCATTGGAATTTTTTTTCCATTACAGCTGTGTGTACTCCTAAACTCTTCAATAATTAAAAAGCTTAATATAATTTAAGTTTTAAAAAAATCTGCAGCTTACTCATTGTTAATATTGGCACATATTCTACATCCTTTCCAATGTGCTTTTTGTTGTATGCTATTATTTCCTGTAGGCTTCTGTCCTATGAATGACAACTTTGCAGTGAGAAAAAAGTGATTTAAATTATCCTTGGGTTTAAGTAGTTGAAACACTTATAATAGTTGCAATACATTTCTGTCCATAGAAAAATTGCTATTTATTTTGTTTTTCCTAAAATACTTCTACTTTGTTTGAAAAACATCCAAACCCCACACCTCTGTCTTTAAAATACTACAGTTACAACTGAAATTCTTAAGACAAATAATATTGAATTGTTTTCCCATATATGTCTGATAATCTGAATTTGTACATCTTTTCTATGTATTTAATGTACCTGGAACCACACTCTGCTGCAGTGGAATGCTTGAACAAGAGCTACACTTCTGAAAATATTTCAATTAAATTAATTTTTTAAGGTATTTTAAGATATCCTTTCATAGTTTGTATTTAGCTAACTGCATACGTGAAAGTGTGCTCTGGGGGTAAGTACTGTGCAACAGAACATTACCTGATTTGTTTTTATATTCCTAATGGTTTAGGGAAAAAAAAGGCAAAATGCCCATGTATATAATGAAACTGAAACAGAGGATCTGACAAATAGCTTAATTAGCAATATTGAGCTGTTTTCTTACTAACCATAATAACAGTATATTAAAATAATTTGTCTTTCTCCATATCAAAACCAGAACACTAATATATTTGGAATAATTCCTACAAAGCTTAGTTGCAGACTACAATAATAATACAAAAAACCTACTATGCTTGGATGGCTCAGTATAGAAGAAGCCACAGCTTATTCAAACCATGCTACTCGTTTGTTAATTTTTTCATGGATAGAGTTTGGAGGCCATTCATGGCATTCCTGCCAGGGTAAAATCAGAATCACAGCAGTGGTAGAAGTTCTGTCACTACTAGAGAATAAAAGGATGTTTCCGTGATTTGGGAAATTAATACCTAAAAGGAACAAAATATTAAGGTTGAAAAAAATCCAAGTCTTATCTAGAGCTGCAAAAGTTTAGTGGTATAACTTTATATAAAAATGTCAAACTGTCAGGAGCTAGGGGTAGTGATAAAGAGATACCAGCACAGAAAAGTTTCATGTTAGATATTTGGATTTTGCATCCCTGTGTACAGATGCGTTGAACATACAGGAAACATTCAATTTAGAAATAATAGGAGGGTGAATACTGGATTAGTTCAAAACATATTTACTTTTTCCTTTATGATTAATACTTTTGCCATCCACTTTTGGAAAGCTGTAGAAACACCAACTAAACCAATACCCCTTTCACATATCTGATGAGCACAAACATGAGTCAGAATACATAAAGAACAAGTGGTAACAGGAGCATTATATGTTATTAGTGTACATCTTCATCTCAGAAATTGGTTTCAAGGTGTGCATTTGTATTTATGTAAAGTCCTTTTTTATTATTTTTTATTTAGCAGAGTGGTTATTTGCTTACTAATTATGCTATTTCTTTATCATGGTGATTTGGTGTTTTGGTATTTATGCAATTCTTTCCATCATTGCTGATCAGAGCAGTTGTAAAGATGTGTGACCAAATATTTTATTTACAAAAAATATAGTATAAAGCACATATATAGCAATATATATAGAATATATAGAAATGCTTGGGACAATTGTATTTTAATTTCTTGTGTGTTCTGCTGGTGTTTTGTTGTTCGTTTTTTTTTTTTTTTCTGGAATCTTAATTATACCAGTTTCCAGTGCAGTTCTGCCTTTTGTTTGGCACTGACATACTGATACTGCTACTAGTGGGATGAGCAACAAATCCATGAAAAATCCTGTTTAATTGAGCATTCTTATATTGGCTTTTGTTTGTAATTTTCTTGCTTGTATTTATAATTATTAGTTTATAGTTGCAATCAATTAGGGTAGGATGTTTGTACACCTGTTTTATTTTCAGTCAGTAGAGACTGTTGTACAGAATAAGGCAGTAATTCCCAAGAGTAGACATCCATAACAGAATTAAAAAGCATGGCTGAGATTCAACATTTTCTTATCACGCAGTCTGGGGACGTTACCGAGAGATACTAAGGACCAACAAATTTAACGGGCTGTGAGGCAGAAGAAGGAGAAAAGGAGAGAGGGAAAAGGCTTGCTCTGCTTTAGGAAGAGGAATGATGAAAGATATCTGTAGATTTTACATGAGTGGTAGAAAAACATACTATGTGAAATGAATAAAGTGTAAAATATTGCATAGTTTTTATTTTTAGAGGGAACTGAATATCAAATGACAAATGAAACTGGAACTATTTGCACGACACATTAGGTATTTGAGAACAGCAGCCTGAATGCCATCTGTGAGTGTTTATAATTAATAATTCAAACTTAAGAAAAATTATTCTGTGATAAAATAAATAAGAAATGCGTAGGAAATTAATGGGACCAGAGAGATTCTGACATCATTAGAGGTGGATTTTAGATGTTGGTGGCAACATGGAGGGGTTTTTTTTTCACTGTGAGTTTTACTCTTCCTTCTTACAGCAGGCACTATGAAACTTAAGATGAAAGCAACTTTTCTTCTTCCCGTACACCAAACAGCCTATCACAGAAACTGGGTCCTACAGGGTAGTGATAAAATCACTGCAACACATTTCATACAGCCATAATGTTGCTATCAGGATGACTGAATTCCTTTCCTTGACAAAATTGAACAGATGAGTATAGATGAGTATAGTCACCGATTAAAACTACAAGAGTTCCAGAGAGGCTGAAATCCTTCATGTTATTCTCCAGGGTATTCCTGTGGTGGTCCTCAACTGTTTGCTTGAGTTGTAACAGTCTCACTGTTCTAGAACAACAATGTAGTTTGATTTGTGATGGTAAAAATTTCCTTGTGTGTTTTATTTGTTTTGCTGGGCTTTTTTTTGTTTTACTTTTGGATTTTTTTTTGTCGTTGTTGTTTGGTTTGTTTTTTTTTTTTTTGTTAGTGTTGCTTTTTTTTTATTTGGGGTTTTATTTTGGTTTTTTGGGATGCTTTTGGCGTTTTTATTTTTTTTAACTTTGATATCTGTTAACTCTTAATGTTCATTGTTCTTTTTCTCTCTTTGGTCTTTGCTTCTTCAGACACTTCAAAACTGATCACCATTTTTCTAGCACTCTAGGTCACATGTGCTCAATAGAGAGCATGTAGTTCTGCAGAGGGATCTTTCTGTGCCATAATGACCATGACACATCATAATGAGATGACAGAGGTGTTACAGATGGATTGTTTCCCTATATGAAAACTGCCTTAGGGGACTTCATTTATTTCAGATATGTTTATATTGCTTGTGAGACAAGTAGAACTGCCTTTGATGATTTCTCTGTATTGATTAAAGATTGTTTTTTCAAGTGTTTCTATTTCCTTCAGCCTCTGATCAGAAGCTGATGTGCAAGGGGGATTGAACAGGTTTGTAAGCCTATCACTATATTCTCTTTTTCTGTCTCTTGAAAGGCTTACTTTTTCCTTTTGCTTTCATATTTTCATGCTGAAGGCCACTTCTCCTTAGTTTTTCTCTTTTATGTATTCTTTTTCTCTAGCAATAGAAATAGTATCTGTTAGGTAAGCACGTACTTCTTTGTGTCTATCTGGTCGCAGAAAGCAGCCTGATATACAGCCATTCTAACTGTCATCCTTGTGCTTTCAGATTCCTGATTTCATAAAGAATAGATTTACTTTACAACATTCAGAATTTAAGAGTAAAAAGTCAAAATTCTCCAATATCCAGCCATTATATCTTTCTTCACGTCTTGAAAGATGTTTTGAAAATAGGATTTGCTCATGACTGCACTAGAACTATAATCGTACCAATTATTAGAAAGGTGTTTTATGTTAAAAAAGGGCTTTATGCATTGTCAAACAGGGGTTGATTTTTTTTTCTATCTTTGAATATTTAAACCTGAAATTTATTCAGAATTCAAGTGGTTAATAATGCAGACTGTAAATGGTAGGGCTGTATGAAATGCTTTCTGTATCAGTTTATAAAAAATATAAATTTAATTTTCTCTGCTAAAATAAATGACATGTATTTCTGTCAATACAGATATATTTTTAGATATCATTAGGCAAAGTTGGCAGGGAAAAATATGAGGAAAGTCATCAAGTCTTTGTTTAGGTTTATAAAATGTGTATTCTTGTTTGTGAGATTTATACGTACACACTGACCGGCAGATTGCATCCATATTTCAGAGTAATTCACATTAATTCCAACTCTCACTGAGTTGGAGGAAGTACAAATCCCTCAAGCACTTTGTCTCCCAGGAGGTGTACTGATTCCTGCAGCTGGTCAGCTCAGGCAGTCTGGAGAGGCAGAAGGTAGGCTGATTCCCCAAGGAAGTCATTCTGTCTCTCAAGGAATTTGCAAGTGGACTCACAATGTAGAAAAAAGCATTACAGCCAAGTCTTGATTCAGTTATTGCAGACTTCCTGTGCAGCCTTGGGCAAGTCACTCAGTTTCTGTCTGCTTCAATACACAATCTGTAATACATGGAGTGTCTAAACTTTTTTCATGTATTTTTGGTTGTTATTGGTGTACTTTGAGATGAGAATCTGCTGTATATTATGGTGACTTTCCCTTTGGAAAGATGGATAGGTAGGCAGATAATCCACCCAAAAGTAACCTTTAAAATATTACTTCATAATCTTTCACTAATTAGATACTGATTACAGTAGAATACTGACTCTCTGGTCCATACTGCCTTTTAACACATTCTGATCTACCACTGCATGTCAAGAGTTGGTTTAAAGAAGGTCAAAGAGAGTTCAGTATTACAGGAAAGAAGACAGCTTTTGCCTAATCAGGCTAAAAGTTCTGATTAAATCCTTTGTTTAAAATGTCAGAATCGTAATGTAGAAATGTGATTTTTCAAGCTTGATAACAAAACAACTTACTGATAATTTGTCAGATATGAATAATTTCACAGCAATCAGTGTGGTTTTTTTATTATAAAATTTGTTAATTCTCGATAGGTAAGTCATCCTGCCATCTGATGTCTCTACCTCCAGCCTTTCTTAGGTCCTCACCCTTACAGTGTCTGTGTGTGGGCACCCCTCAGTGCCCACCTGTCAGCCCTGGCCATGGCATAAGGTTTGTCAGTCAGAGATTTGGTTCAGTGAAGGTAGAGAAGTTCCTCATTTGAGAACTTTGCCCTTACACCTTAGGAAGCAGATCAGGTAGAAAGAAATTTTCACTTTTTAATATCAGTCATTCCATTTGCTAACTGCAGTGTCATAATTTCCACTTACAGTGACTGTCATGAAGTCAGATGTAATATTTGTCACTTGAATTCCTGATTTCCAAATATTTATTTTAGGTACCAGTTCTCTTGAATACAAGAATGCTAACAGAATGAAAAAATCTAGCCAAAATCAATAAGGATATCTAAAATACAGTGACTTGCAAGCCTGCTGGTTTTCCATCTTGGCACTCACTCATCTCTTTTACCTCAAAATCCTCTGTTGATATGGGATTGTTACTTATTCTCTTCCTCCAAAGGGTGAAGGTAATTTTGTTTTCTCCATCTTACATGCTGCCAACTGTCTGAGGTTTTACTCTAGTGAATTTGGCTGGGATGGAGTTAATTTTCTCCATAGCAGCTCAGTGCTGGTTTAGATTTGCAGCTAGAACAGTGTTGTCTTGCTGAACAGTGTGCAGGATGTCAAGGCCATCTCATTTTCCCACTCTGTCCCTTAGTGAACAATTGGTGTGTGCACAGGTGTTTGTGAGGGAACACAACCAGGCAGACTACCTGAACTAACCGAAGAGATATTCCACACCATAAAATGTCATGTTCATAATAATATGCAGCATAATGGAGTTTAGTGTTGTTAGCCATCATTTGCTCAGACACTGGCTGGGTATCAGTCTGGCTGTGAGACATGGTGAGTGATTACCTTTGTATCACTTGTTTTATTTCTCTCTTCTTCTTCTTCTATCAACCCTTCATTTTTTAAACAATGGTTATCTTTACACCCAAGTCTTCTTGGTTTTATACTTCCATTCCTCTTCCCACATCCTAATGGGCCTGAGGGAAGTGAGTGAGCAGGTGAATTTCAAGTTTGGCTTCCTGCTAGTGGTAAACACACTTCAATGGGAAATCCAGATTCTGTTTCTTCATCTGCTTAAGGCTGTCAAAACTTATACTTCTTACTTCCCAGGAACTTATTTTTATCTCTGTGGCCTTTTGAAATAGAGAGACTTGCAGCTCCTGCTGAAGTTTTGCCACTGCCCAGTATTCCAATTTCAATGAGGGATAAAGGATGCAAGAAAGAAGAAACACAACTCTAGTGTATATTTTATAACATTGACATGAGGACCTTGAAACTGAGGTTTCCAATCCCTTCTCATAGGACTGATTAATTTTATATTAAACCTTCAGTGGGTGAAACAAAAAATCTTTGAGATAAGAACTACAACCTAAACCTGGATTCCCTAGTTATTAGATCTGTGTGCTTCCCAGCATACCCTTAGGTCCTTTATTACCTTTAGCCTTTAGCTCAGTATCCATTGTAGACTGTAGACTGTTGCAGCTGCTGGTGTTTATTGCAGTCTGCTGGTGTTTATTGCAGTCTTTTACAAAATATAGGTTTGACCAACATGGCAATTAGTAGAAATGATAAGTGGTGGCAACACAATTCCTAGTGAGGCATGTTTTTAGAATAACTATTAAATCAGACCTGTCAAGGGACTTAGGAGGAAGAATACTTAATTTTTGTTTCCTAATTAGATTTAGCTTTTCAGTTTAGGCCAGTCTTGTGCCTAACAAGAATGTAAACTCTAAGTATATAACAATGTGTGTACAGGCATAAATACATATATATTTATCTAAATAAAGATACATGGCAGTCAAAATGGAGAGAACAGGATCTTACAGAACATGAACCATGTGGGTTATTAATTTTTCAGATGATGCTAAGAAAACTATTGAGCTGCTATGCATAAGAAAAGGTAGAAAACTCTGAACAAAACAACAGTTATTATCTGTAGAATATTATCACTTTCTCCAGAGTGTTATTTTTTGTGCATATGCTGAGTTCCCACAGGTCCATCTCTGTGACTTTGGGAACAGCTGGGGAAATTATCATTCAGGGAAACTACACATTGCAAAATACCTAGTTTCAGCCTGTTGCAGTGCTGGGCCTTGTCCTAACATAACCACTTTCTATGCTTAATACAAGAGTAAAACTCTTAGTAAAAGAGTTATTAGTAAAAAGACTCAGGAAAAACTGTAGAGATTTATAAAATTCTGGGAAGGACCTACCTCAGTAATCCTCAAGGTAAATTCCACTTTTTGCACACCATAAAAGTGGTTCTAGTGGTGACTTTTGTAACTCCTGTGAAATAATCACAAGGTACACTTGGTTATTTACTGCATAGAGGACAGGGTCAGACAAAACTGCCTAGGAGGCCTTCCCACAGAGTTATGAGGTTCAGAAAAGACCCCCTTGTGTTCTCAGTTCCTTCTCAGAGAAGAGTCTAGATGCAGCTGGATCCAGACTTAGTCCCAGGCTTAGTCATTTGTATAGATCTAAAAGTTTCTATATGCACAATCTGTCCTTTGTGCCACTGATCTAAGATTTCAGTTTCAGTGCACTTACTCCCAATTCACTTACTGAGTATCTGACATGATAAGGCTTCTCTCAGCCTCAAGGAGTAACCTTGAGAGGTGTTTCTGCTGAAGGGGAGATCCTGGCGTGCAGCCTCTGCCATGCAGGAAAGCCCAGCAGGCCCTGGGCTGCCCACTGTTTACGGAGTGTGATGATTGACATACAGTCTTATTTGCATACTGACTACAGATGTTAGTTTCTTCCAAACTTGGCTGGAGATGGACATTAACCAGCACCATGTTTAGGTGGGCACATTGCTCAGGTTAGCCCTTGGCTGTTTATTGTCTTGTTACCCAAATGTCCCCACTTTGAGCTGGATGCAGCTATCAATCCAATACACCAATGACGACCACACTTCTTGTTACCACTTAAGAAGGGTTACAGGACATAAAGGTCAGGTTAAGGAGAGCGGGGAGACCATACTGACACAATTTAGTGTACAGGTATTTCCTAATCCTCAGTTTATCCTTTTCAGAAGGGCTCATGAAGGCTCTGCTTCAACATGTGATGGTGAGTTATTTCCACCACATTCCAGGGAATGCAATTCCAGAATAGGATACCTCTCATTATCCGAAGTCATACAATTTGGCAGCATTGAATTAGTTTCATACTCTCATGACTGCCTTAATCATGTCACAAAAATGAGGAAAAAAAAAAGTCACAAAAATGTGGAAACATTTGCTATGTATCTTAGTGATAGTAATTCAAATGACATTTTTCCCCTTTCAATTAATTCAGTTCTTATGGATTGTGTAGAACAAAAAAAGGACACACCACAGAGTTACTTAATGTTCTGAATCCAGATGCTATTGGCTTCCACCTTCTCCTGTTAAAATTTCATAATTAATTGCTTAAAGATTTGGAAGAATATTTTAATGATGCCCTTGCATAGTTTACACTATTTCCTAAATTTATTTTATCTAAATAAGAGCTTTAAATAAAAAAACAAACAAACAACAACAAAAAAAAAACCCAAAACTTTATTGATTCCATGACTGGTGTGCTGCAATGAATGGATGGAAACTCCACTAGCAAGGCAAAACCAGGAAGGAATGTGAGGAATGGGAGTTGTTGTTTATATGATAAAGCATGTGGGGATGGATGGTGGGTATGGGCAAGATGAAGGCTTATGGGTTAAGATAGTAGGTGTTTGTTTCAGACACCATTATTGTACATGTCTGCTACAAGAAGAAGTAGATGAGCCTTCCCTCAGGCAATTTGAAAAAACTGTGTGTTTTCAGGCCCTGGTCATCATGGGTGACATCAATCATTCTGATAATTGCTGGAAAAGCAAGGCAAGACTAACAGAGATCAAGTAATCCAGGCTTCTGCAGTCCTGCAATGAGAACTTTCTAATAAAAATGCCCAAGGAGCTGAGGAAGGAAGATACTCTAATAAACTTCACACTTTCCAAAGAGCTAGTCATAATTATGAGGGTTTTGGCTGCAGCAAACACAAGATAGTGGAGTTCAGAATATTCAGAGGAGAAAGAGAAATAGCAGGATCCTAAACCTGAACATGGGACTTGGCTTGCTGAGCTTGAGTGAATGATATGGAATGTTGATCATGGAGAAAATAAGGCTTCAGGAGAGCTGGTCAATTTTGAAGGAATAGCTCCTCTGGGTTCAACAGTGGTCTGCCCTGATAAGCAGGAGGTCAGACAAAACATGCATGGCAGTAGATCTGCATAGATGAACAATGAACTCTTGAGCATACTCTGTACAGAAAGAGGATGCCAGAGGTGGGAATGAGGTCAGGTGACCCAGGATGACTGTAGAGGTGCCATCTGAGCATGCAGGGCATGCTTAGGAAAGCCAAAGCCCACTTGGAGTTGAGTCTGGAGAGTGTTAATAAAAACAACAAGATGGGTTTATAGATGTACAGTGGAAGGAAGACTAAAGGAAAAAGGTGGACATGCTGGCACATGAGGAAGGGAACCTATTGACAGGGGACATAGAAAGGATTGAGGTTTCAGATGCCTTCCTCACCTAGCTAGATAGAGCTGATGGGAGGAAACTCACTTTCATTTTTTAACATGCTTTATTTTTGTGTGTTTTTTAAATTAAATTGCTTTTACTTCTCTTTTATGTTTGTGTTAGATTTTAAATTGTCTATTAGAGCTGACATTATGCTTTGTTGTGTCAGACTGGGTCAATAAAATCTGTTGTTCTTGTTGCAGGTGTTTTTGTTTAGCAACCCTACGGAGAAAGCAGGTGTAAACAGCCTTGCCTGTGGTTTCTTTTTGATTTATCCAGAAATCTGAGCAATTTGTTAAACATGGGATATTATTTAATCAGCAGGGCAAATACTGTGTGGGTGTTACATTTTCCTTGAACTGCACATAATTGATATGAAAAAAGCAAAGTGGAACTGCACTAGCACTGCTGGATGAAACATTTTTGCTAGGTGAATGGATGTGCCTCTTCTAAAAAACAAAAAGGATGGAGCTAACTCAGTTATGTGAAAACCTTATTATGTGAAAAATTTTTAATCTATCATTAATACACAAGATTAGCATTATTAACATATTTTTCATTATCACTGATAATGAATTTTGTCTCTTCCTTATTTTCCATATTATTTCTTGATGAGAGCACTTTGCTGGTAGCAAATATGTACATAAGTATTCATTGTTAATTCTTATTGCCTCCTCATCAGCTGTATTTCTTTTTCATCTTCTGGTACAAAGGAAAAACATAAATAATTTTTCTTCTTCCAATTCTAGCATGGCAAGTACTGTATTACATCTTAATGTGCTTGGATTTGGGAAAAACATGAAAAAAGTCCACACCCCAGATGTTGTGGGTGGAAGATTGCTTTTCTTCTGGTTGAAATGAATTGATTGATTAAAGACTTATACAGTAATTTAGACTGTATAGCTTCTATTGCTGAAACCATAGCAGCAGCTCAGCACATTTTGTTTTATTTTTCTTTTAAGAAAGAAATAATATTTATTAGATGGGTTTTTAAATTGGAAAGAATTTAATTTTTGGGCCATGATTTTTAATGAGTCTGATTGCCAGTGCCTGGCTAAACTTCTGCTTTTTTGACTTATGGAATTCTATTACTGCTGCCTATGAAATTTCTGAATCTAAACAACTATGGATTTTGATATTACATGGAGCAGATACTTGCTCAGAAGTCTGGTTCTTCCTGGAAATAGCACAAGGGCAGACATTCTTCCATTATTATGGAATTTGCCTTTTGAAGACCTTGAGGAAATGGAGAACACAGAAAATAAAAGTGAGAAATAAAATTTGTTAAGATAAACTTTTAGCTGATGTAAAATTGCTTTAGTTTATGCTCAGTTTACAGTAATCTTGAAAAACATAAGGTGGAAGAATGTACCTGATTCTCATGGTAGAGAATTTTTTTCCAGTAATTAAAAAAAAATTAAGGAAGTACTGTTAGCTAATTGATGTGTATGTGTATGTAATCAATGACTTTGTTGCAAATGTGGATTGTATTTCCACTATTCAAACATATTTGCTGCTTGACTGTCATTTTCAAACCATAAACTCTAGTCCCAAAGCACATGCAGTCACTTTATAGTTAAATAGCTATAGTTAAATAAAAATACGTCCTTAGGGAAAAA
Source organism: Trochalopteron elliotii (assembly GCA_024734555.1). NCBI lineage: Eukaryota > Metazoa > Chordata > Aves > Passeriformes > Leiothrichidae > Trochalopteron > Trochalopteron elliotii. The sequence goes on from JANPWX010000016.1 coordinate 1,359,403, forward strand.
AAGCTTCTTAATGTGTAATGATGAAGAATTTGTGAGGAATTGATGTTGCTAGACTTCCTTTATGATGGAAAAATTAGACAAGATATTGAAGTTGTCTGTACTGCTTTTGTGAATATTTAAAAAAGGTTTTTCACTCCTGACATGCACAAATGGCACACTTTTCAGATTGTAAAACATAGCTTTGTTTACCTCATATTAATAACATAATTAAGAATTGTTTTAATTTTAAAAGTAGTGATATTGAGCTAATAAACTTTCATATAAATTTCTTTTAAAAAATTACTATCTTGTGGAAGAGGAAAATTTTGTATGCTGGTGTGTAGCAGTCTGAAAAAGTCCTTTGCCAGCTGATGGCAAGCTGTGAACATGCTGAAAATGATCCTTCACTAACATGAACCTACCCAAGATGTGCAGTCAGGAGCCTTGAGAGCTTGTGCATTATAGCCTTAAAAACTGTAGGCTTAGATTGTAAATTTAGTATTAAGATTTGTAAATTCTTAATAAACATTTTTAATTTGTAAAGTCTAACATATTATTTAAAATAAATTTATCAAGTGTATTAATTGCACTTAAATTAGAAAATGTAAATAAATACAATTTATAACAAAAAATGTATTAAGGTTGCAAAACATTAACATTCTATAAATTGGAGATGCAAAATATAAAGACTAATGGTTGGAGTTTGTTGCCTTGGTGATCTTTTCATTAAGGCTTTGCAAAAGAATCAGCATTGTGGACTAAATAATACCAAAAAAGTTAGTTTTGTAATTAGTTGGACAAGGTATTTTAAGTGAAGAGTTTCTAAAAATTGGCTATAGAGAATTAACGGGTGTTTAGTGTGATCATCAAGAGATCCTGAATTACACAGTGAAGCTATGATAAAGTAATTTATGTATCCTGTGATCAGGTGCTGTCCTCATAACTATTCCATTGACAGCTTCCGGTATTTAGCTTTTCAGTTAACAATAGAAATGCCATTTGGAGTGCCAATAAATACTGGTAAATCCCTGAAAAGGTCAGATTGTTTCTATAACTCAAATACTCCTCTAATGCTAATGGCTTCTCAAGGTTTTTCGTGAATGCTTTAAAACCAACAACCTTGTATCAGGCTTCTGCAACTTTTTGTTTGATGTACGCCTCTCACATATCTGTAGGTGTTTCTGTATTGCTCTTGCTTTATGAATGCTGCAATTTTTATTACACAGTTTCACTTTGTTAAAAAAAAAATAGCACCATTAATAGGTGGGAAGACAGAATAAAAAGAAGCTGAGCTAAAAAACAAGAAACTGAATGTCCCTTGACCAGACACCCTCTGTGCTGCTGCAGAAATTGCTTCTGAAATAGGGAGATTTATCCTCTCCTCCTGGCTTCCTGTTAGTCTTTCCACAATTTTTGTTGGTATTTTCTTCCTGCTGGAGTTGGAAATAGCATTTTGAGACTTCATCTTTAAATCCTCTCGTCACCTTAGTCTTGAATTCATTTTTTTTGTTGTTCTTGTTCTTTACATAAGAAGAGAAGAGATAGACATCCAGACACATTATGTGTTAAATTATATAAATACGTAGATACTTAAAGACAATACATAATCTTCCATGCTTTTCTTGCGCATCCCAACTACATTTCTAAAAGAACATTTGGACACAGCTTTTAGTTAGCTTATAATTACTTTGGAAGTAAATTTAAATTAGAACATAAAGCACTATCCTTAGCACATTTCAAAAATTAGCCAATAATTGCAATTTATGTTTTTTTAAAAGATATCTTTTATAAGCTATTAATAACTAAGTAGTCTCTCAAATTGGTAGCTTTTATTTAATCAATGATTACTTAGTGAGGAGGAATCAATTCAGGAAAATAAGGAGCTAATCAAAAGGATATTTGTTTCCACATTTTTTCCATTATGAATTTTATATCAGGGACTTGATGGACCAGAAAAGACAGATGAAATACCTGCAAGCTTTCCCTTGATGTGTAAACAAAGCTTCATCTACCCTGGGGAGGATAAAAATCACTCAAACCTTGTGCGGATTCATTCACCGTACCATTTTCAGAAAGAAATAGCAATTATATGGTATCCTTCATGTTCTCAAGTCTAAAATCTCAGTTATATAATTTACAAAAACAGACTTCTGATTTGCTTGAACAGGTTTAAATCCAGTGTGATTTTGTTCTGTCCCTAGTGCCTATGTAATGTCTACCAGCATTTTTACAAATTATATGAATAATGAGTTCTGTTCCCTGTGTAAGGTGATCTGGAAGCTTGTCTTCCTACATCTGTTGAGGTGAAATTAGGAGTATTAAATGCACATTGTTGGTGGTTTATTGGTATTTTGTTTCAGTGCTAATTTCTTTCCTCTTGCACATGGCTTTGGCACTTTGTCATGTTGCTAAACTTGTATTTAAAATAACATTGCTGAGGCTTTTTTTTTTTTGTGCCTCATGTATACTTTGTTTCATTCACTTCATTGACAGTACTCAGGTGGAGAGTTTTAAATAAAATGTAATCAAGTGTGTTGAAATATGAGGAAGCTAATAAACATTTTAATATTTAAGCAGGATATTTTGAAATGTTCTTTTTCAAAGCCATTGCAATGAAATGAAATATTTCAGGGGTGCAAGTACCTAACATCAAAGGACTGGTTAGTTATGTTATTTATTTTTTCATGCCTTTAAGATATTTCTGTAAAAGTTTGCTAAAAGAAAGACTTGTTTTAAAAACACAATTGAATTGTAAAGTCTTCGGCAGAAAGTTTTTAAAGCGTGCAGATCTTTTAATCCTTTGGTTATCTTCTGTATTTTTTTATATAATTCAAAAATCACTTTGATGTTTGATTTCTTATTCACAACATTGTAAATATGAATTGTGTTGTTTTAAAATATTTTAAACATGTATGACATTTTAATAGTCTAAATTTGACAATTTTTAGTCCAGCTGACAGAAACTACACAGTTTTACAGAACTTCTTATCCAGCTTTTGTTAATGCTAGCAAATATAAATGTAATGCCAACTGCTATAGATGAGAGAGCTTCCCCTAACCAGGGATGATAAAATATGTTTGTGAATTATATTATGCCATGGCATAATATAACAACTTAATTGTTTCAGTTTTATTCAATTATATAAATTCATTAGTACAGGAGATGTCGATGTTTTTGTTCATGTATTTTGAATAATTTTTAAAATAGAACGTTCAAAAGGCCAAATTTATGGTTTCAGGTTTTTTTCACACTACATATTTTTCATAATATGCTCTAGTGAAAAACACTGCTCTAGTGGAAAACACTGAAGTAAAGTACATCATGTGCTGGTGTTGTTACTTTGCAAAGCAGCTAAACAAATCAGAAAAAAAAGCAAAAATAATTTTAAAAATTCTTGATAGTAATGTCTTATCATAGTATTCAAATAAGTAAATAGATACAGAGGTGGGTCACATTAAAAGTTTATTTTTCATGAACTCCCTCATTTTTCCTTGTTTTTAATAAGTTTCCATTGCCATTTGTTTTGATTCTTCCTGTTGATTACAAAGAGGAAGTCAAGGGCTTGGAGATGCTCTTTCCTTCTTTTCAGTAACTCTTGCTATATTTTGGCACTCCTGAGAGAAATGATATTTTTTTTGTGTAGTTCCTGGATACTTTTTAAAAGATTTGAAAGCTTTTTAGTAATTATTGTTGGGGAAAAAAAAGACATTTTTTAAGGTTTTTTTGTAGATGGGGAAGGAAAAATTGATGTGGAAGGAACATAATCTTGTTGCTTTTTATTCCTCCTTGCTTTTTCTTATTTTTTTTTTCTGGTGTATTTGAATGAATACAATGAGGGATGAGATGAGGCTTTTTTTTAAATTTATTTTCCATTACTTTGTTTATTCCTTGATAATAAATTTTCATTATATAAACTGATCATTTGAGAAGGTAAAGGGGGTAAACTAATAAATTGGCATAAATTTCATGAAGGCCTGTCTTGTATCCAGAAATCAACTGTGTGAATTTGGAAGGGCTGCTCTCAGCCCAAAAAGGGGAACAGCACCTGCACTTTGACACTGTAATGGTGCAGAAGGTTGGAGGTCACTGTCTCAGGCCCATCCTCTGTTTAGGGTCCATAGCTTAACTTACCATTTGATTTGCAATTGAGGTGGAGCCTTAAGCAAACAATTTTTTAACCCCAGTGTCTTTTTCACTGTGGTTCAGTGAGCATATTTCTGTTCGATTAAACATATAAAATAAAACTGAGTCTAGAAGAGTTCAGGTGTCAATAACTGAAAGGACACTATTAATCTGTTTCTCAATAAAATTAGCTTGGGGTGTTCTTTCCTAAAGAGAAATAAATTTAGATTAAAACAACAACAACAAAAAACCCTGATATTTTTTATATATAACAGCAAAAAAGATTGGGTTTTGTTCTTTTAAGACATGGAGAAGAATTAAAATGGTTCAGCTTGGGCTTAAAAGTCAAAGGCCATTGAGGTGGTGGAAAACAGTGATCCTGCTGTTCTTTCAGTACCTGTAATAATCTGCTACATATATGTTCCAGTCTGAAGTATCACATTTCATTGACTTCACTTTTTGTGTATTTCAGTGTGTACTCTTTTTGGTCTTTTTTGTAACTCAGTGTGTACATTTAAAATGAAAGTTTTGCTTAGATATGCAGTGATAAAAGATGAACCTTTTATCTTTGTGTTTATCTTTGTGTTGCCAGGGTTAAAAGCTTTCATAGGTGCTGGGGTTCAATGCAATCAGTTATTTTGCATTTGCAGCCTAACAACACTTTGTGAAAGGCTAAAAGAAAAATACTGTAAAAACAAATGATCAAGGACTTTTTAGAACTTGGTACTATTATAGGTGGAAGTCTTGATCTTGTACTGATTATTTTGTAAGAGATGCCATTTAATAATGAAACAGTACTAAAACTTGATGGAAAACTCTGTGTGAAATCTATTGGTATTGACATTGTATGATAAAGTACTCTAGGCCAGGAATTTACTTGCTCCACAGAAAATGGGAAAAATAATATCTTCCTTATCACAGCCCCCAATTTTTGTCTGGTTAGTCATGTTTCATCAACTATATAATTCAGCCTACATTGTTTGTAACAAAGTAGAAAAGCAACAAGATGTTTCTTGAGTCTCTTGAATTCTCTTACAGCTGTGACTTTTTATTAGTGATTATAAATCTACTTGAAAGAAGAAATTATCAAGGAAAACAGTCTAGTCCCACAATACTGTGGCAGCTATATAAAAATTAATATTGACAAATACAGCTATTACCTTTGTTCAGCAGAAACTTATTTTCCTAGTTTCTATGAGAATTTCTTTACTTAAACATATACAAACTTATCGATTACTTTTATGTTCTTGGGACTACAGGATTGTTCTCCAAAACATTTTGCTAAATGACAACCCACGTGTTTTAAATAGCTAGCTGTGTGAAATAAATGACTTTTTGCCTGACTTTAATAATTAATTATCTAACTTATTTTTCTTTATTTATATCAGAGGCTTTTCAGGGTGTCAAAGGGAAATAGCATCTTATGTTCTATTATCATTCTTTATTTGAATTTTATTTGAAATACCTTCAGAGGATAGCCCTATAAAGTTGGTGGTGTTTTAATGATTTTTCAATAATCAGATATTTAGCATAGATAGATATAGAATTTAATTATTGCCATTTGTTGTGTATATTGAAGGAGTGATGAAAGCTGAAACTGTTCTCCTTAAAAAAAATTACCTGTACTTTGAAGAATACAAGCGTTAGAAAATTCCATTTTAAAAACAAGCAAAATATATTCTTGTATGTGTCCCAAGTCTTAGGTTTAGTAAATTAAAATTATTAACATTTCCAATTAAAATTTTAATTGCAATATCACTTTTTAATGGGAAAAAAATGCATTGCCATTATGTTGATTTTAATGGACAATTTTGCTTTATATAAAAAGCCTAAGGGATGAAAAATAGATTTTTTAAAAAGAATAACTTCCTGGTACTAATTTTATTTCTGACGCAGAAAAATGAATACTTTAAAAAAAACCCAAATAAATTTTCTGAATAGTTTCTCATTAGCAGTGTTCTTGTACAGAACTTTAATGAAATTTTAAGGGTTCATAGAATATCCTGGACTGAAAGGAAACCCAAAGGATCCATGAAGTTCAACTTTGAAATATAAGAAAAATGAATACTGACCACTTTTAGAATCTTTTAGTTTAGATGTTTCAGTGATTTCAGGATGAGATTGTGTTTTTATAGTACAGTCTTGGAATTAGAAGTTATGTGCTGAGCAGAGATCTGTATTTTGTTGTTTGTTTTGGATGGTAGTTTAGCTGGCCCCAGTAGTTGTGGTAGTTGTCACATTTCTTTCAACATGGAGAAGACACAGGTTGTTAGGAGAGAAGGTCTTACATGCTGATTCTTTACTGTCGTAGACGTTTGCTGAAAAGTTGCTTGAGAGCATATTGTGTTCCAAGGGCTGTGTATGCAGTGCTGACTCTCTCCTGGCAAATAATTCTACAGGATGAGTTCTTCACATAAGAAATAGCAATGCCTGAATACTGTACAGTGATATTTTTTTATCCAAGTATGTCAGATGACTTTCATAAACATGCTAAATACAAACTGCATTTGTCAACAAAGAAACTCCTAAGTTTTGCATAAATATATTAACAAAACAGCACATTTATTTATTTCTTTATGTCTTTTTTTATAAGTGTAGATCAAATGCAAACATTCAAAATGTATTGTGACAAGCCCCATTTCTTCCTCCCTTTCCATTCATACCTAATGATTGATTTCCTGGTTCATGATTTGGGAATTATTAACATGGTACAATAGAGGAAGTATCAGATAATTTTCAATTCATGTAGCAGAGAATGTATGATTAAATATTCTCCAAATACCATCACACAATGATTGAAATAGTATTGAGTATGGACTGAGTTAAAACATTTGATTCTAGATAACTGCAAATTGCTTGTGAAGGGTTTCACACCACAAAGAGCCCTGAAGTTAGCTGGATACTGTACGGAAACCTTTCTTTTCCAAATTAGCATATTAAATGACACTGAAGGTTAAGAGTCTCTTAACTTCTTTGGAGTAAAAAGTAGTGAAATAGAATAAGATCAGACTGTAAACAGGGAAAACATGGAACTTTTGGATGATGAAGATTTATCTTGTGAAAAGATCCACTCCCTTTGTTCTTAGCAAGGTGTTTTCCTTCCTATATATTTCAGTCCAGCATCTTTTCAGTGACTTCTTGGATTGAAACAAATTCTTGAAAATTAGTTTTTGAAAAAAATAAAATCTTTCATTCCAATCATCTTTGAAGTCCGGCCATGGGTCTTCATACTGTGACAGGCAGGCATAATGATTTTCCTAAGATAGCTGTAGCTCCATGCAGGGTGCCTGTATTATCTGGGATTCCCAGTACTGGCCTGCCTGAGTACCCTGGGTCTTTGAGCAGATTTGTGCTGTGACTGTGCATTCATACATTATAAATGTGTAGCCTACTGCTGTACTTCAATTACCCAGCAAGCTGTTTGTAGAATATCCTATATATAATATTTGTACTGCAGTTTAAGAACAGATTTTTCACTTGTAATGTTTGTCATACAACTTTTCCCCCCTTATTCCTGCCTGCTTTTGTAACTCTGGTGAAGAAAACAAGTTTATAAAAGGCTAAACAGGATGAACCTGTAACCCGTCATGCATTTTGTCAACTTAATCCTCATCTCCTTGAGCTGATTCTGTGACATCTGACAAATTCTATTGCCATAATAGAAATTTGGTCTGTCTTTATTTCATTAGTGCGTGTTGAGGATTTGAGCACAAAAACATGGTTGCAAAACAAAAAGTCAGGTTCATTTCAAGCTCTATTAAGCACATTGATCCCCTTTTGCCCTTCATATTTGATGGAATGAAAAAAGTGAAAGAGATGTCAGTTTGATGGAATTCCACAAATTGCTCAAACACCAACTTCAACAAGTATATGAAAATAATGATTAAAAATGTCACTAAGTATTGCTTTTCATTATACTGACCTCAGTATTTTTCAGATTTGACAGAGCCAGGCATGTACTCAAAGGCCAAGAATTCTATAAGCTGATAATTTTTAGTGTTAGAAGACATTGCTTAGAGAAACATCTCCAAAATGGGAATTAGGTGATTATTGTTTGTATCCATATCAGCCCTTCTGATCACATAGATTTATAGTATTTTAAAGGACATTCTATATGATTTCTCTGGAAATACATTAATCACACTTTTAGGTTATTCCATTTGGAAAATAGTGCATTCAGCAAGTGTATTTAAGGACTGGGTATATATGAAATATATGAGTACCTTTAATATGGGAAAATATTTAAAATTAGACAAAAGTCAGAACCTTTCTGCAGTTTTGAGTCCCAGAGAATGTGAGAGGACTCTTGCTTTGCCTCCACGTATGCAGTGTTTGGAGACTGGTGTCTGGCTGTTACAGGGACACTTTGGTTCTGCACAGAAAACATAGTTCAAGTAACAAAACTCTGGATTAATTTAAAAGCCAAAGACATAGTTTGAATCCATCACTGTGAGACATGCTTGCGTCAAAGAGAGATTAATCCAATTTTGCCAACCTGCAAGGCACAAATAAAAGAACACTTGTTAAAAAGTAGATCTCTGCTTATAGAGAAAGATCTGATCTTGTTACTTAACTTAGAGTCTGAAATGTAAGCCTTGCAGCAAAGCTGAAACCTGTTTAAGAACATTTTCACTGAAGAGTTTTCATTGTCGTAACTAGATTTGTTTCAAAATTAAATTATTCTTCAGGCATGGTTGTAAGAGACTCCATGAAAGCAACTGCACTGGAACTTAAAATCAGTGATTCCTATTAAATGAGCATTAAATGAGGATGCTATTTCTCTTTGTCTTAATGTTTTGCCATGCTATTTGAAATCAATTAAGGCAGCTATCTTGCAATTTAAAGTATACTAATTAAAATACCATCCTCTATTTGCATCCATTTCTTTCCCAGAAGTGTCAGTTGCTGTGGAAAAGCTTTTTTTTTCTTTTTTTTTTTTTTTGAGAGCTAGAAGTGAAATTATTAGGGAGAAGCCTTGTTAATAGAGAATTTATTTGGGTTGATGAAATCTTTCATTACTGTAAGATTTGTGTGTTTGCTTCTACAGTTTTTGCACAGGATAGATTTCAGGGGAATGTTTTTAATTAAAAATAAGAAAATTCTAAAAGAGTGAGAAAGAGGAGCAGGAGTTTTCTCAGTGGAATTACCTGGGTATTTTTTTATGTTGGTATCATTGAACCATTAGGAGTGATTTGGTTTCAACCTGTCAATACATAGTGTTTTCAGAAACAAAACACTGGTGATGGAGTTAGTGAACAGTAGAGTAATGGTAGGCTGGATACTCTAAAACAGTTCTGGGACTAATCATGTGTGTGTGTGATCAACTGTGCAACCAAAGTGATTGCACAGTTACATTGTATATTAGCAGATACATTACCTTTGTGATAAATGGAGGAAAAAAACAACAACCTTGGGGGAAAAAAATGCAAATTGCTATTTGTTTTTTTATTTCTTTTACATCTGAAATATTTGCTTAGATTTTAATTGTAACTCGAAGAAGCGGGGGGAATGTTAGCCTTTAGTCAGGCTAAATACAAAGGATACTCTGAGGATCTCTGTTATTCCAGTGTGGGACCCATACTGTTTTATTTTTCAGTAAACTGATGGTGTAAGATTTTCCATGTAAGCCCTATAAAGGAGAAGGATCTATAACAATTTTTCTATATACCCTAAACCCTGCAATTGATTATTTTGACTTATCTATGAAAATAGGCGTCTAGAATATTCCTGCTGAGAAAGCAGATAAGTAGATTGACTATGTTCATATTATGACCTGCCCCTGAGACAGGGTAACTGAGGTTCTTGTTAATGGATCCCTCGAGTTGGATTGGAGTGAAATGACCAGGGTTTATATATATATATATATATATATATTTGTGTGTGTGTGTGTGTTTGTGTGTGTATGTATATGTATCAGGTTAATTTTGGAACAATTTGGTTGCAATAGAAAGGAGATACATAGCCATTTTGGTTAGTATCTATAAAAATGTAAGAATATAAAAGTATAAAAATATCACCTTATGTACAAGTATTTAAGTATATAAAATATCACCAATATATAAGGAAAAGAAAGACAGAGAAAGAAAGGATAAGAGCAGACAGTGGAGAAGAGAGATATCACCCACAACACATGGATCCAGCAATGAGACTTTATTGTCGTAATTTCAGCGTCAGTTGCTCAAAGTGATGGTTGTGGTTTTGATCTGCCAGAGGTGGGAGAAGCCCCAACAACAGAAAGTTCAATGGGTTAATTCACCTTCATGTTCCCATGGGAACACCCAAACACCTCTGCTGCAGGGGCAGTTCTACATTGATCCAATGCTGGTAGAAGGACACTTGGGGGGTCTTTGATGGTTTATGGCTCTTTCTAATGACACGACAGCTCTTTGACCCTGCTAAGTTGAGCCAGCTCTGTCTTCTCAGACATGCCTTCAGGCTTACATGACACCTGCTCAAGCTAGAGGCAGGAGAAAATTTGCACTATAAAAAGCATTATCCCACCTTGCAGGATCTGCTTATTGGCCTTTCCCTTATCTGGCTCAAAACCCTGTTGCAAAACAGAGGTCAGTTTCCCATGGTCATTCTCTGGTGGTGGGTGTGCAGAACAGAGATTTCGCCAGCACAGAGCCAAGAGCTGTCCTCTTCTCCTTCATTTGGGGGGTGCAGACCAGGCCTCAGCAAAGAACCCACTCCTTTTACAAATGGCCAGTTGTTTGAGTCATCAACCTTTAACCTTTTGGTCTCCCACTGGTCATTATACTTTAAAAAGATGGAAGAGGCAGGAAAAAAAAAAGAAACAAAGATAAAAGGGAAAAAAAGACAGAAAAAACCAAAAGAAATAATTTTTAAAAGTAGAATAATTTAGGAAAGCCACTGATGAATGAATTATTAAAGCCTTAGCCTAGTTGTTACAAAACCTTTATCTTCAGTGAGTAATACTAATTGAAGGAAAATAAAACACCTTTAAAGAAAGTGTCTATAAACTTCAGCTTCAAAGATGGTGGAGCTATATAGATTTTTTTCTTGTTACTTATTCTTACACTGCAATAAACTCTTTGAGTTATCCTGAAAGAATTTCAGGAACAGAGAAAGATAAAATTGACTTTGCATGCCCATAAACTTCAATTACTTTGCTGTATGTTTCAACAAAATTTATAATAGTTTTGTTTGTTTGTGGTTCCAAATGATACTGAGGTTGGGAAGGAGAAAAAATGAAAAGTATCAGAATAAGCACAAGATTTTTGGGGGGTAATTAACATGATAAAGAGAAAAAAAAATCACAATTGAGTAAGAATCCTACTGAGAATTTAGGTACAACCTAGGAGATTAAACCTAGGAGATTAAACCTAGGAAATTAATCTTAAAATGTAAGATTACATTTTTCTGTTTCATGTACTAGTGAGTAGGGGACAAATACAGGATGATTAATGAGAATGTGTAAATGGAAATTATTTTGAATTTTGCTTACCCATGCGGAGTTTAATGGTCCCAGAGTAGGATGGGACAAGATAATTTCTAACCTACAATTATGCAATGAAATCTCAGGTCAAGTAAAATGGTTTTATATAAAATTTATTAGCATGGGGATGAAATAATTAGTAGTATGAAATCCAGTACTCATACTTAGGGGCAGGCAGAGAAGTGGTTTTGGTAATGATTGCTCTTGAGTACTACTTAAATTGCATGAAAACAAGTTGAAGGAAAATACATAGAAAATAAAACCCAATGCAGTTTCACTGGAATATGCATAACACATAATAATAACACATTCAGAAACATCTGAAGTGGTGCTGCATGTCTACATTTAAGTGACTGAAAAAATCTTTTAAAGATGTTTTTCTACCCATCTTGTGGCAGATTTGACAGACTATGTACCTATGCTGGCAAAGCCAGAGGATCCTAAATGAACTGGACCAGTATGTTTCAGTAACTGGATCCCGCCTGTAGTAGCTGAAAAAGTCTGTAGGAATCAGTGACTGAGATCATTGTGTATAATGGAAGTAAAGGCCAAGCATTCAGGAAGCTACCTATCTGAGGTATTTATCCTCAGGGCAAATTTCCTTTGGATGATGATGGTGATGATGATAATGATGATGATATGACAGCCAGTGAAAGAGCTGAGTCACTGAAAAATGCACTGTTATCAATCTGTTAGAATGTGTGTTATGTTTTCGTTCTTATGACAAGTTATGGTCCTTAAGAAAAAGGAAGTCAAATTAGTACAGGTTATTTCTTGGTATTTCCAGAAGTTCTAGAAGACCACTAAAGTGATCAAGATTGTAGATCTTATCAGAAGATACTGAAAATGTAAACATTAATTATGTTTTGTCTCACGCATCAGAAGTAAAAACTCCAAAGAGAGAAATAATCTATTTAACCAAATTTCTGCAACTTAAGAAAAACCTTATATAAGCATACTGTAATTAAGTTTTTGATAGAAATCTGTGGAAATCATGGAGCCACCAAATAAAGCAAGAATTGGAGTATTAGAATAATGTGAGAGGAAGAATATTGCTACTTTTTGGATGTCAGTTGATTAAAAATCTGACAATAGATAGTTACAGGAGCAGGAGTGGACTCAAAATATTTCTTATTATGTTCCATATTGATCTAAGACAGTGTAACAACCACTGTGGGTTGGAGAACTACTTTTTTCCTTAATAAAATAATTCTGTGTCTGTGTCCCTGTGTCAACTGTCCTTTCAATTGCACCTTTTAATGTAGAGGTGTTAGTCAATTTTTATACTTACTTCAGATACTCATGTTTAAGAACTTTCTTATACTGTTTTCTATTTTTTCTTTTCATGATGTAGTCATTTACTTTAAAATGCAGGTATTGGTTTCTTAAAAAAATGACTACACACTGCAGCCACACCTGCAGCACTCCACTTTAACGACTTGTAGAGCAGAAGGAGGTTTTGATTTTGAGGTTTGAGTTGTTTTATTTTTCACTAGATCTAGACAAAGCCTATTCAGACTCTTTTTTAAGTGCATTACACCTACCAGATGAATTAGTGTATAAACATTATAAATGTTTAGAAATTCATCTTTGCACCATTTTCTTCTGGAAGCACAGAGTATACTGTTGTGTTCATCATTTTTCAAAAGCAAACTATTTCAGAATGACATTTTCATTTCATTCATTTGTATGCTTTTGGCATACAAAGTAGATGGATTCCTTAAATAAAGTGTTAAATTAAGCAATTAACATAAATTTATAAATTTAATGATCTAAATTATAAAATAATTTAAAATGTGGAGAGGAATAAAATCCTAATACTAGCAAAGCAATTTTGCAGATCAGAATGTAGTGGGGTAAGCCTTTTCTCACAGTTCACACAGACAAATAATTTCATTTGGTTCCTGCCCCTCAGATTTCTACAGACCAATTATGTTGTTGTTAAGTATTTTCATTTTGATTACAAATGCCTAAAGCATTCTGAGTTCTGCAGTAATGTGACACATCGGAATGATACAATGAGCAGACAGCTGAAGGGCCATGTGGGACAATTAGTGAATTTGAACATCACTTACCCAAATTTACAGTTTACATAATGAAACATAGTGTGTGTATTTAATCTTCAAATGCTTATCTTTAATAAGAATAAAAGCATAAATTTAACTTTCCTGTAAAAGGCTTAACTGTGGAGATATGTGTGTGAAATTTTAGAATAAGCCTAAGCATTCACATGACTAAGTATTTTTCAGATACATTTCCATTGGGATCTTACACTTTCAAGATTAGGAACTAGCATTTATCTGTTCTTCTGTCCTGCAGAATTTAAGGAGCAGTCACCTCACTGCTTTTTAGCCTCCTGTTCTGTTTCACATCTACTGACCACTCCTTTCCTGTCATTGAGCTAGTTGACTCAACAAAGCTAAACTTGGGCCAGTTGTTTGTATCTTTTATATAATATCAAATTCATTGCTTCTGAAGTAAAAAAAACCCTTTGAACTGTAAATATAGTATATTTATGGATACTGAACATAAAATATAGTATTGTTGCATACTCTCTCTTGATTTATAACTTCAGTATATCACAGACATGACAATGCATCTGCTGTGTTTGCTGACAAATTATTAATTTCTGGAACAAATCCACTGAAATCTCTTTTTTTTCTATAAATTATTCCCCATCACATCTTTATCATTTGAGCAAAAGCTTCAGTGATTAGTATACCAAAAAGAAAAACCACTTCTTATACTGCAAAGAGGCAGTTTAATCTTCTAATTTCTCATTATACATGTGGGATGGATTGTTTTCCCTTTACTACATATTCATCTATCTGCACAACCTTTCCTATAAGAAACAAATAATTCCTGACTTTTGTTCAACATAGGATAAGGAGAGAAGGAAAGAAAGTCTAAATAATATACTGTATTTTTATTTAAAGGCATTAGAAATGGTTAACGTGCTATAATACCTAACTAAATCGGTAAGTTGCTGTTGTCTACTGTAGTATTAAATGCATATGCTACATGCTGTACCCATTACTTGCTGAAACATTAATGCACATTGGAGTTACACATATATGTAAAAATCTCAAAATTCGAGAGATGTTAGCCTTAATGAACTGATCTTACCCATTAGTACATTTATGTTTTAGATACAAAACTAAGCTAAATGTTTTTGCTGTGATTTTTTTTCTAACATATTGAAAGGCAGGTAATACAGTCCTTTTGAAATTTTAAAAGGACAGCCTGTAAGCTTTAAATTGAAATAAAAAAGAATGAAAATTATCTAGCTTTCCATCAAATCTTCTGCTGATTTTTTTGTCTATAGGCATAACTATTAATTTGTCAGATATCCACAGGCTGTCTGAAAGACAACCTAGCATAAAATACTGATCAGATATTTGCCCTCCTACTAGTTTCACACACAAAAAAAAGATGACATATAAACAAAAATGAAAATGCTCTAGTAAAATTATTTATAGCACAGTGTAATTCTGTTATATGATTTCATCTTTGTTAGCATTAAAACATTCTGACATTTCCTAATTAATGTTATTACATATGCTGATTCTTGGTGAGAGAGGTCTAAAGAGCACAGCTGAGAAAATTCTTTCTTGTTTGTATAATTGCTCTGAGCAGCTGTTTACCTTATTTTTTCAATATAAAGCAATAAATACAAGTCAAACCAAATAAAGTTTCACTGCTATATTTTCCAATAAGTATATGATTGGAATTATCATATATTTAAATTACATAAAGATACATTTATTTTCTTAAGAAGCTTGAATTGGTGTGTCTCTATCATACACAAAACTTCAAATGTATGCCATTCACATACAAAAAATCTGACAATCTGTTTAGTTTCCCTCTTGTTTCACTATGTGGTGTCATCAAGATAAAACTTAAATGACACTCAGTGTAACAAAACATTGCTGTCACTGATTATGGTTTAGGTAGGTTTATGTATCCTGCAATTTTTTTCTGATGGTTTCTGTTGAACCACATTTAGTACATCAAGATATGGTCCTTGAGAACATTTTAGTTTAGTTTAGTGGAGTACCACTCAGTGTTGGCTTGAGGGGGTTGCAGTCAATAATCTTGAGGTCTTTTCCAACCTTAATGATTCCATGATACTGATATGAGACATAAATATGTATTGTACACAAGTAAATGACATTTTAACCATTTTTCCTGGAAAAGCTGCCATTTGATGTGCAGAAACAAGGTTCTCTATGCTAGGAAACAGCCTTTTACAGGACTCTTGGTTACTTTTTAATGAGAAACATTAACCAGGAGACCCCTGTACTAACACAGCAGTGTTTATTTCTGTGGCATGGATATGTTTGTAGGGGCGTTGTGCCATACGTGCCTCCTACCTGCTGTAAGGGGACTTTCTGCTTCTGGTCACTGACTGAGGTGGCTGAGGACCCCACTGGAGGCAGCTTCAGGGACTGCTGTAGTGACACTGAGGGGAATGTGCCACCCTCTGCTTCACCTGCAACTTCCTTCTCCATTGCCAAGTCAGATCCTTCTGTTCCTATTACTGTCAGTAATACTGATTTTGCAGAATTCCTGGTTAAAAACACTAATTATAAGTAAATATGAGAAAATTGCATTTATAATTTATGCTAATTACTTGGCAGTCAAAAAGATATCTTGCCCCAGAAGTTGTGAGAAATATTTCAAGCCTTCTCAGCAGTTTGAAGATGAATGTGTAAACACACAGTATCCTGAGCATTAACCTACACCTTTCTGAATTATTTAGGATCTATGGTTTCCTTTCTCTTCATAAATGTGAAATTAACTTCCAGGTACAGCATGATGTATAATTTTCCTAGCTTAGATAGATTTTTCTTTTTCTCCCTGCATTACAGTCTGTTGCATTGCCTTACTATTCCATATGGCATGCCTTTGGCTAGCTCTAGGAAGTGTCACAGCTTCACTCTCCATTAGTTCCATGATACCAGCTACAATAGCAGATTCTGGCTAAAATAATTTTATATTCTTTTGTCAGGGAACACAGAAGCAAATTGATCTATTAATGTCTGACAGTAATGAAGTGCCTGCAAGTTAGGCATCCATATATTCTGTACACAAATTATACATGATCTATATAACGCTAACTTCAGAATAACTGAACAAAACACTGGATTTATGTATATTTTGTAGTCAAACACTGTGCACAGTTTGTCACTTCTCTTTCTGATGTTACATATGTTCTAAGTAAAGCAGCCTCTGTGTCCAGACCTGCAAGATGCTGAGAATTTTCAATTCCCAGTGAAGTCTGCCACTAAGAACAACAAATCATGTCTTACAATTATTTTCACACCATGGTGTAAGTCCCTCGTGAGCCTCACATAGAATGTCTTTGTGGATGTGCACACAACCTGAAATGCACTTGCAAAGTGCCCTTCCCCATGGGACACCTCCCTTGTCCCTTCCCTTCTCCTGGCTGCTCCCTGCAGCCCAGTCCTGTGGGTGCAGTGGGTCACAGGTGACCCATGCAGGTGACCTGGTGATTCCATTGCCATTCCATTGACTGCAGTCATCTTGATCATGACCCTAATATGATCTCTGAAATATTTTGAGTTCATCAGGTGAACATGTGTAGAACACAAAATGTAATGGAAGACTTCAACACCATTAAATCTGCTTATATTTTAAAAAATGCGGGATATAATTTGTGGCAGATCTTTTATGTAAGTCTTCCATACAAATTTTGAGCAACGTTAAGATTTATGTGATAGCATTGAGCATTTCTACAGAAATACTTTACTGGAAAATATGTAGCTATAACAAATTTATTTTGGTGTGATCTGCTTTAATCAGTAGTTACAGTGTTTGTAGCCTTCACAACATACTTTTCAACAATAAGATTTCATATCTGTTAAAAATAAATTTTATGTGTTTTATTTGATATTTTCCTAATGTTTCAAAGTCTTTCCGACTATGGTTGTTCATGGAGCTGGGGTTTGAATAATAGTCTTTATGAAAACAATATTTTTCTCCTTTTTATGAATTGCCTAGGAATTGCTCTCAGTTTAAATGTATATATTGATCAAGTGCAAATATATACTGAGCAGAATATGAAAAGTTTTCAGGTAATGGATGGATGTTGAAAGGTTCATTTCAGCTTTGCATCACATATGATGGGTCTCTGAAAGCAGATGCTCTGCCACTGCACCCTCCTCCCCAACATCAAACACATGAAAAATAACAAATCAGGACAGATTGGTAAATTACTAATAATCACTCGGTAAATTATTAATATTCACTGATGTAACTCAGAGATTAATAACCAAAAATAGTTAAAATTACATAAATTAAGAATAGGAAGGAGAAAAGTCCAGAGGCTTTGGGAATGGTTACAACAGAGGAGAGAAAGGATTGGGCAGCTGGCAAAAAAAGGGAAAGAAATAGACCTGAGGAACCAGGGAGGAGAAAGGGTGCACCAAGACTATATGACCATGACATTAGAGTAAAAGGCTAGCCTATTTCCTATTAAGGGATTGTGTCTTACTTCTGACAACACAACTTAAGTCTTTTTATGATTCCTTGATTCCTACGTTGTTACTTTTTCAATTCATATGGCTTGCTTAAGGGTAAATGCCTGAAAGTCATTCATCTTGGAGTAATAGGGACCAGACTACAGACATTGGTAGGTATTTTACCCAAATGGTGTTAGCTCCAAAAGCAGTGAAATAGATGCAAAAGAATAGCTGAAATACTTTAGTTAAACTAGGTGCAGGTTTTTATTAGCTTAGTATTTTATATGCAGATACATGTGTGCCTGTTTAGGTATGGGGATGTGGATATCTGTAATGAATACCCTGATTTCTGTCATTTCCATGCATTACTTTGCCCTGGAAATGGTGAGGTGTGGCTTAAAGACATTTTAATTTGGGTTGTGGCTTCATCTAAGAAAGGCAGCAGGGAATGATTTGAACTAATTTTTTTATTGAAGGAAGTAGTTGAGATCTGTGTCATACCAGACTGCAGCACACTTTACTTAGCACATTTATCTCAGTTTAGCTAAATGAATAAATGAAATGCATGTTATTTGGGATTTTTTTTTCTGATTACAGATCTAATAAAAGGCAAGAATAAATCTTTGTCCACTAACGTGCAGCAGTTACTACTGTTCAGTCTGAATTCAGTAATTTTTTAACATTGTATAAGGATGAGTTTATACTGTCATGGAAGAAGTGCAAAAATCCATAGATTTCAAATTAATCCAATGTTTGATCTTCACAGATTTCAATACTATTAAACAAATCTTCCTCAATTTTTAACACTTATTTTTGGCTTAGATGCTCCTTTTCTATGTTACATAATACTCTATGCAAATTCTAATATTCCATGTATTTACTTTGATAAATTTGAAGTATCAGATGGTGCATTAAAGAATGTCAAGAAACAGTCAGTTCTTCATCTCTTTCCAAAAGGGCATCCTGTATAGTTTTATACCTGTATAGACTAAAGAACTTACATATTTATATTGCAGAGGGAGAAGATAAAAAAACCTGTTAGATAATGACAGTAAGCTACTGAGGTCAATGGAATTTATTTGTATTTATGATATTGCAGTTAGAGTTAAATCAGTGATTTTGAAAAATCCTGTCTTTCAGTTTAATTTTTAATAAGGATATTATTTTTAAATAAACTTTTTTACCAAGGAGGACATATCCTTGTTAACTGCTGCTTTTTTTTTCCTGACTGTTATTTTGGTTATGTGGTAAACCACTCATGTTTTTTTCACTTCTCAGAAAAAAAAAAAAAAAAAGGAAAAGAAGAAGAAAAACTAAAAGGTGAAATAGCATTTCCTTTACTGCCACAGTAACAGAAGATCCAGCTTTAAATGGTATTACTTTTTGTAATTACCATGCCTTTGTTTTTCAATAACTTTTATGATAAAATGTATTTTTGCTTAGTATGACTTGCACAGGTGATTCTTTAGTTCTTGGTTTCATCTTCTCTGTATTATTTATGAACAACACTTATTCCTCTGTGTTTCCTTTACTACTGGCAGTGCTTCTACCAACAGACTCAGCAAGTGGCAATCCTTCCTTAGATGTTTCAGTTTAGCATTGCTTTTTTGGATATAAATAGTAGACTTTTGAACATGAAAATTCTGTTAATAATTAATGGCATTTATCAAAAACACCCAGTATACCTCTAAGTGAGACTCTGTGAGGCTTCACCAAGGAAAAAAGTAAATATTTCTAAAAGTGAGGTGGGTAATTGGATGGGTTGGAGAAGGGCAAGTAGGAATAAGGCTTTTACCACAGCAAGTGGTATTTTCTGTAGTGGGTGACACGTTCCACCTGGTCACCTCTCTCCAGCCAGTACTTCCCAGTGCAGGAGTAGAGGGGTCCAGCAGCCCCAGCTGCCTTACTGGGATTTACACATTCCCCAAACCAGGCCCTGGAGGATGCTTGGAGCCAGCAGCCAGAGCAGCCCTGACACGACTGAGCTGTTGTTCACAATCTGTGTCATGTGCCAGTTTGTGTCTATTTCTCAGGGTTTAATTTTTTTCCCAGTCTATTACTGAATGAAATCTTTCTTATCTTAGTATCCATTGTCCACATACTTTCTCATGTCAGCTACCTCCTACAGCAATATTTTTAGCTCATAATTCTGTTTTTACTTATTTCAGGAAAAGGTAGAACATCCCCTGGGATTGCAGTTAATAGCGTCAAGAAAGATCTATATAGACAAGGTCATACACTGTGAGAAACTTCATAGTAGTGACAAAAGTGTCAATTCTGTCAAGCTCAGAACTATTCACTAACTCTTGGAACTAATTGTATCCCATTAGGAGCAGTGCTGGACAGGCATTCAGCAAAACAGCTTAGGTGATATTCAGTATTACCACTGTCTGCATTTTAACACTCAGCTTCTCAAGTGAGATTTGCAAGGCTGACTCCTGATACTTGGAATAGATTGGTAGAAAATTTTGACTTTAGGCTGAATCTCAGACTGGTGCTGTACTCCAGATGTCAAATTCAGTGAAAAGTCAAGGAACAGGAAAAACTGGAGCCTACACTTGTGGCTTCTACATAATTCAGTTAGTTTTTATGCCTGTAGCTGGTCTCATGTGGGAAACAGAAGTGCATAATCAAAGGCATTTATGTACAGATCCATGTAGGTTCAGCATGGCCTGAGAAGTTTGATCAAAGCAGTCTCTGTGGTAGGTATCACTTCCTTGAAATTGGGTTAGGCAGAGCTTTGAAACAGGTACCTAAACAGTTAGAAAGCTGAAAATAATACAGAGTGTGTCCAGTACTTTCAGTTCAACTGTTCAAGGAAAGTTTTTGCCTCAGTCAACACAGAGAGTGTCTCAGTTTAAAGGTTCTTGAATCACATTCCTGAAAATAAGCAAATAAAATTCCATGCAGACAAGACTTGCAGTTACTAAGTGCTTTTTTGAGTGCTTGACTTTGGTATTTCTTAATGCAAATCACTGGTAAGATCTTGGGATATAATGCCATCTACTGGCATTTTATTTGCTATCTATGTATGTTGCTTAGACATATGGAAGACATCTGAACTTGTTGGAGTGACTACTGCAGCGTCTCAGGGATAATTCAACCTTCTGAAAATGACACTAACAAGCTGATTTATTTGCTGACACACAGCTGTGAGGAAGTTGATGCTCCAGAAGGTCAAAGGGCTCCAAATGTCTCCATGTTATGGCTGAAAAATCCATATGAAAGTTTTAGATAGCCTAGAATATCTAAAATGTCCCTTAATGCTTAAGGATATCTGGGAAATGGAAATGAGCCCTAGATCTTTTCTAGATGCAAATAGGATCTTAAGCACCTCTTCACAGACCTCCTGCATGCAGAAAACTCCTTTTAATTACCCAAATCTCCAATTGAGCAAAGGACATTTCCTTCTATCAGTTGTATGGGGACACTGGGGCAAATACTTCCTCTCTGTCTCCTTTCACACAGAAGAAGCCAAGTTAAGTAATTTTGGCAAGCATCTAATTTTAATATGCATGTGGTCAGCAAAAAGTAGAATATCCTGCAGTTCAAACATTTCTAGCACACTTAAATGTTAAGGTAGAAAAGGATTGAATGGTATAATTATTATTAAAGTGCTCAATGACATAGAACAATTTAATGACAATTTACTAATAACCACTTTGGCTTCAGTATTACTAAATGTATTTTGCTATTAACTTTTATTATTTTTAAATATTGGTTTTATAAGGCATTTTTAGTTACTGTTGAAATTACACTTGAGGAGACAGATGTGTTGCAAAAGCTTCAAGTACAGGATAAGTAGGCTGCCTGTAGCAGATGTTGGATATTTCTTAATATGTACAAAGATATACAATTAATGATCTTTGGTCCATCTATTAGGAAGGAAATTACATTAAAATAAGATATCTCTCAAAGACTGGAGCATTAATTACAATTTTACAGATCTGTAAGAGAATAATTACAAGTAAATTAAGGCTATGTCTAGAATTTGAAATAGGATCTTCTGTGGTTTTACATTCTAAAGTTAGGCACATATTCAATTGATGTCTGATTCTTTCTTCTACTTTGGATATTTTCAAGATACAACATCAGTTCCTTAGCATTCATTACTTTGATCAGATCCAGATTGCAATGTTAGCATTTGTTTATGTAGTAAATCCCAATTTTTACAAAAAAATTGCAAGTTATAAATTTTCTTAAAATCAATCTAGGATGTCAAAATCCTTGATAAATTTATTTACTTTTAACTGAATTAAAAAGCCAAAAAAGAAAAAAAAATTCCAAAAACAACAAAAAACCCCAACGAAACAAAAACTCCCAACAATTACACCACCACCACCACAACCACCCTCTACCCCTCAAAAAAAACCCCACCAAAAAATATCAAAATCCAAACCATATTTTCTTTACTGAAAAGAGCATGTTATATTTATACTGGGCTTTCCAGTGGTCACTGCTCACTAATCTGCACAAAAGACTTTTCCTGTGTCTTTTTCTTGCAATCTTGTTGACCAAGTGGGATTTTCAGAACAGCCTCTGAGAAGGCTTTTTTGTAGAAATATTCATTTTACCTACTCAGTAGGTCAGCTTCCTACTGTTACTTGTTTTATATCTAAAAGTTATGCTTTCTATTTAGGTCTGTTCAGAGTTTTCAAAATTGCTTAGGTATTTCATTCAAAAGCTGTCTCTTGTAAAATATCTAAAGAGATGGACTCAATAATGAATCCTATTTTTGGCTATACTAGGTGATAGTCTCTCTCTATGCCTATTTTTAACCAAATAAACTTGAGTTCTTTATAAATCCATAAAAAATCATCAGGAGAGGTTGAAAGTGTCCTTACATAAAAACAGTTAAAATATTCTGGCAGAGATTGCAAATGTAGGTTTCCCTCAAGCACAAAAGAAAATTTATTCATATTTGCTGCATCTCAGTGTTGCTGCATGAAAGTAGACATGTCTTCCTATTCCCATGCTGTGAAGAAAAGCTGTGGCTCTAACTGGAGTTCCTACACAAAGTAAGACCTAAATGATAGAACAATGAGCTTTTGGATCATTACTGAATGATCTAAGTACCAAAATGGTAATTGGCTTTCAGGACTGAAGGCTCATGCAGAAGAAGAATGTCAGGTGAACACTTCAGTAAAATTAAAAAATTAACTTATGAAACACCTAAATAAGAACCTTTTTAGTACTTCAATGGTCACCATTTGTTTACACAGATTTTTAATAATAGAATTTGGGCACTGGGTATTTAAATTCCACTGAAGTCACACTGTAGGTGCTTCATGCCTTTTTCTTGTTTTTTAATCGGGCTTCAAATTTATGTAGCTGTCCTACTAATGCAATCTTTCAGAAGAGAAAGTTCACCTAGGGCTTTCTAAATCTTACATGAGTATCATTACTCCTTAAACATCCTTCCTTAGTCGTGAATATGCAATTTTGCTTGGAGTTTTATGTGTCAGGACAATCATTTATTTGAACTGATGTTTTCAGTCTGGCACATCCTTCTCTGTCTTTCTTCTTGGGAAAATTAGCATAATGTCTTTGAAAGATATCCAATAGAATCCTTAATTTATGTAGTGTCTCTTCATTTTCTGCTTGGTTTTAAAAGCTTATTGCAGTGTCAGAAGCAGTATAAAATAATATAAATGTTACTTAATCTCCAGTAGTACAAAACTGGTAGGATTAAATAGATATACAATCTTTCCATGTATTTCTATCTACTTATTATTTTTATGTGTCTGCATTATTATATATATGCAGGTCTTTTAGTCTGTATTTTGTGCCTTTTTTATTTAGCAATTGCTTCTTAAAGTAGTTACATATTGAATGAATCTCAGTTCTCGATATAAATTATGTCTATAATACAAACAAAAAAATAAATTGGTCATTTTGTCTGGAAACATTTGCCTTTAAACCATGGTTTCAATAGTTTATTTTAATTGTGGTATAGCATAAAATTGGTTTAAAACAATTTCTTAACTTATTGTAATAAGTAAGTAGCACCAAATTAAAATATATATTAAAAAAGCCAACTGACTCTCTGACATCTTCTCTTCCGAAAGAAAAAATACATTTCCTCCCCAAAATACCCAAAGTATGTAATGTCTAGAGTTTTTAACCAAAAGAGCAAGAAAAAAATGTAACACACCCTTCCATTGACTGCAATGAATACCAAAAATCATATTAATGTACTTTGGTTCAAGTAATTTGAAGATAAAAGGAACAGAATGCTTTCAGATAACAAATGAGTAAGCTTGGAGAGAAAAGCTCTTTAGTCTGGAAATTAGATGGCAGAGAACATAATAGAAGTTGGTAAAACTGTGAACTGATATAGCACTGGGGAAGGGGGAGCAGACGAGGGCAAGAGGGAAGAAGTGGTAAAGACTTGAAATGTTGTAAGTAGGAGTTACAGAAAAAGAAACAACCTACACTTTGTTATTATCAAGGCATAACCTAAACCTACACTTCTGCTGGATCACAAGGATAGTCTTTTCTTTCTTCTCCTAAAAGAGGTCATCTCCTACCTTATAAGTGTTAATGTACAAGTTTAGTTTTTTTCTTTTTAAAATTAGGTTCAATGGCACTGTGTCATTTTCAGAACCATAAATAATTGGTTTTTATCTCAAATGATCCCTAAGATTTGAGAAGCCTATCTTTATCTCTAGGCCTTTCAGTTTTTCTTACAAAGATTATGGATGAGCATTTGGGGAGTGGAGATTGGAAAATTTCTCTCCACACACTCTGACAGATCTTCTCTCTGCATTTTGCCAGAGAAGGTTATGCCTGTGTATGAGTAAACTTGGTGTCAGACCACAAATAATAGATCTCTTCATTTTTGTGATTAAATAAATTCCTGAAAGTATTGCCACACAAGGCACAGGTACAGGTACAAAGAACAGATTTGGCCCCTCTGAAACACTGGCCATAATGCCCTTTTTGTAATGAGCCTTTTCTTCCTGACTGAATGGAGAGAGTGGTGCCACCTGTCCTATACATTTTACCATGGCTGTTAGTCTTATGGTTTAGGTTTGAAAAATCCCAGAATGGTAGAAAGACTGGTGCAGTGCTTAGGGGAAGCAGAGTCCAGCTGACATGAAGACAGATTGTGTTACAGCAGGCTTGTGAGAAATGCCGAGAGATAACTCGGAGTGACAATATATATATGTGCAACAGAGAGTTACTCCTTCAGGCTATTCTATATCAGCCAAAGGACAGCATGCAAAATAAACTCTGCCGTGAAGGTGGAAATCCAGCAGAGTTGACCAAAACCATAGAAAAATAAAAGCATCTAAAAGTGCATCTTATACCTGCTTTATCCATTTCAATTTAAGCTATGTTGTTATTTTTTTTTTCTCCATTTCTTAAAGTAGTGGTTAGGTCATGTTATTCATAGAATATAGTTCCCAAAATATGACAAATTTAAGTCTTTCTATATGCAGATACCTGCATTGAGTATAATGTTGTCTGAAAAGAAATTATCTCAGGAGCTTTTACAAGCACAAACGTGCAACTCTTTGAACTTTTGTATAAATAAGGGCATGTGTCAGACAAAGAAGCAGAGGTATTTGGTTTTGCATATCTGTTTACTGATTTTTTGCTATCACTGTGTAGATATCACTGGGAATGATACAGTCACTAAAAGATTTTACTCACATTGTTAATTTCTCCTGTGACTAATCATGGAGCAGACTAAATAAGATGTACAGAAATAACCATAAAAATAAGCAGAATGTTCTCCATAAGTGGCAAATATATTCTGAGTATATTGTTCATAATTCTGAGGAATATTAATAATTGGAAGATAAATTTAGGCATCTAATTCAAATGTTTGAATTTAAAGGTTATTTTTACCTCTGTTTTCCTTTGTCAAAACAGGGAAATTCTCAGGTTCTGAGTCACTGTCAGTAGCAGACTTTATAGGTTAGGTACTAAAAGTAAGTAAGAAGAATACCTCCTTTATTTAATAAATAACATTTAAACATTCCATTGTAATATTTTCTCAAATTATCTAAATCAGTTTCATGTACAAAATATAAGAGAAATTAAAATGTCAGCTTCTGAAATCAAAATAGTTATTAAAAAAAACAGATTTGAAGTCAAACCACCTTCACTAACAGGAGTAAAAGCATCTTCTGCATCACACTATTTTGAATAATTTTCTTTCTGATTTTTCTTTTTACTTACTTCTCATTTATCCATGAGAACTCATTATTTCCTACTGTTCATCAATGTCCACATAGAATTGAGTATTGTAATCATCCTTTGATTAACTGCAGAAACATATTGACTACAGAAACATCTTGAACATATCACTCATTAATCAGCTTGTTTTTACACAGAAGAATACACGTATGAATATTAAAAGTAAATATTAAATACAGTTAAAAAAACAAAAGTGCAAAAATTTTAAAATTTAATGATTTTTTTAGCTACCGTATTAGTTGTAAACAAAGCCAGAAAATTAAATAATTTTAAATTTTTTGTTCAGTTTCATTTATCCAGGCCATGAATTTTGGAAAATAATAATTTAACATGATTATGAGAATTCCACCTATCATTAAATATATTATAGAGCTTTTCCAATGTTACTGCTCTCTCATTAGATTAAATTTAGCAAGGCTTACTATGAGAAACATCAGTAGCAAGTATCAGAAATAAAAATATACCTAAAAATTCTGAAAATAAAGTAGCTAGTATTGTTACTTCCCTTTCAAGGGTACTTCTCATACAGAAAGGAATGCCGAATCCTGTTTCCTTTGAACTACAGGTGAGTGCTCACCATAGCAACCTCCAAATGTGGTCAGAGCCATTTGAAAACACCTCAAATATTAATCTCCCTAGTCTGTATCTTTTAATTGGCACATATTTGACTTCACTTGAAAGGAATGAAAATGGACTTGGCTTGTATAATATGTTTCAGATGACAGTAGACAACAAGCTTGTGGAAAACAGAGCTTTCAAAAAGGGCCTGATATTTAGTGTAAGTGGTATTAAAATAGAAGCAAAGTGCATTTCTTTTTAATCTAGTATTTTATGCGCTTCAGGAAGATAGGACAGTGACAGCAGATTGTATGTAGCTGATTAGTGAGCTCTTAACCTATGTCAGCTTTTTTAGATTGTTTTCTGCTGATGGTTTGTAATTCAGAAGAATTTCTCCCAGCAATATGTAAGAAGAGTATGGGAAGCAAAAAGTTCTCTGAAGTAAAAACAACAATAACAACAATAAAACAGAAAGCAAAACTATGCCAGTGTTATTAAAATAAATGTCCCTTTGCAGTTAAGAGTGCCTCCCAGACGGGAATTTTTTTGCACTGCTATTCAATGTGAAAAAGATGTTTACGTAAAATATTTGTAACAGCTGTAATAATCAAAGAAATGAGAGGCAGAATAACTGCAGGATGTTTTTTGTATGTTCAATTTATTTCATGCAGACCAGAGTCATCTTATTTACTTTTTATTCTTAAAGGAATTTTATATATCAAAGTATGTAAGCATTTGAAGTATCCTAAAAGCCAGTAAAAAGCAGCAATCATAAAGGACAGCAAAAATTATTAATTTCTCCAGCTCAAGACTGGAGTGGCTGGCTCTGACTCAGTCTGCCTGCATGATCATGTCAAATCTCCAGGCTAGAACAGGCACTCTCAGGAAGTGAACCAGGATTAGCTCTGAGTTGCCTGTGATGCTCTCCATGTTCCCATGATGGTGAGTCATTCAGGAGCGAGGGGTGGAGCTTCCTGAGTTGCTGAGTGGCCCGTTATAAGAGGTCCATAGGGAGCGTGGCAAACAGGAGCGTGGTGACCCGGAGGGGGCAAACAGGGGTGTGGCCAGTCCCTGGGGTGTGGCCAAGGCAGTTTGTGCAGCAGTTCGTGCAGGCAGGGCAAGCAGGCAGGGTTGCTAGTTCTCTTGCTGGTAAGGAGCCCTGTGTATTGTGTTGTTTTGAGGTGTTTCTACTGGCCAATTGGTCTTGGGGTTTCTGTTAGAAATGGTGTCCACACAGTCGAAAGCTGTAGTTGGTACTAGTGTATGTGAGCAAGTGAAGCCTTCCACAAAGGATGTGTCTGTACAGACTCATTCCTTCCCGGAGTGTTTGAGCTTATCAGTTGTTTCAGGGAATGATGTGAAGGAGGCATGCCTGAGGTGTGAGCAAGTGAATGACCTCCTTTCACTGGTGGCCAAGCTTAGGGAGGAAGCTGAACGATTAAGGAGTATCAGGGAAAGTGAAAAGGAAATCGACTGGTGGAGTTCAGCCCTTCCTTCTTTAAGGGAGGCCCATCTAGACTCAGAGGACCGGTATGCCTCCCACTCTCAGGCAATAGAAGAGCACCTAGTAGATGAAGGGGAGTGGAAAAGGGTCCCTGCTCGGCGAGGTAATAATAAAAACTCCTCCCAATCCCCATCCCCTAGCCAGGTGCCACTTCAGAATAGGTATGAGGCCCTGGATCTAGAGAGCCAGCCAGATAATTTAGATGATTTAAAAGGAAATTATCTGCCCAAGGAGCCTCCTAATTTGAATTAATCTGTAAGACGGATCTCCACCTCTAACATCAAGAAGAAAAGAAGGGTAATTGTAGGAGGTGACTCCCTTCTGAAGGGAACAGAGGGCCCCTTATGTCGCCCGGACCCATCCCACAGAGAAGTCTGCTGCCTTCCTATGGCCTGGATAAAGGATATTACTAAGAGACTTCCTGGGCTGATTCAGCCCACTGATTATTACCCACTGCTGATACTCCAGGCTGGCAATGATGAGATTGAAAAGAGGAGTGTCAAGGCAATTAAAAGGGACTTTAGGGCACTGGGTCATGTGGTTGACAAGACAGGGACCCAGGTAGTGTTCTTCTCAGTCCCTTTGGTGTCGAAGGAAAATGATGGAAGAAATAGGAGAACTCACATCATTAGCAAGTGGCTTAAGGGCTGGTGTCATTGACAAAATTTTGGATTCTTTGATCATGGGGCAACTTTTACAGCACCTGCCCTGTTAGAACCAGATGGGATACATCTCTCTGCTAAGGGCAGAAGATTCATAGCTCAGGAGCTGGCAGACCTCATTGAGAGAGCTTTAAACTAGGTTTGAAGGGGGAAGGGGGTGCAGCTGGACTGCCTGGAAGCAGGCCCGAGGGTGCTAAGCCTGAGTTAGGAGTGAAATTAACAGCCCAGCTGAAGTGCATGTATACCAATGCATGTAGCATGGGTAACAAACAGGAAGAGCTAGAGGCCATGGTGCAACAGCATAGATATGATGTAGTCACCATCACAGAAACGTGGTGGGATGACTCACATGGCTGGAGCACTGCACTTGATGGCTACAAACTCTTCAGAAGAGACAGGAAAGGGAGAAGAGGTGGAGGGGTGGCCCTTTATATTAAGAAGGCTTTTGACACCATAGGTATTGAAACTAATGAAGATGGAGTTGAATGCCTATGGGTAAGAATTAAGGGGAAGGCCAACAAGACTGACATCCTATTGGGAGTCTGTTATCGTCCACCCAACCAGGAGGAAGATGTGGACGACTTAATCTATAAGCAGCTGGAGAATGTTTCACAATCATCAGCCCTTGTTCTTGTAGGTGACTTCAACCTGCCAGACATCTGCTGGGAACTTAATACAGCAGAAAAGAGACAGTCCAGGAAATTTTTAGAGTGCATGGATGATAACTTTTTGTTGCAGTTGGTAGGTGAGCCCACCAGGGGAGGAACTATGTTGGATCTGTTGTTCACAAATAGAGATGGGCTGGTGGGAAATGTGGTGGTTGGAGGACGACTGGGGCAGAGTGATCATGAAATGGTAGAGTTCTCAATAATTGGTGAAATCAGGAGACACATCAATAAGATTCTTACACTGGACTTCCGGAGGGCAGACTTTGGCGTATTTAAAAGACTTATTCTGAGAGTTCCTTGGGAAGCAGCCCTTAAAGACAAAGTAGTTCAGGAGAGCTGGGTGTTCTTCAAAACAGAGTTTTTGAGGGCACAGGAACAGACTGTCCCTGTGTGCCGAAAGAGGAGTCAACAAGGCAAACGCCCAGCCTGGATAAGCAAGAAGGTTTTGGATGAACTCAGGAATAAAAAGAGGATGTATCATTTTTGGAAGGAGGGTCAGGTCCCTCAGGAAGTATTTAAGGAGGCTGCTAGAGAATGTAGAAAAAAAATTAGGGAGGACAAAGCTCAGTTTGAACTTAAAATGGTGACTTCTGTAAGGGACAATAAGAAATGTTTCTACAAATATATTAATGATAAAAGGAAAGGTAAGGCCAACCTTTGCTCCTTATTGGATGAGAGAAGGAACTTAGTTACTGCAGATGAGGAGAAGGCAGAAGTACTTAATGCCTTCTTTGCCTCAGTTTTCAGTGAGAAGACAACTTGCCTTGAGGACAACTGTCCTCCTGGGTTCATTGATAGTGTCAGGGAGCAGAATGGTCCCCCCATTATCCAAGAGGAGGCAGTCAGAGAACTGCTGAGATGCTTGGATACTCATAAATCTATGGGCCCAGATGGAATCCACCCCAGGGTGATGAGGGAGCCGGCAGATGAGCTTGCAAAGCCACTCTCCATCATTTACAATTAGTCCTGGCTCGCTGGTGAGGTTCCGGACAATTGGAAACTGGCCAATGTGACACCCATTCACAAAAAGGGTGGGAAGGAGGATCCCAGTAATTATAGACCAGTCAGTCTGGCTTCAGTACCTGGCAAGATAATGAAATGGTTTATACTGAGTGTCATCACGCAGCACCTACAGGATGGCCAGGGTCTCAGGCCCAGCCAGCACGGATTTAGGAGAGGTAGGTCATGTTTGACCAACCTGATCTCCTTTTATGACCAGGTGACCCGCCTGGTGGATGCAGGAAGGGCTGTGGATGTTGTCTATTTGGACTTCAGCAAGGCTTTTGACACTGTCTCCCACAGCACACTGCTGGAAAAGCTGGCAGCCCGGGGCTTGGACAGGAGCACTCTTTGCTGGGTTAGGAACTGGCTGGATGGCTGGGCCCAGAGAGTGGTGGTGAACAGTGCTGCATTCAGCTGGCAGCCAGTCACCAGTGGTGTCCCTCAGGGGTCTGTGCTGGGACCAACTCTATTCAATATTTTCATTGATGACATGGATGAGGCCATTGAATCTTTCATTAGTAAATTTGCAAATGACACTAAGCTGGGAGTGTGTGTCGACCGCTTGGAAGATAGAATAGCTCTGCAGAGAGACCTGGAATGGTTGTATTAATGGGCGGAGTCTAACAAAATGAAGTTTAATGAGCCCAAGTGTCGGGTCCTGCACTTTGGCCACAATAACTCCCTGCAGTGTTATAGGCTGGGGATAGTGTGGCTGGACAGTGCCCAGGAGGAAAGGGACCTGGGAGTTCTAGTCAGCAGCCAGCTGAACATGAGCCAGCAGTGTGCCCTGGTGGCTAAGAGAGCAAATGGAATCCTGGCCTGTATCAGGAATGGTGTGGCCAGCAGGAGCAGGGAGGTCATTCTTCCCCTGTACTCAGCACTGGTGAGATCACACCTTGAGTGCTGTGTCCAGTTCTGGGCCCCTCAGTTTAGGAAGGACATTGAGATGTTTGAACGTGTCCAGAGAAGGGCAACCAAGTTGGTGAAGGGCTTGGAAAACAAGCCGTATGGAGAACGACTGAGGGAGCTGGGGTTGTTTAGCCTGGAGAAAAGGAGACTCAGAGGTGACCTTATCACTCTCTATAACTTCCTGAAGGCAGTTGTAGACAGCTGGGTGTTGGTCTCTTTCTCCAGGCAGCAACTGACAGAACAAGAGGACACAGTCTTAAGTTGCGTCAGGGGAAATGTCGGTTCGATATTAGGAAGAAGTTCTTCACTGAAAGAGTGATTAAATACTGGAATGGTTTGCCCAGGGAGGTGGTGGAGTCACCATCCCTGGATGTGTTCAAAAAGAGACTAGATGTGGCACTTGATACCATGATCTAGTTGAGGTGTTAGAGCTGGGTTGGACTCGATGATCTTGAAGGTCTCTTCCAACCTACACATTCTCTGATTCTGTGATTCTGTGACTGCAGAGTGTGTCACAATGCAGTTAGTGTCTATTCTCTGGCTAGGATCTAAGGGAGAAGCAGAAGATGGGGAATGTAGAGGTGGACAAAAAGATAAACAGCAGGGAACAGGGCAAAGATGAACATTAGAAATTCTGGTTATTCATGCAATGATACTCTCTTAGGAGCAGACTGAAGTCTAGGTAGGGCAGGAGAAGAAACAGCACCAAGACTTAAGAGAGTGTAATATGTAGATGTTTGTCAGCTATTTCCAGGCTTTTATATGCTCATGAGCTCTTCATCTAGGCTACTAATAAACTCCACCAGCTGTACAAACTGAATATTTGCTGATGATTCATCAGCTGCTGACCCTTTGTGAGCCGTTACCCTCAATGAAAATAGTTGTAGATACAATTACACTGACTGCATGCAAACCAGTTCAGATAGAATCCTGGACATTAGGTTGTATCACTGTCATAACTCACTTAGGATCTCCAATTTATAGCAAGAGTTGATGTATCAGCTCTTTGTACATGTCTTGGACACCCCATGGTACCTCAAATGGTGATACATGTCTATGTTTAATCAGCTGAATCCCACCTGAGGTGTCTGCTTCAAATTGAGCTGAATGTCTTTCTAGTGTATTCTAGCTAAATCATCATTTACTAAAATGGGAGTCTAGAAGATGACTCACCTACATTAGGTTACAAAAATTCAAGTTTCATAATCTGAAATTAAAATTCATCCTTAGTCTCCTGTGGCATATATGGTAAATTTTATCATTGATTTAGGTAGCTATGATCTTCTCCTTTGACTAGAAATAAACAAAACTGCTGCTTCATTATGGACTGTACTGAGAAAAGGATATTTCTGAGACTGCAAAACAGGGTGCAGCTCCTCTGTGTATGTGAATTTATCAATAAAAATTATGAAAATATGTTAACAGACTAGAAAGCTCAGCAACTGTAATCAGAAATCACAATTCAGTTGAAAATACTGAACACTGTCAATCTGTCTTGCTGTCATTGGAATTCATTTGGTGCATTGATGCTGTACTCAAGTGAGTAAGTTATAAAATATGGGGGGGTTGTGGTCTTTTTTGTAGTAAGCATCCAGTAAGTTTGTGTCACTGCATACTAATAAAGTCAGAACAGTTCCAGCTTTTCAGGATGTGTACTTACTCCAATCTCCGAGCTTCAAGCAGGGAATGCCTTTACATTTAGTTTTGTATTCACCGTGTTTTATAGCACTGCACAGAGTAAGCCATTCCAGGTGAAAACCTTACAGCTGCAAAGCAGTCTGTGTTTGAGAACTGAGATTTAAAATAGATTTAAAATAGATTTTAATAGATAAAAATTTAATAGATTTAAAAAGACAAGTCCAGTGACAAATAGAGAGCTTTTTTTTGAATAATAAGATGTGTTCTGAGAACCATAATTGCAGTGGTTGTCAATTCTCAAAATCTAATAGGGTGTTTTTTTAGGATCCTAGTCTGTTTTATACTGCCTTTTAGAGAATGGGTTACTTAGTCTGTAACATTTTTCTTCGTTTCTGTAAAAACAAAAGTTGTTGAAAACAAAACACTGAAGGCTCACAACAAAGACTTAGGTTACTGTTTAAGGGTTGTATTATCATTGCCATAGGCACACCAATGGTAACTAAATATCTTCAGATATTTTAAGAATTTAAAAGAGAGGAGGTGAGAAAGCCAAAGGAAAGAACTCTACACAGTTTAATCTATTTTTTAATTCAATGAAGAGATTTTTATTTATGCTGTTTAAAACTGTATACTCATTAAACTTGCCTACTTTGAGAATTATAATGATGTTGCCAGTTTATTAATCTTGAGATTAATCTTGAGTTTATTAATCTTGAGGGGTTTTGTGAGCTTTTACTTTTCTGTACTGAAGAATGTGGATAATATTTAAAACTACTGAAAATTTTTGTGGAATCTGTTGCAGTATTTAGTTCAATGTTTTCAAACTATTTATCAAGTGGTCTAAAGAGGTTTTATATGAAATTAATAATTTTGATGTTTTACTGTTTGCTTATGAAACAGTATGAATAATAATAGGATAGTTTCCTGTTTGCTGGTTGTGAAGGAATGAATAGGCTGCATAGTGCAAAGTATTACCAGGGGGTTGAGGAAGATGGTCCTTCCCTTGTAGCCAGCAATGGTGGTGTCACACCTGGAGCACTGTGTCCAGTTCTGGGCTCCTCAGTGCCAGGGACACGTGAACATACTGGAGGGAGACAGAAAAATATTTAAGGGACTGGAGCATCACTCCTATGAGGACAGGTTAAGAGAGCTCTGTATGGAATTATATGTGAAATTACTATCTGTTTTGATTTCTACAGACATATATGTACACGCTACCCACCCAAACACCCTTCATCATTCCAGATTTATGTATAGCAAGATAGTAAAAAAATTGACTTTATTATCGCTTTGGACTAAGCAGGTACAGAAGGAGAAATTTACTGTCATACTACTGTCATGACTAATCCTAGCCTTTCTTTGTTGTATAGTAGAGGATCCCTCCAGTAGACAGAGAAAGGAGATGCTCAAATAGCCTTCTGAATGGCTACAGGTAGAACTCTCCATTCACTAGATCTGAATTCAGAGAAGAATTCATCTAAATCAGACATTAGGTATCTGCCTTTAAAATGAATAATTTTTTTCTCCCTAAGTTTACTCCCAAATACTGACTGGTTAAAAAGTGACAATGTGACTGTTTTCTGTTTTGCATATGAACTACAGTTAATTTTCATAGTGTGATTTACAAAAAGATGGTTTATTCTATTTATTAAATAGATGGAAAAATATATGTGAATGGAAATGATTGTGAATACAGCATTTGTAGCTACACTTCTGCGTGCACAAGAATTATAGCATATTTATAGACTAAGGTAAAACATACTTGACTACTGTCAAGTAACTTACCTGATGTAAATATTACAGAAGACTAAGTTCAAAATAATGTTTATACCATTTAACTTATTTTTCATAAAAGCAAGCAAGTCTTCAGTATCCGATTGTATCTGGTGTGTTAGAGGACAATCTCAATTAAATCCAGTGTACAGTTAAACTATGACTGGCAGTTAGATATTCATGTGGATTGCCACACAGATCTGTTAACAGGCATATTATATGAAATTAAAATGTCAATGTTTCCCATTTACTGTAATGAAAAGCATCACAATGAATTTTAAAAATATCAGGCTTGTTATGCCATGTTAAGAAAAAAAAAAAAATAAAAGCCCCTGGTCTGCACAATGAAGGCAAAAAATTGGAAATTTACTATAAGGAATTCTGACAACATTGCATTTGCTTTCAGCGATACTTTTGCCTTTATCTATTGAGCAGAAATATAAAATTATGTGTACCAACTTCAAAGTCTTCTAAGCATATATTATGAACAAAAGTTTTATTTGCTCACATTTCATACCATTTGTTACATTTATCATAAGTTGCAAGAGGAGACTAAATGTGTTCACAGCAAAAACCTTGGCAAATTTCAACAAAAAAATCAATACATTTTTTTCACAAGGCTTTTAAAGATAAGCTTTATTCGTGAAGATTTTACTGAAGAGATTAGTTCCATATGAATAGTTCATTTCATTGATGTAATTTCAGTTTTATCTTGTACTTTAATCTAGCAGAAAGCTTTCAAAAAGATGACAGTCACTTAGGGAAATCTATTGTCATGAAGATATTACAAGTCAAGGTAATTTCTTAAGAGAAACAAGTGTTCTTATATGCTGATAAAGGAATAGTTTAACAGGTAGGGATTGAGTTTTCAATCCAAGAATTTAAAAGTATTAGTCAAATGGTTATTGAATTGCTTAATAATTCAGAACATTTCAAACTTAATATTAAGAAAATGTTCCTACACAGAAAATGCATAAAGAACCTTTGCTGAGCAGCAGCTGCTTATGATAAATTGATTTATTACTGTAAAATTTTGATTCACTCTCATAGTCTAGGAAAGGGCATCCTAAGTGAGATTCATAATGACAAACCTTGCTCAGAAACACTGTTGATAAAAATAGGTAAATACATGCTGAAGTGACATTTGAGAAAGAATGACAGGATCACTAATGAAAACATTAATGGTTTTTGCAGTTCTTTAAGCTGCAAACTAGTTTGAAAAGGCACATTTGATTTTTATTCCTGTTTGAATCATTTAGATTCTACTACAATAAAATTGGGGATCTAATTTAAAATATATGGCTGAAACCTGTCAGAACACCAGAACTTTTTTTATTTTCTAAATATAGGACTCATTAATTTCTGTGTATATCCTATCAATTTGTTTAATCTCTGTGACCCTTATCACTCCTTACATAGCTACTGTCATCTTTTTAAGCCTGTGGCACTTCCATCCTGTGTTCTGATGTTATTTTAATATTACGAAATATATGTTATCTCTAGTCTACTGACAAGAAGAATTTATAAAGATGTTTTCTTAGAAATACAGAAAAAGATAATACTGGAATTTTTCAGCAAAAATCTAATAAATTTGAAATTTTGG
This sequence comes from Trochalopteron elliotii, assembly GCA_024734555.1. Taxonomy (NCBI): domain Eukaryota; kingdom Metazoa; phylum Chordata; class Aves; order Passeriformes; family Leiothrichidae; genus Trochalopteron; species Trochalopteron elliotii. The sequence continues at coordinate 1,395,974 of JANPWX010000016.1, forward strand.
TTTCATCATTCAAGCAAACTTCTCATGGATTTCAGAGCTCGAATCTGAATATTTTTTCCAATGAAACATTTAAACTACCTCATTAAAGAGCAATAAATAATATGGTTTACATCAAATAGTTGCCCATTCCAATTTTGCCATATTGGAACTATTTTTAAATACTTTGTGACTGATTTGTGCTTTTACATCAATTCCTCTCAACCAAGTAAAAAAAAAAAGTAATTGTTTTGCTTTATTTATTTTTAATTCTGGATAGCTTCACCTCTCTGAATTTATGTGAAAATCATTTATTATCATCCTTTTGAGAATCTCTGCTGAATATCTTGAAATCTCTTAGTATTCATAGGACCTTGCTGCGCTTGTTTACTAAAATGTAATTAAGGAGAGAAGTCTGCAGGTTTGATAGAATTTGTTTTCAGATAAATCATCAACTCTGTCAGAGTAAATTAGGCATCTCATCCTGAACTTCAGATATTTCAATTGGAACACTTATCCTGTTGGTGAAAAAGACGTTTCTGTCAGGAATGTTCTGTGTGTGTGGCTCTAATTGGTCCAGTTTCACATTAACGCATGAAAGAATCCTTTGTCACTCTTCTATTCACAAGTTGCACAAAGAAATATGGCAAAACCCTCATTTCTCCTGTTTGCATTCATCTCAAAACAAAAAGGAAAGATAAACAATTGTGACCTTTTTTTTTTGACAGAACACAATTTAAATAAAACTAATGTCATACCCAGAAAAATATCAAAATTAAAAGTTGCCTTCTCTTGATGTATTTGCAAAATAAATGTTAGAAGCAAGAGCACTTGAAGCAAATGAAAATGCAAAGGATCAACTTTTTCCTACCAAAAGGAGATTAAATACAGCATAACTGAATCCATCACATGGCCCATTCATTCCAATATCCTGTTTGCTATATTATGCAAGATTGTTCTAGGAAAAGCCACTAAACCCCAAGTAACATAAGTATGATGCAATTACATACAACTTTCCAATTTACAGAAAATAACACCCAAGAACAACACTGACAATCTCTGCAAAAGCTCTAATTTGCTATAAATAAATGTTCTAAGCAAACACAAAATAAGGCCGATCCTGTTATGCATGTGAAATGAGAAAGACCATGAGAAGCATCCCATCTGTTTGCAATCATGAGCTCTGTGTGCTCTCTTGAAAGTTGTATAGCTGCTTTTTGGTGGGGTTTTTTTGAGTCCTCCTACCTTTGTATCTGACCATCCAATTATTCCATGCTACATCTGGTCAAGGTAACAGGGTGTTTTGTATATGCTGATATGAAAATTATGTGAACTGTAATAAATTAAAAAAAAAAAGTATTCATAGAAATAAATTTGTAAATCCTGTTGTACCCTAAATCAAGCTCATCATTAACCCAAACTAACCCAAACCCAAGTGAGATTTAGGGGGTTCTGGTATGAATCTGCAATTTGGTGTGGCCTGATCCATAATAAAGGCTGCGCTTTTCATGGCCAGGATGATCCTTAAAACAGCACAGCTACGTTCCGACATTGTTGTGCCTCATCCAGTAAATCTCCCAAGACACTATATACTATAGCATTTAAGCTTGCCCAGAACTTCTAATTCATCCCCATAGATCAAGTCAGAAGAACAAAGTAAGAGATGAGCTCATACTTTTACCATATAAATAAGTAGCATTAAACAAGGAGAAGTTACGTATTTATACCATGAGTATACAGAATGTTAGCAATGTGTTCATATGCAAAACAGAAAACTACAAAAAATATTAGCAGAAGCAACTGCAGTAAATATAAGTAAGAAAATTAAGAAGATTCCACTAAACTTTTTTCTAAATCTGTTCTAAATGTAGTTTTGCATATAAGCATTTTCAGAATATGGTTATACAATGAAACATGCTAATTTTTATTTATTTAACATATGGAGAGAAAACACTTGAGTGCCAAAATGAGAAAAAAAAATTGACTTTCAGTGCTTGATTTATGTAGACAAATTAAATTGAAATTAGCGCATAAGGCCTCCAAGCTTTTGAATTCAAAATATCATGAAGGTCATGTCCTGTCTTTCACAGATTATTTTGAGATACAAACCAAATTATTGCAAAACTTAGTATCTAATCCATCTGTCTTTTGCCTAAAGTGTTAAATATTTGTAGAAAATAAGGAAATTTTAAAAGAAAACAAAAGGGCAGTGCTTTAAATTTAACAATTTAAATTTAACAATGAACCAAAGTCTTTTGGTTCAATTGCACAATTTTCACTTTGTTCATCTCTGACTCATGAAGGCCTCCCGGACCACCAAGTAGTTAAAACCATGAAAATTAAAATGAAGCATATGGTTATGCTTTCACTGGATAGTGATGTTACTTAATACATTGTAACAATTTTATTAAAACTCTGATAAGGCTAAAATAAGTTAATGTTCAGTTAAAATAAATGAATGGTAAGTTTAATCCTTGCAGAAATATTCTAAGCAAACAGTTGATAAAATAGCTACAAAAAATACTACAACTTCAAAGTTAAAAATGCAATATTAAAAATTCAGATTTGCTTGCAGAACCATAATCTTGTCTTTTTTATTTTGTTCCTCTTCCACCCTTGACTCCTTGTATAAGACTCATAAAGTTGTTTCATTACATAATAATAACAGTAAGCATGTGACTATATTCTTGGCATTATGCAATTTCTTAACATTTTCTCTTTGTTTAATGTCAAGGTAGATTCAAAGTCCAAGAATCTTAGCCTCAAATATTACTAGAGTTCAAATAATATGGTAATTCTAGGTTGACTGGTTGTGACTTGACACTGGAAGACTGGACACTGCTTTTTGAATAAAATGTGTTGAATTTGCTGATGTTACTCTAATTTTTCATTATATGAATTTCAGTCATGTTCCTTGTATTCAACTAAAACATTTCTATATCTGTTTTTCTCTTATTAATTAAAATAAAGGGCTTATCTGTTTTCAGATATGTATACATTTTCTGAAATTGCATCCAGCCTAGCATTAAAATCAATTACTTAGTATCCATTGGCATTAAAATCCTAGCATTAAAATCCATTCCTGTCTGTAAATCTGGTTAACAAATCAAAAATCTATATTAAACAGCTTTCTTATATAAGCCCCTACAAGGGAGCTTTTACATCTTTTTTTTTCCTGTTCTTCATCCCCAGTATACTCTGATCCATCTCTTTGCTTTCCATAAGTCCTTCTCCTACACGTCTCATAAGAAATCTGACACGTGGCCACAGTTTCTTTAAAATAATCCTAGAATGCTCTTTCTCCTGCATCAAATAATGTCCTCTACTCTTGTAGCAAGTAAGCCCCTGTGTTTTTCATGATTTTACAGGTATGAAGAATTCCTTCTCCATTTTCCTTCAAAAACCCCATGTTGGCAATATTTGAATTATTCTCTCTGATGGATCTATGGGCAGCTGATTTAGTGGTGTGGGCTTACATTGGTCAGGTTGCTCAGTTTCTCCACAGTCTTTATTACTTGATAAAGGAAAATCTTTTTTTTAATATCTTGAGAAGTATTCAAAGGGTAAAGCAAAGAATATGATCAGATTTGAGAAAGGCCTGACTTAAAATTACAGGAAGGGCAAAAATGAATTTTTCATTACTTTATGAGAAATGCTCCTGAAAGGAAGGAATTTTTATTTGTCATAATTTTTTTGTTCATCTTGTCCAGAATGGGTAGATAAATACATATTAGGCTTAAATTCAAGCAAAGCAGATTAAAAGTTAGATAAACTTTCTAACAGTATGAATGAGGAAAAGAACAATATGTTTCCCTAAGCAGTTATGAAGTCTCTGCCATTGCCTTTGAAATCTCACTCAAAATCATCAGAAATACGGTACAAATCACATTCTTTTCTTGGAGTAAGAAAAGGAAATAGGTGACCCGTTAAGGTCAGTACTTTATGGTTTTCAGGATGGAAATTTAATTAAGAAGAACATAATTGGAGAAGAAGACAGTGGTATATCATAATTGCTGCTTTTATAAGCAATATTGCTTGTAATCTGAGAATGATTATTACAGACTGAGAGGGTGTAGTGGTTTAACATCTGCTGGGATTTAAATTCCAAATAAGATGCTCCCCTTCCTCCCTCCCCCTCCTGTGACAGAGGGACAAAGGCAGTGACTACAGATTGGGATAACAATTTACTGAAAGCAAAAAGCAATGGAATAAGAATCGTACAGTAATAGCAGCAATATTAGTAACCAAAGTGTACAGAGGAGAAGGTGCTTTACACACCAAAGGTGTTGACACCTTCTGTGAGTTCCGCATGGCTGGCGGGACCAAGACAAGATGGCGGACATCCCTGCAGCTCCACAGAGACACGCAGCAGTTCATGAGGAAAGACAAGATGGCGGCTGCTCTCTGCCGCCACCACCACCCTCCCCGAGTCCCGGATAACAGAAAACAATGAGAAAAAACTGTGAAAACTGGAGCATCTGTATTGTGCTGCTCACTCTTCTGGACTGCTGTGCTCTGCTGGTTCAATTCTGCACAGTGCTGCTGCTTTGGACTGCTCAGGCCCCAGTGTTCGGAACTCCATTACCTGTGGTTGTATTACTTTTGTCACTTACCTGAATGTGATATTTTGAATGTCTTTAAAGTCAGTTTCTATCAGCTACAGGTGTAAATTATTTTCTGCCATGTTAGAAGACTCTTCAGTTGTTGATGCAATTAAAAGTGTTAGAGTAATTATTTATAATTGCAAAAGCTGTTCCTGTTCAAGAGTAAAATTGATGTAATTGTCAAAAGGACTGGAATATTTGTGTGTTCTGGATGCAGTAAACAAAAAAATTAATTAAACACCTATTAGAAAAGCAAATACTAAAAACTGTGGAGTGACATATGTCATCTAGAAATAGGGACTTAGTCAGGAGTTTCCTGACTACTCTTTATTTTCTAACCCATAACATTCCATACAGTGCATAATGAGGAAAAATAAAAACTATACCTTTTAAGAAAAAAATGCCTGTTCACAGGAGCGCTGCAAGAAGTCCCCTACTGCTCAATTTCTGATGTCCTCCTGTTCTGAAACAAAAATATCTAACCTGCTCCCTTCCTCCTGCTCTGGAAAACTGTTGAATTTGTCAGTTCACTCAGATCGAAGTGCTGATTTGCAATGCCTGGATAAAATATCACTATATATTAGAAACAGCTTTAGATGTGTAAAAGATGCTACAAGAATGTCTTTCATAGACATTCTTTCAAAGACAGAAAAAGAGGGAACATGGCATAAGAGAGAAATTTGTATCAGGCTAGAATGCGACCAATAATAAGGTAGAAATGAAGATGGTGAACAGTTCTCAGACTTACACAGTATTTTTTATCTCATCTTCTGAAAATACTTTGTGAAGAGAGCATATTATTCCCACTGTTGTGATTGAGACAAAGGCTTTCAGGTCTTAGTAGTCAGGCTTACTATGCCAAGAACAGATATAACTGGAAATTTGAAATATAATTTTAATGTAATACAGGCTATTCCTTACAAGTACAGGTTCTCTAAGTTTCTATCCCAGTGTCCAACACTATGCCAGAGGCTATGTAGGTGACAGGATGGTTACACTCCAAGGGTTGCTGGCAACAGCTCAATGGCCAAATGGAGACCAGTGGTGAGTGATATTTTTCAGGGGTCAGTGGTGGGACTGGCACTGTTTAACATCTTTGTTGGTGACATGACTGTGGAACCAAGTGCACCTCAGCAAGTTTGCTGATGACAACAAGATGTGTGTTGCAGTTGACACACTTGAGGGAAGGGATGACATCCAGAGGGACCTTGACAGGCTTGAGAGGTAGAGCTATGCAGGTGCTTTTAAGAAAATAGCAATCATCCCTGTATCTCCTAGGACTAAGATGAAAGTGGCCTTATACTCAAGGGTTAAGCTATTTTTTATTATGAGGTCATCCTATTCTGTGTCATCCTGTATAAATACATCAGCTTGCTCTGATTCCATCAATTTTGGAGCTGAGAAATTCTGGTCTAGAGATGCAGTATTTGTCATTTGGTTGTGGAAATGGTTCCTACAGTATGCTAGTATTTGTATTTTGTATGTGAGAAGTGGATTATGTATCTGATAAAAAAGAGATACCCTACTGAGATCAAAAACCAGAGAATATCAATGAGATTCCATGTTTCATTTTTATATACTGCACAGTAGTCTTATCAAGCAAGTGTAATGGAGAAATAAATGCAGTTTTTTAGTGAGTAAATTATTTTCTTTCATTCTCATCTTTTTATTTATGACAATGATTGAATTTAATCAGAACGAAGCAGAATTTGCTTTAGTTTTTTGCAGCATGCTGTGTTTCAAAGGCTAAAATTTATCAAGATTGTTCCCACTAACTAGCTGTCACAGATCACAGGAACAATGCCTTTCTCTGACCTCATGTAACTTCTGTGTAGGAATCTCTATGATCAAAGAAAGAAAAAAGAAAACTTTTAATCAAAAGTCAACATGAAGAACTAATGACTCAGACTATGTTATCTAGATACATGATGAGCAGAAGATGGAAATTATCTCTGTTTTACTACTGTTTTATCTTCAGTTCTCTCTAAGTTTCTTCCTTCAAAATGATGTTTGTGTTTTACAAATACTTTTTTATTTATTGCTTCATAAATTATAGTATTTGGTTAAAAATACAGGACTTTTTATATGACATCAGTCTCCAAGGGCTTTATGGGGTTTGCAAACACAGAAGTGATAGTAATTTACAAAAATTAGTCTGGTATTTAGAATATCATCTCTTGTTAATAGCTTCATAAATCTTTTGTCTGACTCCAGAGCCAAACAAGAGGTTTTGAATCTCAGCAGGTTCTCATTTTATTTCCAAGCCTTTCCCTTCCTAAAAATTCCCACTGAACATTTCCGTAAAACATACCTGCACAGGAATTCTACTAGTGGAATATCTAAAAATAATTATATTTCTTTTTCATTACTAAATTTTTCCCCTTATTTCACACTGTTGTTATTGCAGGCCTCCAGCAGGCTGTCTGGGGCCCTTTTACACTCCTACTAAAAAAAATTTATGGCATCTGAGTAGCTGATGTAGATAGACTTCAGAACCTTGATGTTATTAAAATTCACAAATACTATTATGTCCGGAGTAAGACACTGCATTTTTTCAAACTTAAATTTTGCTTAATAAAACAAGTCCTAGACACAGCATTGAGGGGGAAAATTTATGGGAAGATATCTTTCTGAAAGGATTTCTTCAGCAGCATGTACCATTCATATACACAAGTATGTGTTCAGATATTGTTATTAGTGTCACAGGTAAGAATTACGAATCTGCCACATTATTTCTGCTTTTTCTTCCATTTTCCAAAAAATAATCACTGTTTACTGTAGAAGCTTGAGGATACCAAGTACTTCAGATCCTGCAGTATTTCTATTCTATTATTTCAAAGTTTCCTTTGTATATTAAAATTTTCTATTAAACACAGTATTATGTAACTCTCTTTACTATATCACTGTATTTCCAACCATGCTGATGCTCAAACAATAGACTGTCTACTGCTCTAGGACTTTTACATACATATAATAAAAAAAGAAGTCACTAACTGTATCTATTTACAACATCCTGAAAGACAAAATGGACATAAAATATACAGGTGAAAACTTGAGAGAACACAGGATAGGGAAATAAAAACTACCCAGGTTTCTTGTACTCCTTATGTATGAAGGAAATGTAGTTCCAAGTTGGGTATTTTTCAGCTATGCCTTTCTGCTTCATGAACCTTATGAGTTTCTGAGCAAGTTTGTAGATGGAGCATATCAGGTTACACACATCTTTAGCATGTTTTTGCATATGGAACTTCTCATAGCACAAAATAAGTTACAGAGAAATGGTTCACAGCTTTTCCTTCCCTATACTACACCAATTTCTTCAAAATAAATATTTAGGGGAGGATTAGACCTTGCCTTACATTGAGGCAAGAAGATTGCCTTACATTGAGGGTATTTTCTCTGTCATGACTCTAATATTGTAGATACTCTTTACAAATGGAGCCTTCTGTTTCTATTTAGTGTTATCACCTTGTTGGCACAAAAATAGAAATGGGAGCAAAATGGTTTATTATAATATACACAGAGTAGGTAAGAAAAATGATGATGGTTTTAAAAGTGAATCAGGGAAATTAATTATGCTTTCTCTCAATATTCTGAAAAATGACAGGTAAAAATCTAGTTCTCTCAAATTCTCTGGTTAATTTCATGGGACAGGATCCTTTCTGTATTGTCCCTTCCAAAGTAACAATTTTCCATAATATGTGGGTCATTCTTTTTCCATTTATATGGCAAAATCTTATGGGCTTTTAACGCTTATGGTATTTCAAATAGCATGTCAGTGGAGTTGATGTTAGAGAGCCTTATATTCCTATTAATTTTGTAAAGAAAGGTGGTGTAATACTCATGCCAAATAATGGCCATGGTGGATTTCAAGTAAACATTAGTGTTTTTCTTCAATAAGAGGTCTTATAACTGATGACCAGGCAGTATCAGAAAAAAATTTACAAACAAATAACTGTTTATTCTGACACAAAGCTAGAACTAAAAGTCTTTATTCTAATCAATTGTTAGCAAGCTCTATTCAGCTTGCAAGTAAAATAAGAGCAACCTCTTTGTTTGCTAACAGTTGTCTTCCCTTGATCAGTTTTACAACTGTTATTTTTTTAGCGTATTTCTTCTTATCAGTTCTGCTTCCTTATTTACATATGTCATGGTAATAAAGCTAGTAAACACTGTTCTCAAAAAAATAAAGTTACAAAAAGTAAAAAGTACTTTCCTGTCATCTAGTTCTTTATCGTGATCAATGAGCTATCAAATCTATTACCAGAACTTTTATTTTAGATACTTTCTTGATGTTTGTGTGCTACAGAGACGACTCATCAGCCAATAATGCTATAAGATAAAGTACTAATAGAATTTATGTAATTAAACTAAATAGAAATAGATTATCTGTACTTCCTTTTTGATTGTTTATTAATAGGTTAAAAAGTATTAATAGTGAATCATGTTCTGTATATTATTGAAAAAGAAAGATATCCAATAGGAATGGTGGGGGCGTTATATATCATGAGACACATTTTAACAATGAATCCTCTCAGACAGTTACCTCTTTGGGAAAACTTCATCACTCTCCCAGTCTTAATTAAAGAAATGGGTTATCAGTGCATAGTGAAAATCACTTATTATTTCAAGGTGTGGTCTAATGTTTGAGATTGCTGATCAAAAGCAGTATTTCACACAATAAATTCTTCTCAATCTTTTATCAAACTGCTTGATAATAGGGTTTATTTACAGAATAAACATCTGCCTTCATGACACATATATGGGAATAAATAACCCATACTGTTAGTTTTGGCATGAAATGCATATCTCGAATGATGGTATTGATCTGTATTCTGTACACAAACCTTTATGCACGTAACCACAGTGTAAAATGAATTAAAACCCTGGTTTATTTAGCACTGTTCAAACAACCTGTTAAGTAACCCAAGGGTTAATTCTGTATTTTCACCTGAAAAATTGTACTGCCTCTTTCCTTTATAATGATAGATACCTGAAGTTATCAAAAAGGACAAAACACATTATCATGGGTACAACAGAACTGGCATGTCATTAAACTGCTTCTCATCAGCTAATTTGGGAACTGATTGAATAAATACTGCAAAAATCTTTTCCACCTCAAAGGAAGGAACACTAATTCTACAGCTCCTGTTGATGGGCTCACATCTAATTGGAATAGGCAATAACTATCAAGTGTACTGTTTTATAGAGCTTATTGAGATAATAAGTAGCTTTAATATTGTCATTTTCAAGCCATGCCAATCTCTTTCTGCAGTAATTTCTTATCTGTATCAGTATGTAGATGTGTTGGCTGGTGAAGTCCTGTACAGTTGGTTGTAGGTTCTTTGTGTTAATATTTTCATAGCAGGGTAGTAGATTTTTATCTGTGCTTGAGGTTGTATTTTTCTTTCTTTCAGGGGTTTTCTTTCTTCAGATATTCATTGATACTGAAGTGGCACCTTTTATATTGATATTACACATTGAGGACTGTCACCACAGTCACTGTCAGTTCAGAGTACTTATAGGCTGTATAAATATATATAAATAAAACAAATAAATATAAATTGGTAAATTGATAAACAAAGGTATTTTTTAAAATCTGAGAGTAAAAAGACAATCGCTTTATTTTATTTTAAATAAAGGAGTAAAATCATACCAAAAAATCTTCCTCAAAACTTATATGAAAACAATTTTTAAGGGAAATTTATAAGTTTTCTAATTGAAAAAATAACTCATTTTGTTTAGAGATGTCAGAACTTTCTTTTTAAAATTTAACATTATCATTCATAATAATAAAAATAATAATGATAATAATAATAATAATATTTCTCATTAAGGATAACAAAATATGTACAATTTTTATTTATTTCCAAATGTCCACATGGCTGTAGACTCTTTCTACATCTCATATTAAACAAGCAATAAAGATTCCCATAACAGGAATATTTTTTCCATAGCATTTTTAACACTTTGATGGCCCAAACCAATGTGGAAAAAACATGAAATTTTCTAATTAATGTGAAGTAGTTTTATTTAGAGTGGACTACAACTGTACACTGAAAGCAACTCTTTTAGAGCGTGTTTCAAACAGCCCATCTTTCAGCAGATCTATAATAATTATTCATTTCGTGATATTTTTTCTGAAATCATGGTTGAATGTCAGATTTATCTCTAAAAGAGGCTGCTTCTCAGGTCTTTTGAGGCATGATGTAAAGAATGTCATTGTGGACTTACAGGATATTTCCAATGATAAGAGAGACCTAAACTCCATGCTTTCTGTACTGCACCTACAATGAATCAAAAAATTGCTTTCTATAAAAATATGTTAAAAGTAAAGGAGTCAGGAGTGGAACTTAATCTTCCATGGTAGGCAAGACTATTATGACTCATTTGTCTTCTTAATATTATTTTTCTCATACTTGTTGGTGGAAGTATAAGACATCTGCTTTCTGAAGTGGGACACGAAGGGATTGCAGAGGGTCCTCCCTGTGTTAGAAGTGCCTAAAGCACCAGACACCAGACAATGAAGATAGCACTGCATGAATGCATTGAGGTTCCTGCACCCTAGGCTAATATTGAAAGAAATTGTCTATTATTGTCTATTAACCACTTTTTTTGGGTTTTTTTTTTGAGCACATGGAGATATAAGAAACCTCCACCTGTTATCATGAATTAAGATAGCTTTCCAAAATGTCCAATATTTAGCTTCCTCAAGGAGTATTGAGAAAAGAGCATCATGTTTCTGGACTCAGAAATCTCTGTGACTTTTAAGTCAGGTGTTGGTGGACTTATGTATTGAATACTTGTAGTTCCAAAAAAGAGTATTCAGGATTATACTGCAACTGAATATCAAACAAACACGTGTGACAGTTTAATGTACCTTTCATGCATTTGGCATTTCAGTCTCAGGTGTGATTCAACACAGATGCTCTTTCTCCTTGGCTGCAAACATAGAGCACTTCTTCCCCTCTGCAATTTTCTACTACAGGAAAATGTTCTCTGTAACTTTGACTAGAAAATGATGTTTTGGAGCAAGAGGCACAACCACATGAGACCACAGATTTCCATTTAAGAATATAATTTATTCTTTTTAAAACTGCTTCCTATATAGCTGCATCTGATTTGGGCAGTGGTAGAACAGTCAGTGTGATGCTACTTAACATGCCATTTTGATGAGAAAAGGAAATCTAATTGTTTTCCCTTAGGTTTTGAACATCTTATGCTGCTAAATGCAAATTTCTCATATAGAAATAATTGTAGTTGAAGCTGAATCAAGTATTTATTACATGTTTTATTACCTCCAACCCCCTTCTGTCCCTAATATTCTGAGATAATATTTAAAACCAAGCATTATCGATCAATAGAAACACCAGTGTGTTGGCATTCCAGTGATCCTGGTATTTTTTTGTTATTTTCCTGAAATTAAATAGCTAAGAAAGGAAAACTATACAGTGTAATGTGGAAGAACTCAAGGCAAACCAAAACTACTGATCAGGGGAAGAAGAAATCTCTTGGTTTACCCCAAAAGTTTTGTTGAAGAATCTTTAGATGTTTCATTTTCTCTGAGGATTAAGGATTCCATCTAGTCCTTCTTCTTATTAAGGAAAGCAGGACCAGGTAAGAACACATGTATTATTAGTAGTATGTTGACAGCCTTTTTTATTTAAAATACACATAAATAACAAATATTTACCCAATTCCAATGCTCTTTGAGCAGTGTTTAAATAAACTCATACAGTGACAAGCATTATGCTACTGAGCATTATGCTACTGTGGGTACATTCATGTCTTAGATTATTTTTTCCCAAGGACAGCTATAACTTCTGCAGAAAAGTCAATTCAAGAACACATTTTGAATTTTGGTATTTCAGAACATGTTCAAATCACAAGGGAACAGAATTGCATGCCGTATTTGAAAACTTGTGGGAGCCTGATAGTTAAAAATTAGTAGAACTTTTTCTTTATGATGACTTGAAAAATCAGGGTTTGCTTCTACTTCCTTAGATGTAAAAAAAAAATAAAATAAAGAAGCAATTTGGGAATGAAAAACACCACTTACAACATCTGACCAGGAACGTGTAGATTTTTACATTAAAAGGAAATGGATTCTTTGTAGAGGTTCCTACAGAAGTCTCTCAATATTTTTACATTACTTTTTAAATAAAGAAATTGCAATCAGTTCCACTTTATTAAAATTGAAAGTTTAAATCTAATTACTTTGACATATTAGAAAGTGAAATAAATGAGTAGCTATGTATAACTAGAGATACTCTCTCTGAGTAAGTTTATCTATAAATAATTTAAGCATTCTCTAATTATTTAAAAATAGAAATAAAAACTTTTCCTGTTGCTTCGCAGGGTATAAGGGTAATAGTTTATTAGTCTACAGGTTAGATGCACAAATTCCTTAGGGTAGAATTTGGCAAGAGATTAAAGCACTTGAACTCAAATGTCTGTATGTTAATGCCTACATGTGGAAGATGCCTAAACTTCCCTTAAGTATGTCAGGCAATACTCTAAATCAGGCAATACAATGTCAGGCAATAGTCTAAAATGACCTAGAAATCCATTTAGCTCATCAACCAGCCCAGCAGCAATGCAATTCACTTGCTTAAGCATATCCTGGGGTATCTGAGAATGGAATTGTCAGATATGGCAAAAGACCTGTTGAAAGCCACTCACTTTTGGTGAATGAAGTGAATTAACTTAGTGAAGTAGCTATGCTGTCTGCATACACATGTGATTCAAGTGCCTTGGTCTCCTCCTGAACTTCAGCCAGGTGTGGAGGCTGAATTCAGCATTTCAGTTGTTTCACTGTAAATGCCCACAGTCATATGAGATGTCTTAAGGTTAACAAACAACTCCAACAAATGCTTGGAAGACCTGACTCATAAAAGCTACAGAAAATATTTCCCTTCTGCAATGAGAGGTAAACTGTTTTAAGATGTACAAATGTCATTATATTCTTGTATTTAAATAATCAAATGAAGAGCCAAGTCCTTGGGTTCAATCTAGCTCCCTGCTGGTAGGCATCAAGTGTAGGCATCAAGACAAGACTGCATCAGCAGATAGATTGGCTGCTGGATGGGATATCTCAAATGACCCTGTGCACCCAGGTATGGCCAACCAAATCATAACCTACTTGTCCCTAAAAGCTCCCAAATTAAATATCTGGGTACATTGGTTCCTTGGCCAAAATTTTCTCACTCGGGGACATAGAAGGACCAAAATTACTCTCAAAACAGGTAGCAACAAAACCACTTTGCCTTGCTGTTTTTTTCTATAAATACACTTAAAGAAGGAAAAAAAGAACAATCCAAACATTTGAGCATAAACATAAGGATGACAAGGTATTGATTCATGTGAGTCTTGCCATAAAAGGCCCTTTTCCTCAGAATTTTTCTTATAAACATGACAAGGTATTGGTCTAGACTTAGATGACAATAAAATTGAATGAAAATTAATGGTAAAGGAAGTATATCCTAGGTTGTATTTCAGATGAAGTACAATATCCCTAGAAGTAAAATGTAAAGGTTCATTTGACTATTGAAGGAAGGTGAAATTTGTAAGAACAACATTGCTTGTACTGTTACAACTAGCAGAAAAAACCCAGAACATAAGTGTCAAATAATGAATTCTTCCCAGAACAGAATATTGATACTTAGGGACAACAGAAAGACAACCAATGAATTTTTTTTCCCTTTTCAAAAACTCTAAAGTGGAATTAAAATGAGCTGAAAATAGCAAAAATCTGTGTTTTGTTTGACTAAAAATAATTCGATCAATTTCCATTATTTTGTTTCTTTCCGAAGCGTGAAGGAAGAATAGCTGCAGTTATTTTCTGATAGAAGCATTCCTCACTTCACAAGTAGGCAAATAAGTATTCTTTGATTCACTGACAATTTTTCCTACATAGATCTATCATGTTTGTCCTCAGTTTCTTTAAGAATTTCACTGTTGTGAAATTAAAACCCCTAGGGAAATCTGAGACTGACAAAGTGGTACTGTCTCTCTCCTCAATTTCTCCTCCTGGATTTAAATAAACACTGTGCAATCAAAATCAAAGAAGGCTGTTCAATAAATGTAGGATGACTTATGTTTTTTCATATTTTTTTTTATGTTTCATATCTCAGTGGCTGCCAGAGTGTCTCGATTAATTGCTTCTATTTTTATATATAAATAATATTTGTCAGCAGCTTGAAATTATCTGGTGAGGAAGTTATGTCACTTTCCAAAGATAAACAAATAGATGGATTCAGCAACACATCTTCTGCTAAAATTATTACCTTTGGATACATCTTTTCCACTACCTTTCTAAAGTGACTAGGTTCTGTAGAAGCAATAGTAAGTATTGATTAGCTCCATCAAGTCATCTATGAATCAAAATACTTAATTTAAAAAATATACTATCATTAATATCTGATTTCAAAGGGAATATAATACAGTAAGTTTGGGAATAGTAGTTAACCACCAGTGAGATTTTGAACTGGACAGTGGAAATCTTTTCAGAGAAATGAGAAATACTAATTTCATTGAATAACTTGAAAATTTTCAGATTATGTATTTTTCAATTTATCTTCTTCTGGTGAACAGCAGAAAAGGTACTCTAAGAATTCAAATGGCTATACATTATCAGACTTGAATTTCATCTGTAAGCACCCTTTTTTCAGTCCTTGCACTTACCTGTATGCAAAGCCTTTGTATATTCTATAAGTATTCTAGTTTATCTCAGAGCATCCCCCTCACAGCGGCATTTAGGATATGGTTATCCATATTTCTGAGTTCCTGAAGAACTGTGTTACGTCCTAAGTTCTTAAAAGGCTGCCTGTTTGGGGCAGTGTGTTACCTGAGGTAATCTGCTCATCTGAGTACTACAGCTTTTCAAATACAGCCTTCCTGCCATGTGATTTAAGCAGATTACAAATCCCTGGATTTATCATAATACTGAAGGAAACACACTTTGTTTGTTTGTGAGTACAAAATACAGTTGTGTTACAAAAAAAAACAACTGAGTAAAAAATAAACAGCCTTCTAGGCAGATGTATGCAAGCGTAGACTGGGCTGCAGTCCTTCAGGATAAACCTGCTCCTGTGTGGGAAATTGCCCCAGCACCGGGGGTGCTGCCTCCCACAGTGTCCGTGGGGCTGTTTCTCACTCCTTCCTCCCTCACTCTGCCTCGCAGCGCTTTGCCCTTCCTTACACACACAGTCCCCGAGGTGCCCCTGCCCCGGCCCTGGCTCAGCCGCGCCCTGAGGTGGATCCGGCTGGAACCGGCTGTGTCCGGCTGGAACAGGCTGTGTCCAGCTGGATCCAGCTGTGTCCAGCTGGGGCAGCACGTTAGACATGCTCTGGAATTGTGTCACTTAATTTGTCACATAGAACAGCTGCTCATACAGACATGTTATCACATAATGAAAGAACAAGAATAAACAGATTTGCTACATATGAAAGGTACAAAATTTCTAAACTTTCTATTTTTTTCAGCCGATGCATAAATCATTTGCTAATGTCAATGAAACATTTGATGTGATGAATTTTCTTGGAAGCAAGTTGCAAATACTTTCCAGAGCACTTTATGTCATATACAGCTTTCCATCTGTTCTTGCTTTAGTTGGGTGTTGTGGTCTAACTCCAACCAGCAGCCAAGCCCCATGCAGCTGCTCACTCACTCCAACCTGCAAGATCAGGGAGAGAATCAGAAGGGTAAAAGATAAAAACCTGTTGATAAAGACAGTTTAATAGGGAAAGCAAAAGCTGCACACACAAGCACAGCACATCAAGGAATTGATTCACTTCTTCCCATGGGCAGGCAGATGTTCAGCCAGCTCCAGGAGAGAAGGGCCACATCACATGTAATGGTTAAAAGCATCATCATTCCAAACATCTCCCATCTCCTTCTTTATCATATGGACTGTAATATCCCTCTGGTCACTTTGGATCACCTGTCCTGGCTGTGTCTTCTCACAGACTCCCATGCACCCCCAGCCTCCTTGTCAATGTGGCAGTATGAAAAGCAGAAAAGGTCTTTGCTCTGTCTAAGCCCTGCTCAGCAGTAACAAAAACATAGAGTCACAGAATCACAAAATCAGGTAGATTGGAAAAGATCTTTGAGATCATCAGGTCCAACCTATGATCGAGTCCACCTTGTCAGCTGGACCATGGCACTGAGTGCCCCATCCAGTCTTTTCTTAAGTACCTCCAGGGACAGTGACTCCATCACTTTCTAGGGCAGCTCATTCCACTGCCCAATCAGTCCTTCTGTGAAGGACTTCTTCCTAATGTCTAATCTAAACCTCCTCTGATACAGTTTAAGGTTGTTTCCTCTTGTCCTGGTGCTGGTTGCCTGAGAGAAGAGGCTGACCCCCACCTTTCCGCAACCTCCTCGCAGGCAGTTGTAAAGGGTGATAAGGTCTCCCCTGAACCTCCTTTCCTCCCTGTTTAACACCCCAGGCTCCCTTGGCTGTTCCTCATAGGACTTGTGTTCTAGACCCTTCACTGGCCTTGCTTGCCCTTCCCTGGACGTGCTTCAGCATATCTCAACATCCTCCCTAAACTGGGAGGCCCAGAACTGGACACAGCACTCAAGGTGTGCCCTAACCAGTGACAAGTACAGGGGAGGAATCAATTCTCTAGCTCTGCTGGCCACACAAAACCGTGTGTCCTCTGACATTGCAGATCTCACTTGGAGCATTCAGAGTACGTGTTTTAATTCATTTTTATGAATGCTAGTGTGTTTCGTTCCAGTGGCATGAAACTTGCTGTAAAGTGACCTGTTTCCCAGAATTTTTCATATATGGATGACCAGGTATTTCTCATTGGTCAGATGTTTAGTATAAAGTAACGGTAAGGGAAATATATTTGCAATTAAAATAAAATATATTATTTGTAGTATAATTTCCAGGAGAAACATAGCGTAGTGTAATGCTGCATTTTTAGTACAAATAGAAAAAAATCCTCAAATTCTAGGCATAACTTATATTACCAAAACAATTTAGCCATTTTGCTAACACACTGTAATTTCAGGTTCTGTAAATACAATGTTGTACATTAAATTTTATTCCTGTATATGCAGAATACTTTTGTTACAACCTGATATAATAAATAACAAATATAACATTGTATTCCTTTCTATACAGGGACTACACAGATTTTCATTGCACTAACCTAGTCATTTAGTTAAATTGTTTTGAAACTGCCACTAAATTCTTAAGAATTTTTTGACATATTGACATATTCACCATAAATGTCTACCTTTCAAAATTACTTTGCCTTTGTTTCTTTGCTTTTTAAATGACTAGGAGACAGATGAGAGAGAAATGAACAGTAAATAACATGTACAGCTCTACTCATTCTTATAAAATTCTAAATTTTTAATACAGAAATGAAGCAAGCTTTAATTCTGATTACGAGATAGCTAAACTATTTCTCCTTACTCTGTTTGGGAGCCTGAATACTGTGTCAAGCTTGCATTAATTATAAGGGTACGCAATTAAAATTATGGACACAAGATTGCTGTACAAAAAGAACAGGATTTCATCACTTAGTATATCATAATTTAGCAGCTCTGAAGTTATTTTGTGAGCACATAACTTACATTCAAAATGGAAATATTTTATATTATGGCAGAAATAAAAAAAAATGGTTATGTAGGAGAACTGAGATTTCTGATGGAATCTGGAATTTCTTACTTGCAGGTTATCATAGTTAAATTCCTAAATTCTTAATTGCTAAACAGATTTAGCAGAAGGACTAAGATGCACCTTTAATTTTCCACAAAATTTGGATCAAAGCACAACCAAGATTATCTTTCATAGCTGCAGAGCTTGAAAGCTTTCTGAATCTACTTATGTGAAGTTTCAGAGTGTGATTCTGTAATATTTTTTGTTTACTCAGGAAAGCTTCTGCAACAAGAAAATTTTATATACACATGTGCATTGTATTTAAAAGGTAATTTTAAAGGAGTGAAGGGAAAAGGTTGTATCTCTAAGTATATGGTTTTAAAAGGTCATTCAGTGAGTTTAGATTTTGATAAATAGTCATATTTTTGAATAACTTCAAGAGTCGAGGAAGTAGTTGAACCTGAAAACAGCAAAAGGTCATTATTATGATAATCTGTATTTGCTTGAATCATCAGATTCATGTTACTCATGACTTTGCTTTACAATAAACATACCAAAATAGGAAACCTATTAGTGTTTCTAAAAAGCCATGAGTATATTGAACATAAATATTATTTTTTATTTTTTCAAGATAATACCATTTTAACAGGATGTGAAATTTTTGAAAATACAAAATATCACATTATCTGTAGAAATTATTAAATGGAAATCTTAGCTATGCTAATAAGATAGTGTGAATTTCAGACAATTTGCTTGCCTGGCTTATCATAGGCAGATTGTGTAAACATACTATACTATTTACTAGGCTTACAGAATTGATTTGAAAATTTCATGTGGAAAAAAAATTAATTACTGTTTGTACAAGATCCTATCACATTATTTAGGATTTGTACATTTTTGTCCAAAATGAAATCCAAAAGTTAAAATGGAAATATTAAACAGTCGTGCACATTTGCTAAAACTAATAAGGTTTAGTTTTAACAATTGCATGCATACATGCATACATAGAGCTACAACACAGAGTAGACTGCTTACAGGTAAAAACTAAGAAGCATCAAATCAGCCTGCAACTAAAGTCCTTCATCAACGTTTCCACCTACACGGGTGCAAAGAATTCCCCCCAGTGGGGGATTGGGAAATTGGAGGAAATGTAAAACCTAGTCATAGTGATAGTTGTCCATAATCAAATGCTTTTTTTTTTTGTTATACATAATATCTCAAGTCTTTTACCAAAATTAATAACAAGATAAAGGATCATGCGAGGCCAATCACAAATGATTTTGAATATGTTGAATAACTAATTAGTAAGTGCTGCTTTCTTGAAATAATCATAAATGTTTTGAGAAAATCCCAGTCCTGTTTTTTTCAGGCATAGGACCTGATATTCCAGTGTTCCAGATTATCTGTAATGCAACCATATTATATTCTTCCTTAATTTTTTTTTAAGTTAATAGAGTCTCTTGCACAGTCTGGAAGTACCAACTCAAATGTCATTTATTGAGGAAACTGTTCTGTGGCAAAATACAAAGACCAGTTGATGGAACTACTTTGTTTTAGATTGATCTGTCCATAAGGACATCACCAGAAAGAATTAAATCTGGTTTAAGTGTAAAGCACCATGCACATACATCACCATTCTGCATTCCTCTGCTTGTCATCTGAAATGGTTGGTTGATAAAAGGTAAGGTGCTTCATCATTATCCCTAGCACCTGGGAAATGGTCCAGTGTAAATTCAATCTCAGTGAATTATTAAAGGCATTTAGGATTTGTGAACTTGATAATGGTATTTTGTGAGTGTTCATTACCACTGCAATTTAATATTACTACAGAAATTGAGTTAAGAGACTAGTAGTCTGGTAACAGCTATGGGATGTAATTTACAATCATGAAAGATAACAAATCCACACTTTACTACTGTGTCAGCAGTGTTTTGTAAAACATGCTTAAAGAAGCTAATTAAACTTCATAAGGCCTCTTGTAGCATTATAATCTGTCACAAGCTTTAATCTAATGAACAATTTAAATGATATTCCACTGTAGAATAAAGTCTGAAGTGCTTGATCTTACTTAAAATTGGAATATAGTTGTTTCCCAGAAGAAATATCTGTAATATTCTGACTCAAGTAATGCTAAAATTGAGGTTTAGCATTACTTGTGACTTTTAACATTGCAGTGAATTAGATAAAGTGCTAATTTGCATTATGTTTGGTTTATCTATAGTTGATTTATTCAGAAAAGCACTGCTCACACTGAAAAAAAAAATAAAACCAGACAGCCATGTAATAGCAGGGAAGTAAATGTTCACTGGTATGGAAGACAATAGCTCTTGTAGCAAGATAGCTGGTTGATGCAGCAGTGTCAGGTGACTGGAGTGTCCGTGGACTGGTACAGTTTTGTGTAGTACTGTCTTTGTTGAAGTCAAGATGCTTTCATCACCTTTAGCAGGGACTTGAAATTTCATTGTGAAGAAAAATTACTAAAAACTAGAATGTTGAGTAATTGAGCTGTGCTTCCACACTTCATTTGGTGCTCTGAAAATTAAACTGAGGGAAAGAATAAATCCTTCATGTACCTTTGGATGTTACATAGGACACAGTGAACATTGTTGAAACCCAGCAGTCCACCCAGCACAGGAACAAGCAGTGTTTGACAAGGTGCTTTCTCTCCAGTTGGCTGCTGCTTCTTCCTACAGTGTACTGCCACATCTAATGAATAAACAATTTAGAGTCATCGTTAACTCAGGCTCATAGATAATTCAACCTTCTTTTCTAAAAAAACTTTTACAGATTAGGAGCTGTAGACTTCTCTGAATAAATAAAACTGTTTATAAATTAATTCCTTCCAACCTAGTATTTTCATGAAGCTTTTGCTGTCAAACTGTCCTGGCTCATTATATTCCCAGCTTTCACCTACACATGCTAAGATTATAGTGTATATATTATTATAGTTGAAGCCATAGTTTGTTTTTTAAATTGTATATTGCTCTTCATAACCAAATCTTGCTGAGGCAGTCAAATTCAGTAGCTGATGTTTTCTGTATTTGTGCTACCTCCCTCTAGTCTTGCCTGTTGTCAAGATACACAGAGTTATTTCTCTTTGCATTATTTTCCCTACTGAGAATTTTTTAAGGTCTGATTAGAATTGTGAGGATTTTTTTCTTGAACTATTTATTTTTTCAACCCAGGAACTCTTCTGTGTTCTTGTTATGTAATGTTAGAAGAGTTGTCATTTTATCTCTCTTAGTAAAGGAAAAAGCATAATAAAGAAAAGTCAAAAAGAGTTAAAATGTATCAGTGTTTGACAGTGATGATTGAATGATTGAAACCTATCAGCTTTTATTTTGGCTTGCTGAGTTTCAGTGTCATCTCATTTTACTGTCATCTCATAATATTTTGAAATATCCTGCACTGAATCCTGATAAAATCTGACAAATTCGTTCATGAAAATATATGGTGAATGGACATTGCCATTCAGACTTCCTTCAAGATAATTATTCTTATAGCAAAAATCTTTTCAGTAAGTAATCTGTAGAGTTTAGTCATTGTTTTTGTTCCTATAACTGATGATGGTATTGTAGAGAGGAACCCCCAATTATTAAAGAAGTAAACCTATCAATTTTCCTAATGCATGAATCACCAATCTTTGCTATTTTTCCACTGCTCTGAAGGCATTTTGTGCTTCTGTATTTGTCAGAAAAATATTCTGTCAATAGAAAATGTCTGTGGGTTTAGACATGTTGTCAACACAGAGCTCCAGGTGTTTTGCCTTGTAGCCAACAGATTCCTATACTTCTAGAACTGATCTTTGATTTCATTGTCATGGTTGTCTATTGGCATGCATATCTTGAACTGCTGTTTGCAGATGTTATAGCCACTTCTAAAGCGGGTCTCATTAAAAAATATTTTTTGTTGCTGTTTCAAAGGTCATAATAACATAATGCTGACAATCACTGTGTGGTGACTATCTCGTGTTACTGAATATTTCTTATACTTTTTTTAAATTGCTTTTTTATCATTGCTGGATAGCAATGTTCCCACACTCAGGGGATTTTGAGGTCTTATTTCTTGTGTCCTTTCATTGCTTTTGTAGTTTTTTTCATTGTTTATACTACTGTAAAGTTATGGAAATGTACCTTTATGGGCTTTTGGGTTGGTTTGTTTTTCGCAAATTTTTATTCTTTCCCTATTTTCTAATCAATTCTTTCCACATAAATTTAAGAATTCTCCCCAGTCTGGATCCCAAGGTCAATCAGATAAAGTTGGATTCCTTCATACAAAGCAGAAAGGAATTGCAAGAGTTAAATAAGGTTTATCTTTGTCTCAGTGTTTTCAGACCTGAATGTCTTTGTGAGATTTTTTTGTTGTCTGGAGCTTTTAATGCCTTCCTAACTTTCTTTTAGGATTCTTGCAAGCCATATTGAAACACTAATTACCATTACTTCTCAGCTACTGCCTTCTTCTTATTATTATTTCTTATTATTGCTACTGCTTATATCTGTGATAAACACTATAGACAACAAAATGTACATGTACATGTACCATGTACATTTTGATCACAATTTCTGCTGCAGTAGCAATGCCAACTACTCCACAGAAGACAGAAATTGAAATGTTGTTATTTGTGGTGAAATCTTTTTCATGAGACAAGCAGATTGCTCTAGGCTTGAGTTGAACAACAGCTTAATGACCCAGATGCAATTGCTGTGTCAAAAGTGACTTCACTCTTATAGGGAAAAGAAAGTTAAAAATACCACATTTTGTCTTTGAAAGGAATTGAGGGTGCTTTCTTCTCTCCATGGCAGGGGGTGGTTCAGCTTTTCACAGGAGAAAGAAGAAATTCCCAGGGAAGGAATAAATGAAAAATAAATCAGAATAAGTTCATGATAGCATTGTGCCCAATGTGTAAAGTAATTACTGTAACAAGCCAATTAACTTTAATAGACTGTCCCACTGTTCTCTTGTCTCCTTAGCTGACCTGTCTATTGAAGCTTTCTATAAACTTAGCACTCTATTTGCATAGCTGCAGACAATTTGAGGCTGCTGTTGGTTAATCCAGAATCTGAACCTGATTTAATTGCAAGGAATTTTAATGCAATGTTCAGGGTGGCAGGAAGGAAAGGGGAATACATAACTTATATATGTTTCTCCTGCTACGAAGCGGTAGCAAAATATGTGAATCTACACTGATGAAAATGAGGTGTTTGGTAAAGACAACAGACATTGAGGGGCAATAGAATATATAACTCAAAATTTCCACAATGATAAGGAAACCATGGCAGCAACATGTGCAGTAATGTATTTTTGCATGCTGCTGGAACTTTTGAAACAGTCTGTGGATGTTATTTAATCTAAATTTATTGACATTTTATTAGAGTTAAGGACTCATTTGAAAAAACTATTATTTTTAGGAGACAGTAGAGAAATTTTTATACAGTTAAGCTTTGGATTAGAAGTGAACTAATAATAAACAAACTTAAAAATCTTGAGAATGCAGTGAATGCAACCTGCTTCAGAGTAAAGAATAACTTTACACAAAAGATCTTTTGTATTCAGATTCTTCAAAATATATATTCTAAACTATTTATATTGAATCAAGACAGTTCAATAAAGAAAAAAAACCCTCTTCCATAAGTATTATCTATGCACCATGAAAACTTTTGGGTTTTTTTAATAATAATGCATTTCTGGCTTTTTGCAATATAAATATTATTTTTATAATGCTGTATTTTGTTTTATATTCAGTTGTGTTTACTTGTTTTGATAAGGTAAGATTTCTGAGTGTAGCATGTCTAGTGTATGCAGTGTATCTTGAAAAGCAATAAGTGGAGCTTCAAAATACATGAAAATTTGGTGGAACAGTAAATGACTCACATGTCAGCAATTAAAAATAGCTGGCTTGCCATCTAGCTATCTAGCTATGCTATTCAGTATGCTGGCTTTAAAGGCTTTGCCTCTTAGCCCCAGTTTCAATACCTGTGTCACGATGCTCATTGTTGGTAGCACTTTTTTTCTTGCCAGAGGACATCTGGCAGTTAGAAAGAAATTGCTTAGAAAGCATTGCTACTTTCAATGGGAACCCTAAAATATCCCTAAAAGGGCTTGGAAGAAGGCTTAATTCAGGAAATATTGCTTGTCAAAATCCACGCTCATTTACCAGGCACCAAGACTGGTTGACTAAAGGAACAGGAATACATCTGGGTAAATTGAAAAAAACTCATTTACTATTGAAAGAGAACACAGAAGCAACTTGCCTCCTGGTGGAAGTAGTGTATCTGCATAGTGTTACTGAGGCAAGAATCTAGTTCACAACAGGTATATCATTAAGCAATAAGAAAATTGAATACGTTTTGTATTCAAATTTAAAAGTAAATAGATTTTCACCTGGCTTCCAGTATATATGTTATTGTAAACAACTATTATGTGGTTGCACTCTGATTACAATTTGGTGAGATTTTCTCGCTCCCACCCCACTTTTCACCCAAGAGAACCAACATGGCAAATAATTTTATATTGGCATGAGCAATAGATCACCTGAAAATAACACTGCTTTCATTATGTCTCAGAATTCCCATAGCATTTCTTTGGAAGACACCTCTTAGGAAACATTGTTTTTTTTCTAATTTTCTGTATGAGGCCATGTGTTAACATGGTATTAAGGCCAGGTAAAGTAAGTTTGGGTTGAGAGGCTGGGTGGGCATTTAATTTTGGAATAAATGTGTATGTATTATTTGAGCAAAAACGTGTCCTATTGCTTATTTTGTCTTCTGTGACATTTGGGAGATACCAGTAAACCAACTCATATTACTCCTTCTTAACAAGCTACCAAGTAGTAAATCCTGAACCCCTGCAAAACATATTCTTCCTTTCTTTACACAGTAGCAGTATTTTGAAGGAAAATAAAGCAGCTTCATAGAATGGAAAAGTTTAACATCAGTTTTTTTTTTTTTTTTTTTATTTAAGTTCTTCATTGTTAGGCTGAAATTTTGTCCAAACAAGGTGCAGCCAACATTTTCTGTCAAACTGTCATAGGTACTCTTTGTCATGTTCTGCTGCTGATACAGCCCAGAAATTTTATTTCATTATATTATAATTTCAAATAAGGGATATAAGTTTTGTGAGGGTGGGTACCTAAATATCAATTCCTACCAAGTATAGGGGTTGCATGATCCTTCCTGTTTACAGTTATTTTCTGATAGTTACCAAACAGTATTTTTGGGGGAACAAGAAGGTTTTTTGTTTGTTTTTAACCAGTATCTTAAATTTCTGAATACAGACAAACTGGGAAAACAAAACAAAACAAACAAAATCAAAACTAAAACCAAGCCAGTTGGGAATTTATTACTGGAAAATTGTCTTGTTCTTTATCAGCTTTATTATTGGGGCAAAGCTTGTGTTTCAAGTTGAAATAGCTGCCTTTTGACACCTAAAGATAGCTTAAGAAAACAAAAAGAGGTTTTTATTTAATGATACAACTGTAAGTGCAAAATAATACGGTCAATGTAATGAGAACAAATTTAAAGTGGAGATAAGTCAGCTTGCTTGGCAAGATATAGTAAGGATGTAAACATTTGCCTTAGCTCCATCTAATCCGAGTATCAACAAAACCAGCAAGGTTAACTTTTACCACTTGAGAGTATTGATGAAACATATACCATTAATGAAATAAGTTAATGCAGTTGTTTTTGTCTAACTCAGTGCATAACATCCTTACGAAAAAAGTGATAGACCTGCATAAAGCTTCCATCCCAAGAAAAAAACTTATATTTTAGAAGTACTAATAATATAATTTGGACATATAGTTAGGGTTACACCTACATGGTGGGCTGCTTTACTTACTCGTTTTTAATGTTACCAGTATTATCATTGCTTTGCTGCAGTCATGCCAGTGTTTCACGCAAGTAGCATATTTGCTGATCACACTCAAATTTTCACATTTTTTATCCAGATTTAGAACTATGCCCACCTGAAGGTACAAAACAATACGACTTTCGAGGCTGCTAATTGTCAGCATCTTAGCAACCTCATTGTGTTACACAGTGAACAGATTAAACAGTAAAACTTATAACACAGAAAAAAATTCAATTTCCAATGTTCTCTGACAGAAACATTTTATAATCCTTTTTATGGACACGGAGAAACTCCTAATGCCAGATGGAGCCAATATTGCAAGTTCACTGCATGAAGAATTTATAAGGAATTCAGTATAGATCAGGGATTTTCAGAACCGTATCCTGATTTTGTAATAATCAGTCCATAAAAACTGGTCCGAGATTGCTGGTCTTTTCAGTCAGATAAAGGCTGTGCTGTTTATTAACACTGACATATTAAACATAGAATGTACCTGGAAATATGATATTAGTTGTAGTAGCTCTATCAAGGACGGCTCAATTTAGATATAATTTCTTTTTTAATGGTCTCTATTTTTCCTTAAAAATAGATGTCTTTAATAGTAATATAGTAGATCATGTTCCAAAAGTTAGTTAACTTTTCTGAAGTTGCATCAGTGAGTCATTTTTGATAGCGAATGCATTTCTACTAGCTCAATTTCAATCATAGGAAGGAAGATGAATAATTTTTCACCCAGCAAGTTTCAAAAATAAAAGAGTTAAAAGATAAATAACATTATTATCAGATAATGGAGAGCTAAAAAAGGAAAATATTGAACAGATGCACCAATTAAATTCAGTTTCAATTTATAATATTTAGAGTTTGGGGTTTTTTTCTTTTTTTGTTAGTTAAGGTTTTTTTCAAATAGAATAATTTGAGTTGGAAATGACCTTCATAGGACATCTAGTGTGACCCCTCCACAATGAGCAGAGACACCTTCAACTCAATCAGGTTTCTCAAAGCCCCATCCAATTTTATCTTTAATGTTTCCAGAAATGGGGTATCCACCACTTTTCTGCACACCTGTGTCAGTGCTTCACCACCCTTACTGTAAAAAACTTCTTCTTTGTATCTAATCAAAATTGACCCTCCTTCACCTTAGAACTATTACCCCTTGTCCAATTGCAACAGGCTGGGCTACAAAGTTTGACCTCCTCTTTCCTAGGCCCTCTTCAAGGTGTTCTGGAGCCTTCTCTTCTCCAGGCTGAACAAGCCCAGCTCTCTCAGCTGTCTTCACAGGACAAGTGGTCCCTGTTCATGGCCACTCTAACAAGTCTCTGTCTTTCTTATGCTAGGGGGCCCAGATCTCGTTGAAGTCTGATAAAGTTTTTTAAGAGGAAGTGCATGAAGATTTTTTTTTTCTGGTGGTGGTGGTTTTTTGGGGATTTTTTTTGGTTTTTGTTTCCGAGAAACTAAAGTAAGCTTTTTACAGATTTATTCCTGGAAGACCTGCAATTCCGCCTATTAACAACTCCTTTTCCCCCCAGTCTGCAACTGGTAACTAGTGCTTTTTTGGTTTTTTTTTCCTTTTACCAGATATAGTTTAAATCTATTGTAAGATAACAGGATTTCATTGATCTATGGTCTAAGAGATTAATAATAGAGAATCTTTAAAAAAGATAGAGAAACAATTATTTTCCTTATTTGTTATTATCTAACAATAATCTATATTATTGACCCTAAACTCATTCCCAATAGTCCCTGCAGAAAGGCACAGTCTAAAGAAGCTCTTAAAAATACTCTCACAGTCATCTTTTAGAGACTGTTGCTAAACATCCCCACATTTGGACTGAGGTTTTAAATACAGAAATCTATGGAGGTTTTTTTTAGTCAGAACAGACCATGTAATTTCTGCAAATGAAAGTCAAAGGAAAAAAAATCATGAAGTATTCCAATTGAAGACTTCCAATGACTTTTTAAATTATTATTTTTCCCTTGGATTTCTGTTTTTCATTAGTTATTTTATAACAAAGGCAAATGGGATATTTGAAACCTTTCATTAAAACGAAAAAACCAGAACAACTCATCCAATATAAAATATATAATGAAGAACAGTTACTAAAGTAATGAAATTAAATTAATTGCATGGAATGGAAAAACAATTTTCAGATCATTATCTTTGCATATTCATTTCAGTTTATTTTGAAATTCTTACAGTAGCTACCACGAATGAAAAAATATTATAGAGCAGCACAGAACAGTCATTCTCAACACAGGAATATAGTAGGTACCTGATGTACTTAAAAATCCCCTTATTGAATATTTTGATATACCTAAAAAAACTGCCCTGGATATTGTTTTTATATCATTTAAGTGAGTTTTTCAGAACAGTTATGATAAGGTTGATGGTTACTGTCTATTGATTCATACATCTGTTTTTTGCATTGCATCTTGTTAGATCCTAATCCTCTAGCAGTAATTCACAATAATTGAAGGTTAAAGAAATAAAAAATCAAAGAACTAGCAAGTCCTGTTTAGATGAGCAGTTTCTGAATTTTATTGAAGAATATCAGGTTTTCTTTATATGGGACGCTAAAGAATTTGTTAAGGGATTAATACACTAAAACAGTACAGGGAACACAGTAAAAGATGTGGAGTTTTAAGAATGTTAACAAAACTGCCTGTCTGAATAACTGCAATTAAAAAACTATAACTTCAGTTCTCATAAACAGAATGCTGTGTGTGCTATAAGACCTACATTTTATCATTTCAGCTATTAATAGTTACACTCAGCTACAGAACAACTTTTAAAGTAGAATTTTATCTCTGAAATACTCAATTACTATATATCCATAGCAGTAAAAATGCCTTCAATTTAGTTTCATATTTGTTCAATTGTGAACTTTTTTAAAATTTTTGTTTCCCTTCAGGATAACTGCCATTTTAACCTCAGGACCCTACACATATCTTCTCTGGCTCTGGATGTAGAACTCCTTAAATGCTATAGAGAAGTGGCTTGCAGAACTCAGGGCCTGGGTGGAATATCACTGCATTAAACAGTAAAATCTAATTGATTGTGGTGTCCTAGAAGTTAATGTTCCAGTTTTACTGGACAATGAAAGCCATATATCAGAAAGAACCTTAGACATATAAGGAATTATTGTTCTTTTATTCATCAGCTTGAAAGAGGTAATAATCTTCCAAAGGAACAATATTAGGAATGCCATGGAATATTGTCCTTATGATGTTTGTTAAAAATCACAACAGTAATCAAGAAAAATATTTGCTATCGCTGTTGAATCAACAAACCAAAAAATTCTTGATGAAACGCTTTTCCAAATACCAGTTACAAAACATAAAAAGCTCTTGCCTTTGGCTTTAGCCTCTAGCCAAACACAAAGTATGTGTGAGTATCACACACAGTGTGAAGTGTGTCAAAATACCCACAAGAGGGTGGGTACTTTTGTGCACAAATTTTGCCTTTGGAGAATAAAATTCTGAGTTATATCATGTCCCATGAGCTGAATTACAATAGCACTTATATGCCTTGGATGATGCTCAGGTGTTGACACTTACTGATCTCTTCATTGTAGCTCTTGCATTCCTGTAGAAGGGAATACAGGTGACTTTACACCTGAAAAGTAGCAGCTGTGTTAATTACCCAATTCAGCCTTGCCCCTGATGAGTCACAGCTATAGCCAATAAAGATAAGTGTGATAAAAGGAAGTGGGTTAGCTGGTGAGGGGAGGATCATGAAGAAGTATCCTGGGGAGAGAGTATCACTATTGTGAGGTCAGTCTGGGTCTGCAGTTACAGCCTGTTGCTGGAACCTGCAGTCATAGTCTAGCTGAGTAAAAGCCTGTAGTCAGATTCTGCAGACTCATGCATGCAGTCATGGTTTAGCAGGAAATAACCAGCAGTTGGAGGCCTCAAAGGAAACCTACAGTAGGAGCTTGCTGCAGCCAGAGTCAGTGAATAGTTGGAGTCAGGATGGCTGAGCTGTAAAGAGGAATAAACCAGAATCCTTTTCATGCTGTGATAAACAAGAAGTCTGTGCCTTGGCTCATTTCTGCCCTCTAACAAGAGGGCTGCTGTAACACATTCCAAGGTGAAATTCATTACAAACTAATGTGGAAGTCCAGGATACCTCAGATGATGTGTACTCTCAAAATACTTACTCCTCTCTATTGTCTATAGAAGGAACTTCTCACAGATTGAGGCCACTCACTGTCAACAACTGAAATTAGATAATTGAAGCCTTATCACTCCTCATTTCACTGGGCCAAAGGGCTTTTAAGCACACATGTAGACTGCTGAGACAACAAAAGGAACTTAAGCTGCATCTTGGGATGGTATGATTTGAATGTTTTTGGAAAATATATAAAATTTCTGCTTACATTTCCATTTTTATTTGTCTGGCTGTGGCTTTATAATTTAAAACTTTTTCTATTTAAGGGAAATAGAAAAGATATGGCCTTAAAGTATTTTATATTGTTTTCCTAATTTAGTTTTAAATAGGTTGTCAGCCTGTTCCAATATAACTGTTAGTAAGTGTCATGAGAAGGGAACAAGGTGAGTAAGCAATATTTTGCCAGATTTGATGTTTTATATAATGACTTTATAAAATTTTCAAAATTCATTTTCACAGGCAAAGTAGTCTTCTTATTTTTCTGTCCTTGAGAATCATTCCATATGCAACATACATACATACATAACATCATGTTTACTGAACAGTGTTTCTTTATAATACTATGAAGTTAGTAATGAGCTTAATGAATGTAATAACTACTCAGTAATGCCATATAAAACATTTATGGAACATAGTATTTAATGTTGGGTTATTTCATTTTGAAGAGGCACTTTCATTGCATGCTTTTATTTATTAATGATTAAGCCTACTCTCAATGTGAAGTATAACAGCAAATAAAATATGTTGCATTTTTAGACTACTCAGGTGAAAGTATCTGAATCATTGAAATTGGCAATGTCATGGTAAAACCTTATTTTTGGACTTATTCCCTTACTCAACTGTCTTTTCCTTTCTTTCATCATTTTACACTCATCAGTTCTGTGTTTCATTTGAGCTACTTTCTTAGACCCAGACTGACATAAGTATTTGATGTAAAATCCTCTGTCAAACTCCTTACGGTCCATCAGGACTTTAGATATTTGTCAATTTTTTTCCTTTACAGCAAGTGCCTTCTGTATTACTACTAGTCATTAGTTTTCCAGACTCGCCTGGAAACAGCTCTGCCTGTCTCATTGGGCTTCCCAGGGATATATCCAGTTCTCCTGAAGAATTCTCAGGAGAGCTTCTAGGGGTACTTAGCAAGCTGAGATTTGCTAAGGTCTTCCTGTGAAGAAAAAAAGCTCACCCAAAACCATATCCATTTATTTGAAATAATTCTTGTCCCAAGTGCTAATAAGGTACAATGCAAATGAAAATATTTATTCACAGCATCCAGTAGAACAACTCATGGTTAAGGAAGTAGGCAGAGAAAAATCATGCTTGGGTCTAATTACTTTAAATAAGAAACGCCTCACACTGCCTTTCTCTCTATTTCTCCCCACTTCTGAACCTTTTTCTTGTAGATTATGTCAACTATTACAAATAGTCTCTTATTTCAAATGCTACATATAGAAGAGAGGATTTACACTTTTCAAGTTAAACTGATAGTTCTCATTTAGGAGATAACCTGGTCT
The DNA here is from genome assembly GCA_024734555.1 of Trochalopteron elliotii. Classification (NCBI taxonomy): domain Eukaryota; kingdom Metazoa; phylum Chordata; class Aves; order Passeriformes; family Leiothrichidae; genus Trochalopteron; species Trochalopteron elliotii. The sequence continues at coordinate 1,427,703 of JANPWX010000016.1, forward strand.
CACTTATCAAGCATAGTAAGTGTTTTTTCACTTCATTGATATTGTAAATATTCTAAGGTGTTAAGATATCTCTCCCTTCTTACATATTGCTGTTACCTAATTTATATTCTTCTTATATTCTTCCTTTCCCCCAAGTTGTGACCTCCATCTCCATTTCACTTTGCTTCTTCTGTGCTCCTGAGACTGAATTCGTGCCAGCTCTGACTTGTTTCTCTTTTCCATGAGCAATTTAATTCACTAAAATGGCACACTGATATCTCACCTGGAGGGACTGGGGAGGAGAGGATAATTTTCTTCCATTATAGTCTTTAAATAAGATCACAGAAATTCCAGCAAGAATCCAAGAATCCAATGCACATCCAATGCATGTAAGGAAGGGCACTACAGAAGCAAAGATTAAGGAAAGACTAGTAAATGCAGGAGGAGGAAGAACAGAAAATAACATCACCCTTCTTTTAGGCAGCAGCTGCTTGTCAGAGCATCTAATGTCTGTGAAACTGCAGCCACAGCATGCGTGTTTAAGTGTCAAGCCCTCTAACACAGCTTGCAAAGCTACGCATTTACTAATAGCTAATGCAGCTCATTATTTGCTCTCAGTTAATACCAGATATGGCCTTGGCCATCCTGGTGTGACAACGAGTTTGAGGTAATAAACCTCTAACATTCTTTTTAAATATATCTATACTAAACATAGATATTTAAATATTGAATAGAGATAATACCTACAGAGAGACTGTATATACAGACATGCATAGACGTTGTCTTCATTTATTTGCTGCAATAATCATGCTTTATGCCTTGAAAAACTAACTCCCGTTATTTTGTCAATTAGCGACCGGTGATCCTTGAAAGTTCTTTTTTGGACCTGTATCTACAAGCATGCTCATAGAAATATTTAAGCTGTGAGGATTGCAAATTGGAAGATAGCTCTCAGCTGAAAATTAGTGTACAGTTTTCTTTCATTTCCTAACCTGTTATGGAAAATCATTAAATGTTTGGCCTTTTTTCAGCCAGGGCAGAGTTGATTTTTTGCAGTAATAGTTAGGGGCATGGTTGTGGCCATGTTAATGAGGTTATTCTGTACCACTTGGCATTGCTGAGGGTTGGGTAAAGGACTCTGACTTCCAAAAAGATGAGCGTGGCTTCTGGATGAAAAATATGTTGGCATTGTCTGCTGTTGTTCATTGCCTTCAGGTCCCTGTGAGCATTTTTATATATGAATCATTTTTGTATAGCTTTGCCACTACTATTTTTGCTGTTACTGTTCCTACTTCATTGCTGTTTTCAGTAAATTGTTCTTATTTCAACACCTGATCTTCACATTTTTTGCTTCTCAACTCCACTGGGGTGGGAAGGGAAGGAGAAGGGGGGAGTGAGTGACCAGTAGTGTGGTTTGGAGTCTTGGTGGGAGAACTAAATTGGGGGATACCATTCCTAAACCATGACGATATTTTACACTATTTTCAAAATAAATAAATTCATAAATAAATAAACACATTCTAGAGAATAGAAATACATGTGTGGTTAAGTGAATATAGAAATAGCAAAAGTATTCAAAACTCATGCATGATGGTTTTTATTGGAGTGCTTCTGTGTTTTGTTTTTTAAATCTGAACTAGCAGAATGTGTATTTTTGAATTTTATTTTGTTTAGACTCCATTAAATTTTATTCTATTTTACTGTATGTTTGCACAAATATTACTTCAACTATGTGGATAATTGGCTTGATACAAAACGGGGAAGTAGCTAAATTAGAAGGATAAGGGTAGATGAGTTGAAAAAACCCGCTCTAATTACTTCCTGCATTTTCATGAAACTGAAGTGTCAGTAGTTGTATAAGATTATCTGTTTGTCAAAACAGTGTCAAGAACCTTGTAAAAGAAACAAGATTTGGTTTATTTCTTCAGACAAAAGCATCAATTATTTTATTAACAGATCCAAAATCAAAACCAAACTTATACGTCTCTATATTAGTTCTCTTAATTAAATGTAAAATAGTTTTGTTATACCTGAATTTGAGTCAAACAATAACTACTGGAAAATCTCTAACTAGAGAAAAAAACATTTCAGTGGCAATCCTGTTAGTAATAATTTTGATAAAGGGTATCATAATCTCTTGGTAATGCAATAGACTTCAAAGGACATTCTGCTTCCATGTCTGACATACTATACATAAGGAAAACATTACTCCTTCAATCCTGTATGGAAACAGAAATGTCTTATTACTTGCATAAACAGTCGATTAGTGTCTGTGTGAGGAAATGATGGAATAAGAATAGAAATGAAAATATTACTTGAAGTAGTACAACATGAAAAAATTTGTCTGCAGCTCACAATGATCAACAGAAATAAAGTTTCTTCTGCTGTCTCTGATCCTACAGCAGCCTGGCTGCCTTCAGATTTAGAAGGAGAATAGCTGGGGTTGTTTAATTATTTCTCATTATTTCTTGTAAGATGCAGTAAGATTGCCAGCAGAGGTGTATTACGATACTAATGTAACTATAAAGCTCTCAAAACCTGGCCCTTTAATTCTTTATGATGCTGGAACAGGAATTCCCTGCAAGTCTGTCTTGTTCAGTAGAGCACATCTAGTATGCAGAAATCTGAGATTTTATGTTCCATGTGCAATTCTCATTCTAAGCCCTCAGGTAAATGCACTATCTTACAATGTTATTTGAAAACTTATTTTCTGTTTGTTTCATTTCTTCCCATGGGATTGCTATTTAACATGTCACACAGTATTTGATACTCAGTGAATAAACAGCTGTCTAATGCTTCCTTCAGTCCCTTTCAGTGCATAGCCTCAAATATTGTTAAGCCCAGAGCATTCAAATATGTCACTTGCCCAAGTGACACTTGAGAGTTTTAACCCCCAGATCCCAGAAAATGAAGTCCTGGCTGCCATCAGTACAGGAGATGAAAACTCAACACTCTGCAAGTCAAACCAACTATTTGCAGAAAATACACAAATAACATTATTCATACATATGTATGTGTTTGTTCTTGAACAACGTGATTATGGTAATTTAGATTAGATATCACTTCTATCCGAGGTTAGGGCAGATTTTTAAGACTATCTATGCTAGGTCTTAAAATCACTTTCAAAAATGCATTAAATTTTTCATAGTGGAGGCAGAATTCAAACATAACTGAGGAAGTTGATTTCTTTTCTATTACTTCCCCTACAATAAATGTTTTCAGCTAAAAGGAACAGAGAAACTTTCAATATTCTTTTTAGACAGCACTGGATAAATCCTTGATAGAAAATCAAAGCATGAAACCTTTTAAGGAGAACCTAAAGGAACTTAAGATAAAACCCTCCATATTAAGAAATATGGGGGGTGAGGTTAATCTTATCTGACTAATTTGTCTGATACAAAGTAGTTCCAAGCCTTCATCTGATTTTAAATTTAAGACCTAATCTCAGCTAAAATTACTCTACCTATATTCATATGCAACAAGAATGAATACTATGTATGTGCACTTGAAATAAAGACAACTTTGCTTTAGTTGCACCTTTGCTTTCATAGCAATCTACCTGTACAAGTCCTGCCTGTTAGTATTTCCTGAACACCTCAGAAGAGGTGGTCACATTCCCAATGCCTATTGGTACCCTGTGGTTTACACAGCTGCCTACATCGATCCCATGAGAGACCAAGGGAGCACACATCAGTCATGGGCAGATTAGCTTCAATAGGAGTGTGGTGAGGCACTGGAACAGGTTACCCAGAGAAGCTGTAGAGCCCCATGCCTTGCAGTGTTCAAGGCCAGACTGGATGGGGCTTTGAGCAACCTGGTCTAGTGAAAGATGTCCTTGCCTGTGGCAGGTGGTTGCAACCAGATAATCTTTAAGGTCCCTTCCAACCCAAACCATTCAATGATTCCAAGATTCCATTATTTTCTGTTGTTTTAAACTCATGTATTGTAGACTCTGAAGCAGAAATTGATGTGAAGTGCTGCTGTTCAATTTACTAATATGGACATAACTGAACTACATGTTTTCTGTAAATATTCAACTGATATATAAAGGTAGCATGTAACAGTAAAGGCTACACTGAGTCAGAGGAAGCATGCCCACTAACATCAAGACACATAGGGGCACTTAGTCATGAATTGTGATACATGATGCATCTCTCAGCTGGCCAAGCGCAGAGGAAATTGTTCTTTGTGGGACTGGGAAGGATTCCACCTGGAGAATGTGATCTTGAGAATCTGCTGAGCAGTGATGTCCAGCCTCGCTGTTGGTGATTAGAGCAGCTAAGTTGCAAGCAGAGCCTTTGGCCATGGACTTGCATTTTGTAAACCAGAGAAACAAATGAAAATGTTCTAGGGACCCCTCCCCAACATTGCGTCTTTTGTTGTAGATATAACACTCCAGTTTGTGGGACTGGAATCTAACTCTCCTTGACATTACTGATTTTTACTTTTCTCTGAGGAGCATACACATAATGCTATTAATTTTTTTGTTTAATTTTGATATTTACTATGCAATGGAAATAGTTTGTCTCCTATTCCATGATTATGATTAAAAAAAAAAGCAAACACACACACAAAAAAGCCCCGCCAAGAGATAAGAAGGAAAAATCCCCAGTTTCATATAATACATCAAGTTCTGTGTGATGTACAGATCTCCCTGCTGTACCAGTTCAGGTGATGGTTTCCCGCTTTCATCAGTAGCCATGTCCACTTCTCTCTTTCTCACACTGCTTTGGTTGCGTATCCTTCAGAAATTCCATGAAAATGATTAATTAACATGTAAAGAGAAATTTTACACTGTATCCACAAACTTTTGGATCTGTCATTACTGGAAACTGAAGTTTTCCACAGGAAGTCCCTACACAAGATGAATGCTATAGAGTGAAGTACTTTGTGTAGGGGCATCACTTTTGATGTCCACATATCAGCCACAGGATTCCCAGCTAAGACTCCCAGCATTTGTTTGTTTTTTTTTTTTTTTTAAATTTGTGTATTCTAGTGAAGAGGTTTTGAAAATCTTAGAGAAAAAAACCTCACCACTATGCCATATACAGCTTATAACTTTCTTATAAGAAACACTAAGATTTTTTAGCCTTTCTCACTTTCTCCAACTAAAACACAAACAGCATTGCTGTTAAAGAACATATTCCTATCTAGAGTTCAGTATGAAAGAAATCATGCAGCTAAATTAGCGCTCTGCTAAAATAGGTTGCGTAAAATACTTTCTCAGTGTCATTTTTACATTATGTTTCATAATATTATGGGGAGATTTGAGACTGTTTAGAACCTCACAGAGTTCATTCACATAGACATGAAAATATCTTGTGTATTTTGTGTCTGGGAAATATCTGTTTATTAGATATGTAACTAAGGAAAGATCTGCTCTGAACATGCTTTTATAATGCTAAAATTAATTTTATCTTTTATTAAAGTTTACTATGTAATTCATATTACAATTTCATATTTCAGCCTAGAGTTTTGCCAGCTTTGAAATTCAAAGCTTTGGATATGCTAGATAGAATGTTACTACTTGTATATTTCTATATCTATTTCACTACATTGATTAATTTTGGAGGGAGACTAAATCCCATTTCAGTTTGGTTATTTTTTAGTTCCAAAAATATGTATTGTGTCTACTCTAGTACTGGCAAATCTACCCTCATGCAGATGATATCTTAGCTGAGAATTTCTGATACCCATCAGTTTGACTTTTGTTTCAAGGAATCAACATTTTTGAAAAGGAGAAACTTAAGTTAAATTAAATGTGGGTTGGACTTAGTAGACACAAAACCAGTTCTTCCAGCACAGTTATGTGTCAATTATTTACCATCCAAACTTAAAATTAGATAGTGTCCATAACCCTTATTTGACACTTATTAATACTTGTGATTTGACTTCCTGTGAGGTAACTACACAGCAGGAAGTCAGCTCTTGACATCTTGTCATAACTGAATAAGCTTATTTTTTGCAGATCATTTTGACACGTGCATGCACACCTACACTTGCATGTGCACACCCTCACAAGACTGATTTTCTTCTTCAATTAATGAAAAAATAGTTTGAAAATACAAGTTTTAATCATAAAATGGATACCTGTAATGAGGAAAAAAACCCTCATATTTCTGTCAACATAATAGTTACTTAAGTAGTAATGCATTGAGATTAGATGACAGTGAATCATTGTGTTCTAAATTATTTTGAAGTTTGGGGTGAGGGGTTCTCTTTTAAGTAGTGTACACAGGTTTTTGGTTTGGTTTTTTTCATAAATATTAGATTCTTTTTTCTTTTTCCAGGTTGAGTGGTATGAATCTACCTTCTCCGGTTATCAGCAGTAAGAACTGGTTACGACTCCATTTTACATCTGATAGCAATCACCGAAGAAAGGGATTTAATGCTCAGTTTCAAGGTAGGAAACCTATAAAAGCACACCTTAGAAACCTTTTACCTTTAAGCATCACTAAAGTGGTGGTGGAATTCGATAATTATGTTTAAACATCACAGTCACAGTAAAAAGCTGACTCATATTACTACTGCTCTTCCACTGAATATCTTTTTTCCTTGTGTGATCAGATGTCTCTAGGGATTGACTTTCAGAAAGAGTATGTGTGATTTGCAATGCGGTTTGCTCTAAATATGTATTTTCTTGCTCACTTTTTTTACAATAAATTTATTTGCAATCATTCTGATCTTTGCTTTAAAAACATGCCTGGAATGCAACTTGCAGGAAGTCAGTTCCACACAAAGGCAAGTTCCTATCTAAACATCGTCTTCCTTCATTATTCAAAATCTAACTTTTATCCAGAGGCTACGTTCACCATTTGGAAATTCGACTCAACCACAGTATAGTACAAATTATATTTCAGGCTCCTGCATATATTTGCATGTACAACTTCAAAAGAAGACAAGAGGATGTCAGTGTTGCTGTCATTTCTACTTATGTTCATGGAGATACTTTTTAAAATATAATTTTTTAGAATGGATTCTTTATTGATTTTTATACTTTATGAATCATTATTCAAGATGAAAGACATGGTAGTTATACTGAAAATAGGAAAGCTTCTTAGTTTTTCTGTGCTTTTCAATTCTGCACTTACATAAGCTATTTCAACCCTTTTACCCCCAACAACATCATATCATTTAGGAGTTTAGACATTTGTATTTTTCCCTGAAACTGTGGGACCTCTATCATTTTTGAAATGACATACATTGCAACAACTGTATGTTTCTGGTGACTATGGCATGCATGTGCAACAAAAGCATTTAATATACATAGCTCTTTTAGTTTAAAAAATATTTTGACTCTTTCAGAAAAAAAAACAACCTGAAATTTCATTTCGTCAACTTAGCATAAGTATGTGGTCCTTTGCACTTGCAACTTATTTTTTGCCAAAGTTTACCAAGGATGCATATAGAATACTACTGCTGGGGACTATGAATGTAAATGCACTGCTTATGTTAACTCTGTGTCTTAAGCCTGGTAATTGGAGTCCACAAAAACAATGTGTTTTCCTGCTGATCCACCAGAAAACTATGAATCAACAGATTAGCAAGGGGGAAGTTTGGGATGATGTAAGATACACTGGAAAATAGCTTTTGTTCTTCTTCAATGTATCCTATCTCTAGACAAATACCAAGTAGTTAAAACTTTTGGGAAATATCTGGGGAGGTCATTATTTCAGATGTGTCTTTCCTAATCTGCGTAATACATCAGATATTGGATATGACTGTAAACTTCCCTGATGTAGAATATACCTTGAATGACATGGGAAGTATCTTTTTGCAATTGAAATTCTTACAATTACAGAATTTCCTTTCTTAATGTAAACGATTCTTTTGATTTGCGTGTTTCTAAAATTTACTGTATTTAATACAAAGAGTTCTGAATGACGTGAGAGATTATGAATTACATAGCTATCTATCTTATCAGGCTCAATTGCAATTAAATAAATTCCTATGTTAGTGTTATAAATATAAACTGTGTTAAAACATAAGAAAAAGATTTCAAGACCCATAGGATGAAAATTCATAGTGATATAAAAATCAGGTTAATCTAACAGCTTCATTGCGTCCTTTTTACTGCACTACACTATATGTGTATTTGAAAGCTAAGCAGAAGTAACAATATTTTCAGCTAGAGTAATCTACTAGTACCACAGATTGCACAGTAGCAGAGGTTGGAAGAGACCTCTGGAGCTCATCTAGTCCAGTGTCCTCAAAGAAGGGTAACCTAAAGCAGCTGCCCAGGATTGTGTCAGGTGGGTTTTGAATACCTCCAGGATGATTAGAGACTCTGCAGCCTCTCTGGGCCACCAATGCCAGTATTTACCCTCAGAGTAAAAAGGTTTTCACCTATTTGTAAGTGGGATTTCCTGAGTTTCAACTTGTGCTTATTGCTTCCTGTCTTGTCAATGGATATCATCATGAAGACTCTGGCTCTGCCTTCTTTACACCCTCTCATCTCACAGGTATTAATGTACACCAATAAGGTCCACCCCTGATTCCCCAAGACTTCTCCAGGCTACAATGTGCCAGCTCTTTGAGTTTCTCCCTCATGTTTTTGTTTTCAAAAAGTTATTTCTGCTAAAATTAACAGTTTTGACATATATTTCCATCTTAGGTACTTCTCCCAAGTTAAATAATTATTTGAACTGATCACAAAACAGAAAAAACTCCACAAAAACTAAGTCTTGTGACATACATGACCTTGTTTTTGAGCATAAAACCTAGCAGTGAAAGGATGCCTCCAATATCTGATTTTCTCCAGACACAATCCTTGTATTTGTCCTCTGGGCAAATCCTGCATTGCAGTGTATATGACACTGAGACCTCCAAGAAATATTTTGCTTATGGGCAACTGTGCCCAATAGTTTAAACAGACTGTTCCAGAATACACAGATGTAGTTGGGATTGATGTGTTGATATAGTGAGCTATCCTGTCTTTGAGACACAAAAAGTAAATATATAGACATTTTAATGTAACCATTTAACACTCAGTTTACTAATAGATGGGTCACCATTACCAGACCAAACTGAAGGAATCTTTGTCATTGTTCTAATTTCCGAGAAATTCTAAATCTTGAGCACCTGTCCTCAGGGAATTCGGGACTCTACTTCCTAATGTTACATAGACTGCTTTTTCCTGTTGCTGCTTGCTAGAAAGAATTGTTCTTTGAAGTCAGTATGTGTTGTCTCTTCGTGGCTGCTTGTTTGGTTAATTCATGTGTGTATGTGGTGAAGATGTATAATTGTGCTGTGCAAGAACAACAGTCCATTGTTTTGGGTAAACCAAAAAGTCAGTAATTTTAATTGCAGCCCTTCGGTATTGAATGAAAGCAGCCTTTATCTTCACCAGATAGTAAGTTATTGTGTTTTAGAGTCCTTATATCGATTTTGCCTGGTAGCTGCCAGGTGTAAATGCTATTAACAAAACAAAATCACAAGATATTCCACAAAAAGGGGTAGCTTGTCCATTTGCAGATTGCATCATAAGGACTGTGGTGGGTTGATGTTGGTTGGATGCCAGGTGCCCACCATATCACTCAGTTACTCCTCCACCTCACCAGGACAAGTAAGAGAAAATGTATTGAGATAAGGACAGCAAAGTACCACTCACCTGTTACTGTCATGGGTGAAACAGGCTCAGCCCTCACATACTCTCACTCCTTTCTCTGGCTGCTATTAATGCTGCACACTGACTTTTTCCCTTCTTAAACATGTTATCCCATCACTGATGGGCTCAGCCTTGGCCAGTGGCAGGTCGGCCTTGGAACTATCTGGTTTTGGTTCTGTCAGACATGTGGGAAACTTCTGGCAGCTCTTCATAGAAGCCACCCCTGCAGCACCCCTACCCCCACCCAAAAAGCTGCCACTCAAACTCAATACACAAATATATTTTTTACATTTTTTATATTTTTAATATAAATCTACTTAAATCTATTTGTTCTGATCTCACACACCTCTTGTGGTTTCACTGTGAATTGGACTAAAAGGGACTGGTGTTCCTCAGTCCTGAAAGTCACTGCAGGTAGAACCACTACACAGGGCATGGTCACACAAGCATAATGACCCCAGCTTACAAGCAACTACCCCTTGCCACTATTTTATTCCTGTATTTTTGCGTATCTTTTTGTTCCCAAGTCAATTTAATCCATCCCTTTCCCTGATGTTGGTTCCTTCCCTAAATACTCCATAATTAGCCTTGTGCAATACCAAAATGCTCCTCCCTTTTACTCCACAATGAGCTCTGTATCCTTGAGCAAGGCCCCTCCTAGGTCTCTGGAGAGCTCCTCGAGTGAGCTGTGCCCAGGCTCTTGGAGCTGGGTCTCACCAGGGACAGCCCTGGGGAGGCTGAGGTAGAGGTTGGGTCTCTTTGTTGGTTCCCCCACTTCCCCAGGACCCTCTGCATTTCTTCTGCACTTGTAGTGATGGATCTAGGGTGGTTGTGGAAAGGCCAGGGTAAGGTGGCATTTGTCTCACCCATCCACTGCCATGTCCTTGTGCTCCTCTGTGTGTGCATGGGTGAGCTTTCTATTGCCTCACTGTCCTGAATGCAGAGGGAGCAGGCCCTACACCTGTGTGGGCAGGGCCAGGTTCCTGTTCTACACCAGCCATATCATTGGTGGGAGGCTGGTTTGGGGGACCAGAAAAGGTGGCGTGCACCCCCAGAAATACCACATTTTGGCTCTCTGTAAGGGAGGTTGTTGGGATCAGCTCTGTTGGGATCGTCCTCTGCTGTTTCTACTCATCCCTTCCTGTTTCACTGGGATGTAGCTTGGAGACATGGTAAAACCATCGTGTCTCCAGGACACGGTGCTGACAAAAGCGGGATTTTGTCAAACCCCAGCAGACCCAGTGTGGTGCAGCACCAGTGTTGGAAGCAGCCATGTGGAATCCAGTCCAGCTTCTGAACTAGCAGCGTGGCATGACACAGACAATCTGGCTTTCAGGGGTTTGTCCACCATTGTTTTCCATTGTCTTGGGCTCAGGGATAGGGAGAATCAACCAAAGGAAGTGGCCACCATCTTGTCTTTGTCCCAGGGGCTGCACGCATGTGACCTAGGGGCGCATCCACCATCCTGTCTTTGTCCCAGCAGCCACATGGAACTAAGTCAAGGTGGTGAACTCCTGTAGTGCTTAAAGAACCTTCTCTTTTTTTACACTTTTGTTATTGATACTGTTGCTGTTACTGTGTGTTCCTTCTCCCGTTGCTTTTTTTCTTTTTGTTATCTCAACCCATAGTCTCTGTCTTTATCCTCCCCTTAGTGGAAAGGGTCAGGGGAAGGGGAGTGTCTTATTTGGAGTTTAATTTCCATCTGGTGTTAAATCCCCACACTAACCTAGCACATCTAGCAGTGCCACTGGCTTTTTGAAAGCAAGTCAATATGGGAGGCAGTATAACACACCTCTTTGAGTAACGCAGGCATAAGAAACTTTTTTCTTTCCCTAGTAAGAATTCAGATGATCAAACTTTTTTATATATTTAGCATGCAAATTCTTTAATTACTCTTTTCCCCTCGTATCAAATTGACATCATGTTTATTATCATCTTACCATAGCTATATTATTGCTGTAACTTGGCCTTTTCCAGTTTACAAGCAGTCAATTTAATTTTCTTTTCTTTGTTTGATCTTTGATCAGGCAAACAGAATTACTATAATTGATTTCATTAAAATATTGAAACTACCAATTGGATTTAAAGCTATGCATAATTAATTTGTACAGCATTTTTTTCAGATCTTTCTAGCTTGCATTTTTAGCAATATTTAGTGCCCCATTTTTAACATGGTCAAGAAAAACAGCTCACTGGTATAAAAAAATAGCACTGTACTAGAATTGCACATCTTAATGCATCAAGTAAATATACTTTTAAAATACTTGGCAAGCTGAATTTATAAATAAAATAAATATTGTAGTGTAAAAAGTGAATCAAAATGATTGGTGTTTGGATTTCCTCTGGAATCATATTTATTGTGCCATCTTCCATCAGATTAGAGAAGAAATTTAAAGAAAAATTAAAAGTTTTAAAAATTAATTAGATATAGAATGAAGGGTTTGGTTTTGGTATTTGTTGTTTTTTCCTCTCCACACATCCTTTGTTGTTTTCATTTGATTTTTTGTATTTTGATGTTGATTTCATCAATAAAAATATTTATGTCCCAATTTCTCTGTGTCTAGGTGTGGAATATTTTTTTATAGTTTTGGAGTTTCTAGTCCGAAGGAGACATGATGTTGAATGACCCTGAAAACCACCAGAAAAAAATTACATTGCAGTGACATGCTCTCCCTTGTCTTCTTCATGTCTACCATGCATGCAACATCAGTTTAATGGAAATAAACTCTCACAGGAGATATCATTGGATACTGTTCTTGTTCTGCCTTGTTCCTTGGTGGCATTGCCATAGGGGGAAAGATATTACAGCCATTTAGTTATGAACTTTTTTGTTGTTGTTTTAATTCCTCTACCCTTACCTGTGCTAATACATGAATACCCTTTGCTAATATTCAGTGGGAGTTGCAGAACATATGATTTGTCCTATGCCAGTGCTTCATGAATGCATAAGTTCCCCAGAGGTGAAGTATCATTAACAGGCTAACTGGAAGATGAAAACCTAGCACTTCCCAGAAAAAAGGCTTATCAATGTACACAGAATGACTTGCAGGGTGTCATAAGGGATCCCCTGCTTTTTTATGTATTTACAGCATGTACAGTATGCTTGTTTAGCTTTGCTTATTGCCAGAACAATAGAAGGGGTTTTAAAAATTTTTTTTTTTTCTTTTTAGGAGGTAAGAACCCCATGATACCTTTACCTGTACAGCTAAAAGTGACCTCCTTAAGTTAAATATTTATCTCAAAATTCCTAGAAATAGAACAGAATAAGAAAGCTTCCAAAGCAAAACATGATTAATGGCTGTGTTTACTTTTGCAATAAGTCAGGCCTCTGTTGCAGTGTTTCAAATAGAGTATTCTCTTTTTGACAAGTTTTCATAGAGGTTCAAGAAGGTATTAGGTATTTTGATAATTATGTACCACAAGTTATCTATCTGTTGTGTTTGGCTACATACAGTAATTCAGGATTTAACAAACAGATAATCTTGAAGTCAAACAATGAATATAATAGAGGCTGCTGAAATAAATGTATACTAATGGAAAACCATGAGTGAAATAATGTAAATCAACTTTCAATTGCTGGTTCTTTCAATGAATTTTCACAATTCACTAAGTCTGCCTATAAATGCCTGTCTGTCTTTTCTACATATTTTTTAAATTCTAGAAATGATATTTTAAATAAGTGAAAAGAATTTTCAGTGTTTCCTTGATGTGTGGTGTTTTAGTAAGGGGTTTCATTTAAATTTGTTACTTAGAGTAAATTTAGAAAGTAAATTAGTAAAAGCAATTGATAAATCAAAAGCCAGAAAAAATATTATTTTCTAGCACTTAAGTGATGCTGAACAGAATTTTCCTTTAAATGGTACTGAGACAATAATTTATATTTTGTTATTTTTTATTATCAAGAGAGTAAACCAGTCTTGATACGAAAGCATTAACAAGGAGATAACATTAACAAGGTCTTTCTTGACCATTCTATTCTGTGGTTAATAGAAGCACTCTTAAATATGTAGTCCAATACTTGCCACGGTAATACTTCTTCCTCAAGTGTCTAGTAAAATGTTGCTGAAAAGGCTCAGATGTAGCTGCTTCATGGTATCAGCACTAAGAAGATGCCAATTTAGTAACAGTAATTCAGACTTCAGCCATTGTTTGGCATGGTGTTACCCTCCCCAGAACTAGTCAAAAGACTATGGTTGAAGTGGCATTCAAACAAGGAACTGAGTGGTTCTCATTTTATGATTTATTTTTAGTGACAGCTCCTACAAACTAGTACCCCCAGTATGATCTGCAACGCTGTATATTCATAGAGTAAATTGTGTTGATACAATTTTCCAGAACTGTGGAGAATATCTGCAGTCACTGAAGACTTGATACCTGCTGTACTGGTTTTATTATGATATATCATACATTGAAAGCACAAAGTAGCTAAGGCAGTCCATCAGGGCAAGGGGCCAGCTAGGAGACACAGAGAAGGTGAATGGAAAACAAATGGCTGTGCTCCTTTTTAAACCTGTGTCAGCTTATACAAATAGAAGGAGAAAGATTTGTGTAAAAATCTATTGTGACACCAATTTATCTTGGTGCCATTTATTCACTAGTACTGCATGCAGAGATTTCCAGCACAGGGAGCAGGTGGAAGGTCTGATAGTGACAGGCAGTACTTTGCTGAATTGATGGAACAAGGAAGCCATCTGATCATGAACCTACAGCTTTTACAGGTAGCCATATAGTAGAAACATTTGTGCCTGCTGTGAAGCTCTCTGGAGTTATAATACCAATTAGTAGGGAAGATTTTGAAAGCTGTTAGTGAGAGAAACACTGGGAGAGTGTATTAGACAGAATGTTCTTCAGGCAGGAAGCAGAGAAACAGAAAAGGGATGGACTGTTCCAATGAGTTGGTTTAAACTAGAGATCCTATGAAAGACTGATGCTTCTGCAAAAAGTCAAGTGGGCAGCTGAGAGGAAAATCTTCTTAGGATGCTCCCAGGTTATTGAGTATGGGATCTTGTTTTATCAAGTTATTATAGAAAGTTATAAAGAAGTTATTATAGAAATCTATTCACAAACTGAAGTGAATAGTAAGATTGAGAATTATTGTTTTTTTCTAATTCTCATAAATACTAAACTTTTAGAAGGAATTCAGAGTACAACAGGCTGTAGTGAAGCAGAAGAAAACCCAGAAACACATAACAAACTGTTTACTCATCACACATGACTTCAAGTAATAAGAATGAAATGTTTCATTCATAAGTATAATCTGGAGAGAACAACTGATGCTGGCAAATGTGCAACTGTAGGTTATTCCAGGGCCAAAAAAGGTAGTATATAATTGTGTCTTTGGAGAAGAATGCAGAAATGTTAGGCACTAGGGCAAAGCAAACAGAGCACTGGAGTGGATTCTTCAATCTGAACTAGGAAAACACTCTGTTTTACAACAGGATTACTCAGATAGAAGAAAATCAGAACAGTGAAACTAAAACAAAAGGAAATTGATGAATTCTGGACTGTACTGAGACAGATTTGCTAAGTTTCTTCAAGAATAATCCTATGAATGTTTTTGCAAACACATCACTGTCTCACATCACTTTTACCGAACTCTGCAAAATATTTAAAGCAAATAGTAAGTCTTTGTAAAAGATATGTATCATACATAAAAAAAAAAAAATTAAAATATTGGGGTTTTTTGTGTACTGTAACAAAACCAGAGAACTGTTCAAATATATCTCTATATATTCCTTATAGTGACACAGAGCTTCAGACTGGACAGGAAAGGTGCTTCTTGTGATCACCAGGTACTGGGCAATATGCTGTTCCTCTTCACCTTCAAATATCTGTACTTAGGAAAAATCTGCAGTGAAGGGCAGCCAAGAGCTGAACTCAGCAGAGCAGCAGCAGAGCATCTTGAGGAAGTACCAGCAGATGATGTCAGAATATTTTAGCTTTGAGTGGTAGCCAGTATTTGAGGTCTTGGGGGTTATTTCATGCAGGAAGAAAAATTGGCAAGATACTCATGTATTTGGGTAATTGGGGAAAAACATATTTTGTCACCGAAGTTTGGGGTAAAATGCATTTTCTTCACACATGTTCAAATATGTCAGAAACTAAGAGCTACATGGAAATCAGAGTAGATTTGAATGAAGATTTACAACCTGAAAATTTTACTTTCATGATCCATTCAGGATCATAAGACCAGGCATATATTTCTTTTGTGGCTGAGTTTATTTCAGCTGTAACAAAAATTTAAGGAGTACTGAGAAGATTTTCATGGACTTCCAGCACTCAGATCTCTGCCCTCCTCTCTGAATAAGTAACCTATCTCCAAAACACTCTTGAAACTAGGATGAACAGGAAAGGCGAAGCAAGCTAATTCAGTAAGCTTAAAATAATATTTAAGTGAAGACAGCAGAAGGCTATACAGATTTTAGAAAGTAATCACTTAAAAGTTGGAAAGTGTTGGTTAATAAATTCTGGCTTTGTTAATGTAAACACATTCCTCTTTTCATGCTGTTAAATTGAAAATCATCTTGAAATCAGAAAAACCTTTCTAATGAAGGTACAATGGGGAAGTTAAAGAGAAGTATCTCAGAAAAGGTACTCAAATGGGATTTAAGTTGTAATAAAATGTCCAATTTAGAGTACTTCTTTTATTTACAGGAGGGGTTGAACCGGTTCACTCGAACCACAGTGTGCAGTAATCTCTGTTCCTTTCTCAGATTTTGAACAGTTTTTATTTTAGAGACTATGCTTGCTTAATACCATTTAAAACTACAATAAAACACCATATAGGGCACATATGAAAACTTACACACTTAAGTATAAAGGAGGAAAAAGTTTGCTTTTTATATATCAAATTATCCTATTTAACCTCTTGGATCCATATGTCTCCTGGATAACAATGTTTGGCTGTTAAAATTTTCCAGGCATAAAGGCACCTTCCACCTAATGTTTACTGTCTAAAATGTAGGGATCTAGCTTCAGCAAGTATTATATGTTTCTATTATGTTTTATGGAGAGGAAAAGGCATCTCCAGAGGAGGATTCATTGTGTCTGTCTTAGAAGGGGATGAATCATCCCCTTGAGTTAGCTATTTCTCTTCATAAAACATACATTTGGATGACTGATCTTAAGTTTTGTGAATGCCCTCCCTAATGTCCTTTCATTGAGACACAGTATGACTTTTTCTTGACATATGAAAAGAAATCCAAGGATAGAAACTGCAGGACCTGTTTCAGTGCATGACAGTCAAAAAACTTTTCATATATCAAGTCAAAAGCTCTTTTTTTCAGTTTGTGATCTCTGTATTTCAAATGAAGCTGGTGTGCATAATTTTTCCTCATTCACAAGAAGTGTACTTCAAATATGTATAACACCCTTAAGAGGGAAACGTCACAAGAAATTTGAGTGACGATTGTAATTTTTTACTCTAAAATAGTGTCACAGCACAAAGAGAAGAAGGAGAATATAGTTCTTTTTTTCTATCCATTGCCTAATAACTCAATGTTTTTATTACTCATCCATGTAAACAATATGGATTCTGAATCCTCAAAGAACTGCTCACATGTTTTACATAGCACAAATAATAATAAATTAAGAAAATCATACTGGTAGAGGGACCACAACTCCAGACAATATACCAAATCTTCTCTGCAAGAACTGTGTTGTTCATTTCCCATTAAATATGGAATGATTTTAACAGACTTGTTACACAGCTTGAAAAACTGAACATAAAGTGGCACTTGATGGAGATTTTCATACCTAAGTCTAGAATCTAATCCAAATAAAACCATATCCATGAAGTTTGCCTTCCAAAAGGCCTTGGGGATATCAGTCTTATTGTCTGCATTGATGTCTCTGTATAAGGTACAGTTCCTGCCTTAGAAGAAAACACCACTCTGCTATCATAACCATTTCATACTATTCAGCTACAATTGTGTTTCAATCATCTTTCATCACTTGAACACCTGTTTCCTGGGTTTAGGCATGAATGACTGCACTTGCACATAGCACAGAATGTACTTTCTGCAGTACTTGCTCAATTTCAATAGTCAAGAAAAGCCACCTTTGCTCTGAAGTTGCAATATAGAAATAAATACAATGGAACCATGATTTTAATGCAATATTTAAAGACAACTTGCTTTCTACCACTTCACTTCTTAGAAATATTTGCATACAGATCAGTGTATATTATAATTAGTAATTATAAAATTTATACCATGTAATGACAAAAAATATAACTTACATTATGTAGTATGAATTTATGTACTGTGAGGTACTAATTATTGCCATATAAGAAATATTTGAGTTGAATTCTTGGTTTTGTTTGTATCTTGGTGTGCATTTTGAGATTATTAGCCCCTGCAAGGTCTAGGAAAAAAGTGTTTTATATGAATCAGGGAAGGATTACAGGTTTTTGTAATTTTTGGTAGCTGACATGCATCTTGATGTTGTCATTAGCATTCTGATACAGAGTCAGTCATCAGCTATTTTGCAATTGCTATTGTTTTTTGACACAATAGTTTTGAATTGTTCATGCTTGTTCCACAATTATTTTCTACATCTGATTTTACTTTCCTTTGCTCAATTTGTTCCCACAGAAATAATTAATATCCTGTGAAGATGTCCTATATTTCTATCTTTTTCTCTTACCATTACAATTAAAATTCTACCCTGTGTCTTTTCCTTAATATATAGCTGCACTACTGTCTTCTCATGTCTCTTCCTACTTGGCTCCTGATCCCACCTATAGTGCCCAAACTACTTAATAGGGATAGGCTGGGAGTTTATCAGCCATTCAGCTGACTAAACAGAGAAAAAAGATATTAAACCTCTGATGCATCTGTTCTTTCTCACAAAACTTTGCCCCTGTGAGAGCTGTTACTCTCTTCCTTCTTTCTAATTCAGTTGAAATTGCCCTGTAGATTCAAAAGGGTTTAGGTGAGCCAAATAATGTAACACACTGTGTAAATCTCATTGGGAAACAGAACTAAAAACATGACTCCTGATGAAAAGTGAATTAAACAAAAGCAGCTGTGAATATCACATTGAAAGCCTGTATTCCTTGAATATATGTAGACAATGTTCTTTACATTTTATGTAAGAAATAATTTTTTAAATGTTTAAGATTTTCTTATATGGAATGACAAACACAGGAAATCCATACCTGTAATTAGGACAGGCTGTTCTTTTCTTTGAACATAAAATAACTTGAATTCAAAATATTGTCAATCCTGATAATATCTGTTTAAAAAGGACATCTTCTGAAACATGAAAAATGATTGTATTTTTGTAAAAATTAATAAAAGCAAAAATTTATTTGGATTACCACAGAAGCTGCAGTTATTTCAATATGCTGTAGGTTTCCTATATAGCTTTGTATTATTGTAATGCATGCTTTTGCAGCTATGTATCCTTTTAATGAGGTTTAATAATGAATTATCTTCTTTGTTTGCTTGTCTTCTCAGTAAAGAAAGCAATTGAGCTGAAGTCAAGAGGAGTCAAGATGCTGCCCAGCAAAGACAGTAACCACAAAAATTCTGTCTGTAAGTTGCTTATATCCTTATTTTTAGTGAGTGCATATATCTTCTGGAATCCTTGTAAATATACAAATAAGAGAGAGAAATGTTAGGACGCTATGGTCATAAAATGGTTATTATGCTTTCAATTGTCACTGAATCAGAACTCCACTGATAATACTCTACTGAGGGTAGAAAGAATATGGTGGTGTAAACTCTGAAAAATATGGTATGTAGAAACTCCCCTGCATTTTATATGTTGCAGTATTTTTGTATAGTGGATTATTTAGAATTCGGAGACACATGGCAAGTTAGGAAATTCAGGCAGAACGGTGTCATAGAGATTTCATCAATTCAGTACTGGGGACAGCAAAGGTAGCTGAGAATTTTCGGTATCTAAATTTATACTTTGTGATCTTTTTTCTTCTCACTCAATAGCACAGCTAAATTCTCCCCTCATCGTGCCACACCATGTCTAGTGACTGCCTGTTTCCTGCCTTGCACAGCAGGGATTAAGAACTGTTGTAATTCCCAGCTTCTCAAGAAGATGGAGATCACATCAACTTCCCCTCATTGCATGCACAATGCACTCTGGAATGACATCTGTTTGGTCCCTTTACACTTTTTCCCTGTGTAAAGTGTAAAGCTAAAATCAAAATGCTACCTAGGGGACTATGAGGTTGTTAGTTTTTGAGTATCACTTTCTCTGAACTGGCAATCTGACTAATATCCTGAGAGCTCTTTCTCCATTAATTAGGCCAGCCTTGAATCAAGAAAAATGAGGATATTTTTGAATTTTGAAAACTGAGGGTCCCTTGGCTGAAAAAAAAACAACAAAAAACCCCCCAAAAAACAGAGGTTAGGCCATCATTCACACAGAACTCATTAAAAGTGTTAATATAATGGCTAAGATGTATTCAGATAAATTAATTCCTCATGTAATAACAGTGAACTCAATGAAGTGGAACCTATGCTGTGTTTGCCTCGTGCTATTCTGCAAGTGCAGAGAGAATGAGCGTTCTTGAAAGGTGATGTCTAGGGGATATCGTGATTTCTCTGTGTTTCTGTTGTGCATTGTTTAATGCAAAGTGAGTTTTTTGTATGCTCATTGGAACAAAAGAGTCATGACAATTTTCTTCTTTAAATATTCCACATTCATGGTGTGGCACTCAAAAGGAACTTTTTATGCAAGGTGTAACAGAAAAAGTTGATCCATCTCTTTGGTGTCTGTATCTGAATGGGTGATTATTTCATTATTTATAAGTTACTTCTGGGAGCTGTGTGATCTCTGCTTACGGTCTCAGAGCACATGCTGTCAGACACCACATGTAATTACAGAAAGTAGAAGTAAGACAGGCTATGGAAGAAATTTTTGTAAGGCAGTCTGCTGTTTACCTCACATAAAAATTGTCTTTTTCTTCTTTGTGTTTTGACTTGTAAAACTTAATAATCATTTTTGACTTTCCAACATAAATCTAAGAAATGCATTTTTATTATTACATTCACATATATAAAGCTTTTAAAAATTAAAGATTAAAATACAACAAATTGGATTCAAATGTATTTTGATGCTCTTTCTGATGTGAGCTTTAAGTATTTAACCAATTATTTTGCCCATAATTATTTATACAAAACATAATTGGGGATTTGGCTCCCGAGAAATTATAAGAATGGATATTATAATTTGGTGCCAATTAGCAATTTTTTTAAAAAAGATACATTATATACTAACATGTCTCACAATTTTTGTATGTTAGGCATTTTTAATATTCTCTCTCTATAAGGCAGAAAGCTTAGTTTTGGCTTTTTGGCTTTTGGGGGGTAAATGGAATGCAAATGTCATCACAAAAAATACTGTGAGAGCATACTCTGTGCATTCCAGGACCTGTAGCTTTCCCACAGATCTTTCTCCCAAGCAGAACCTACCAGCAGCTGCAAAAAGCATTTTACAGTGGCACCAGTCTGTTAGGATTCATGTAGCAAATGTTACCAGTGTTACTCACGATAATAACATTACTGATAATTCCTCGTGGAATGCAGAATGGTATTTCAGTATTTCAGTCATGTACAGTCACAGCTCACTCTCCTCCTCCTGGGCCTACCAGGATTTCTGGATGCTTTCTTTCAGATCTGCCATCCTTTATAAAGAGTCACATAGCAAAGCATGGCTTTCTGGTGAAGGTACCACTAATACTGGAAAGAAAATGAAGCAAGCTGCAAGGACAGACCATAACTGGGCAGCCATAGTCCTTATAAATGTCTCATTTTCTAGTCAAAGAGAAGATCCTTGTATTTTATCCCTTAAAGTCTACATACCAGGCAGTTACTGTTAGTCATGCTATGTGCAAAGGATAATAGGTGAGTACAGGTCTTCAGGACACCAGTTCACAGAATATCGGGAAGGCAGGGCTGTAACTGCAGACCTGCTACTTAGCACCTCTGCAAATCGTTGTGCCCTCTGCAGCCCAGAAATAGAGAAGGGTTAGGAGAACAGTCTGCCCCAGAGGCCCCTAATGCTACCACCCTTCTGCTGTAGTCACAGGGCAGCCTCACACTTCCACACCTCCTCACCAGTACAGGAATGCACTAAGCTCACAGTAAATGCCAAGAAGTTCAGTGAGGTGAGACACATCATATCAGGTGAAAAATGGAAATGATTATTCAGTTTATGTGGTGGTGCAAATCTGCCAGTGCAGTAATGCTAGGAGAGGAAGGCAGCAGTGAGAATGAAGTGCCTGGGAGAGCTGATTCCCTGAGTTTGCTCATGTCAAAATGCAGCGTTGTGAGTGGTTTGCCCCATGATGCAGCAAACTGCAGGGAGTGTCCACAGTGACTGAAACAGTGACAAAGATTAACAAACAGATGAAGTCAGAGTGATTCTTTAAAAAATATGGCATTCATACTGAACCATGTTAACATTTCATAGTAGTTACTGAACACCAAGTCACCTAACCTCATTGTGCAAAATGGTGTGTACAAACTACTGTGTTTTACAATGTGCGAATTCTGTAAGTATTCACTAACTAAAACACTCTACTTCACAAAAGCAATTTCAGGATTCTGTAGTATTATTTGAAAATGTATTTTAGAATGCTAGGAAAACCCATGTTAAATACTTTCAAGATCATGATTTTAGTGTAAGATTAATGCATCCTTTGAAACCTGAGTTACAGAGTTTACCTAAACAGTTCTTCACCCTGAGGATGATAAAAAGAGCTACTTAACAGCAATTATTTTTGTGATGTAGAGCCAAAGAACAAATGAGTTTACAGACTAAGTATTGATTGGCTGCAGCACATTAAGTTGAATTAATGGCACATGCTGTTGAAACTATAGTGATTAATACCAAAATGGGATTACATTGCTAATTCTGTGTAATAAAGAATGACAGCAGGCATTATTTATTTTGTTGTTGGGTAACTGAGAAAAATGGCTTAGGACATCGTAACATAAAGTTAAAAATCTTAGGATGAACATTTGTTGCTTACCAACACATTCCTCACATTTTAAATAAACTGACAATTTTACAAACGTCATTTTGATGTTTGACTACTGGTAAGTGTACTTTGACAGAAGCAATATGAAGACTAGTCAAATTTTGGTCTTCATTTAATGAAAGTGTATGTTCCTAAGAAGGACAATATTGGACTAAATATTTGCATTTAATAGCACAATTATTATAAGAACGAGTTTTGTTCTTATACCTTAGCAAAACCCAATTTATTTAAGCCCTTTCATATTTTGATCAATAGATCAATACTTAGGAATTAGTTGCAAACCAATGTGCAATCAACTTAACAAACAGTTATGACAACTACTGAAGGTCATCTCAAGTTGCAGATATAAAAGAAAAAATTATTGCTACTTACAACGTTTTTGTAAGGAAATTTAGATCTTCTCATGATATAAATACCAATTTCTGACTATTATATTTAGATTTATCTTATACAATTTTCAAGAAAAGTCATATTATTTAATAAATTTTTAGCATATTTTTCCAAAATTATTTTAGGATCACTAAAAACCTATGTAAGAGTTACATATTATTATTTTCAAAATGGACATGTAATGGAAAAATTTCCACTAAAAATTCTGGGGCTTTTTTTTGTGCTTTTATTGTATTGAGTCTTCACATTTGAAAGACCATTTCTTACTGAAATTGGATTTTACATGCTATTTATTACGTGCTGTGTCAGAATGAAATCCTGATAAAAATACTCTTAAATATTCATTGTTCTGATAGTTGTCAGTTTCAAATTTAACAAATCTACATCAAATCTATCTCACTCTTTAAAATTATGCTCTAATCTACATTAGTTTACATTAATCAAATATAGCATCTCATGCCTTCATTAATTTAAGAAACTTTGTATCAGTGATGGGATTGATCACCAATAAACATGATACAAAACAAGCTACCCAAACAATTACAGGCAGTTGTTATCTAAAGATCCTAGGTTTGGATATGTGTGCCTAAGTGCTCTCAATATTCAGTCTGGTTTTTGCTGTGAATATTTAAAATATTACGTGAAGCTGTATTTTAAAAATACTGATAGAAACAAAATGCTAACACTAAGATAAAGTGGAGAGACCCTCTAAATTTTTTATCTGCTGAAAAATAGATTTATTCTGCGGAATTCCAAAGTTCTGTGCCCTTTTAAGAAGCATGAATTTAAAGGCACTGAAGAAATAAATGTAACATAAATCTCTCTTTTTAATTGGTCTCACTGCCAGCTAAAACAAGTAAAGCAGATGGGAAAATGTTGGCATCATTTGGACTTTTATTTCGGGGCCCTCAGTAGTGTTTGCAAGTATTTTGAACAAGACTGTGGGGTGTTGTTTGCCCTGTTCTGACACTCAGCTAATCAGTTTGCTGTAGGTTCCAAAAAAGCAGAGACAAGAGAAGAATGCCAGCATATCAAGAGACATACTTGACTAATTTTTTGAAGGAAAACTCACCAACATTGCATTTTATAATGTTATCTGCTTTGTGTCCTTTAAAAAAACAGAAATTCCTAATTGTGGAAATTAGGATTTCCATTTACAAATCTGCTTTTAAAAGACTGCTGTTTCCCAGGCTCTTCCTGAAGCATTGCAGCACAAGGGTGAAAACTGACAGGCTTAATCTGCAGCTCTTTTCAGATCTTTAGTGAACATCTCTTGAGCAGACATATTCCTTCTCTTATGAGGAAAATGGAGGCCTTTGAAATACATGCATTTAAGATTGAGATTCTTCAGAGGAAGACTGTTGTGTTCTAAGATCAATATGAAGCTGCCTCTTTCTCCCTAGTTTCTATTGGAGATCTCTCTGAAGATCTCAGTGTTGGCAGGGGAAGTTACTTTGTTCTTATGTGTTGCATTGTGTTGTATTAATTTACAGGCACTGAAATTATTCTCATTTTTAAGTGCCCACACAGTATCATGAGCTCTCCTGCCTTTTCAATCATGAAAGCTATTTTTCATTTGTTCAAATCTCACAGCTTGAAAAGGAGGGCATTTTTTCAAATTTGCATTTATATTCTGCATGTCTTCAAATGAGAGAAAGGATTGTTTATAACTTAGTAATGTAGCACTTACAAGGTTAGAAAACACAAGGCTTAAGTATTTAAGATTTTTTTGGTCCTAGCCTGTCTGCCAATATCCAATTTTATTTCAAAAAGTCTTTTTACAGAAATACTTGAGCATATGTTAATTGTTCAGTTAAAGATAAAGGAAAGAGGAAAGTAACATTTAAAACACTGGCTCTTCTATACAACAGATTAAGGGATAGATCCTGGAATATTTAATATTACAATACCCTTATTATATATGTCTATGTATACCTACCTACATACATACATATAATTGCAAATAATGCATAATACTTAATATTCCATTACACCATTTACCGCATGTCTAGTAAAAGATTAATGATTCTATTTCCCCTTGTTAACTGAGTATTATGGCATGAAATTGGGCAGTAGGAAAAAATAACTGCAGCATTAACCTCTAACAGTTTTATAAAGCATTAATAAAATAGGAAGGCTAATTATCCTGATATACTTTGTCCTATCACAGACTGAAATAATACAGAGTTACCCAAGAGTTACAGAGTTTGGGATTTTCAGAGAAGATTAGTATCCCTATGCAACAAAATTCTTCTACAATACTATTTCACTATATTGTATAAATTGCTTCATAAATCAGGTTACTAAATTATACTTGGTGTTTCTAAATAAGCCCTCATCACAGCAGGAGTTTAAATATCTTTTAAAATGCTATGCAAAAATCTTGCTGTGAAAAGAACTACTGCCTAAATATATTTGCGAAGAAAAGCATCCCTTATAGCTACAAGCAAAACAACGTGCTTCATCAATTATTTAATACATAATTTGCATATATAATTTGTAAAATAAGCAGAAGAAAGCTTCTATTAAAATATGTAAAACAAGGTGTAATCTGATTGAATTATGGATGGTTAAAATGAATTGTTATCCAGCGAGGAAGCTGAAACTGCCATTAACTAATTTTCATATACAATTATAGAATGTTACTGATTATTCAAAGTGAATGTTCATACTGTAGGCTAACTTGGCATTCAATTCTGCTATTTTCAAAGTCAAAGGTTTAAAAATAAGCAACTTGCTTTCAGCAATTGTAATTCTGTATAAACTAAACATTTATGCAAAATTTAGATGTATACTTCAATACTTTTATATCGTTTCCTTGGCTTTTATTCTATATATAGTTCTGTTGAAAATACAGATGTGGGCAGTAAATAGGTTGGCAAAATTAAGTCTGTGTAGATTCAAATAGTGTATTTAAATTATGAAGGCATTCAGAATTTGTGGGTGGGTGAATTCAGATTTCTAGAACATCAAAACTATGAAAGTAGCTTTAATTAAAGAAAGAAGTATGACACTGGTCTATGCAGTGAAGGTATGCTGCAGAATATAGACACCCTTACTGTTAAGTCCTTTGGAAGAGTCAGAGACTTCCCACCTCCTGCAAGACTTCCACTTTTTGCAGAGGCTCACATTGCACTTTGTACATTTTGAGATCCCGATTTTCTAAATCCTCATTGTGGGAGAATATCTTCAGAATTTGATAGAAGGTCTTAGACTATTTTCTTTTTTCAGAATTTGTTCTCTACATTACGAAACAGTTTGGAAAATAATTTCACTGTGTTGGTGCAGTATCTCACTGTCCATTGTTAGCCTGTGACAAAGGACTGTGTCTATTCCTGCAGCTCTCCTGAGCAGAACTGCAAAGTACCAGTGTCATGTATGTTTGGAACAGGGAAGTTTTGTTAGGTGACAGCTAATTTCTGAGCTTCAGAGCACTTTGTGTCCACTACTCCTTCTTCACCTGGAAAAAGGACAGTAAAAAATTTATACAACACTGTATATTAATTTCCTCAATAATATTCATTTAGGAACCTGAAATATTTTTTGAATAAGAATGAACACAACAAGAAGGAACTAAAATGAAAATAAATACATTGGTTTACTTTTAGAAGGAAAGGACTAGTTGCTAGGGGGAGGGAACTATTCAGCATGTGTCCCACCACTGAAATCAGTAGAACAAATTGTTTGTTCTTAAACAAACAAGCAAGCAATAAGGTTACTCAGCAACTTATTTTTAAAAAAAAACAAATGGAAAGAAAAATCTTAAAAAATTGCCAAATACTTGGGTAAGTTTTTTGTTTTATGTTGGCATACTTGAAAAAGAAGGGACTGTAAGCACGGTGCTCTGGCTCATATGTACGCTCCTATCATACAAGCCATCTGAACTCTGGTGAGAGTGACAAGATCGATTTTTCATATATTAAAGTGATGTAAGTTTTATTATACATGATGACAATCAAAAGTGTTTAATTCTGAAACATTTTAATCTTTCATGAAATAAGTTTATCTCAAAACCCACATTGTTTCTAATAATACAAGCACTTGTTTGATTTCTGTCATCACTGTCATAATATTTTCTGCTTCAGGCTTCTAACATGAAAGAGGTTCTGCATAAGCAAAAGATGTGCCAAAAAATATGCATATTTTCCCTATTTTCATGCTTTTGAACTGAATTCTGAAGCTCAGCGCCTCTGCTAGAGGAGCTATAAAGTCAGTGAATGAACAAATTAACAAGAGCAAAACAGTATTGTTTCTCTAAGCCAGCATTTTATGTGGCATATATTGTTCTATTCAAGAAGCAACTTTTTATTGCCATATCAGCTTTTCCTTCTTGTGTTTGAATTCATATGGTAAACCTGATTTGTATTGAGAATTCACATTCCTTTCTCAATTCTCCCAGACCTGGTTTTCAGTAATCTACAAATGCATCTGCAGTGAAGAACATCAGAGGCTAAAATTTAAAGCACTTACATTGAGATTAAAAATACAGCATGAAGCAGTGGCACCTGCTCGTGTATTACTCTGTTGTATCTATGAAATATACTAAAAATTTAGTCCATGTTTTAGAGTATGAAAGTTCAAAAGCACTTAAAACGCAATAAATGATAGTAGTTTCTGGTAGTCCTCAAGCAGAAGTGCTAATGTGTAAGACTGTGGTTGGTTTCTCTTGTGGGGGCTGCTTACTGGCTAAAGCAGTTCCCAGACCAACTAAAACAGTTTGTGGATTCCTCAGTCTAGCTGGCTGAGCGTGGTTAAGGCTTGGATTCAAGAAGCAGGCTCTGGCGTGGGTTTAGGTAGGTGTTTATTCAGTGCAGCTCCGCGTGCCAGAAGTGCACTTGTCTGAACAGCAGGCTTTGGGCCCCTGTGCCTCCCGTACCAGGTCGCGGTCTGGGAGGAGCACACTCTGGGCCAATGGGGGAAGGAAAGGGGTGGGTCCAGGACAGGGTGATACCAGGTGATATTTTGGGTACAGGGGTGGGAGGGGCTTTGGAAGGAATCTACCAAATACAAACAAGTAAACAAAATACAGATACAAATTTGAAAACCTCAATCATGCACCGCAACATAAGATAGGCTTGGTTTGATGGAGAATGAGACATTTTGGAGAGGTAGAGCTTGAATCCCACACCACTGTTGTTTTAAAAAACAGAGTATGTCCTCAATTTCAGTCAGGTTTGCTAGAAAATTCTTTTTTTTTCTGTTTTTCAGTTATTATTCTGCCATTGCTTCTTGTCTTACTGTATGTACTGCATTTTAGTTTTGTTCAGAGTAGCCCATGTGATTCTGGGACTTTCATATATGGGACCAAATCAATGCTGATGAAACATCAGAGTTGTGGCTGTTATTGAACAGTACTTATGCAGTGTTCAGGCTTTTTCTACCTATCTCACTCTTTCTTTTTCATTTTTTTTCCCTTTCTTTTGAAATTCTGTCATTACTTTCAAACTGTCTAATTGTTGAATTTAAATCCAGATCTTGTTCCCCCTCTGTATTTGAATCAGGCAACTGGGTTCCCACTCAGGAAGGCCTGGAAGAAGAGTAGATGACCATGCAAGGAAAGATTAGTTCTCAGTTCAACATCTAAAGCATTCATTGGTCACTAGAAGTGGAGAGTTCTACAGGCACATTACACTTCAGAGTCCTAGATTTTGTTAAGTTCGGCGTGTATTTGGGATGTACTCCTTAAACATGTTTCTTTCAATCATCTTGAAATACTGCTTCCCAAAGGACTCCTATTTGGCCATTTTTAGTAGATGATGGAAAAGAAAAGGTCACTTTTGTAATAAATACAAAAGTTTTGAAGGTGGTGGTAATACATTCCCATGGAAAAGGTGACGATTTTTTTTTTTTTTTTTTTGGGGGGGTGTAAAACTGGTTTTCTTTGTGGCTTTCTCAAAAGTGAATGGGATGAATGAACAATTATTTCAATTTAATATCATTAAAACAAGAATAAAGAAATCCAAAGCAGATGCCTAAAAAAAGAAAATTTAAGACACAACTACCTGTTTGGTAGTTATGTACAAATGAAAGAAAAAAATTAAAAAAATACATTTCCAAACAACTTTAAAAAAATTTCGACCATCAACCCTGCCGATATTATTGTCGATATTATTTACCTGTTCATTGTTCCTGTTTTGCCATCTGCTGAAGTCCCATCCCTAAAATACATATTTAGACATTACTACTTCAGTCTTTAGAGAAGTAATATACAACCTCACTGATGATCTTCTGAAATATTTGCAATGAGTGAAATATTCAGGAGGAGTGTCACAGGCATTTATCAGCTAAAGGCATGGGAACTCAAAATTCACCTTTTGAGGGAACCAATAAAACATATATATAGAATATAAGGAACGAAATAAAGACTGCTCCTTTTCTTGGATAGTTTTATTTAGAGTTTAATAAAAGTAAAATAAAAAGGTGTCAACTAACTGTGTCAGCACAGGATAGTTTACTGCAGTCAGAAGTCTAGTGTTTGCAATATTTCCTCACTTACATATAAGAGCTTTCATATGTCTATAACTTTCACACATATGTATACAAACATTTCTACAAGGTCCAAAGCCCCATCATTCTCCCCAGTAAACAGTCACTTAGCTTGTTTCAGTGTGTTTTGGTGTAAGAGAACACAGTAGTCTCGCTTTAGCCTTCTTTGCTGCTTATTCTTACACATTTGTTGATTAGTGCAAACTCTTCAGTAGACTCTTTGGCACTCATTTTGACGGCAGAAGTTGCCTCGAGCCTTGCAATTCTGTTCTCTTTTCGACTTTTGCTGCCTCCTGCTGACACTATACAGGAGAGGCACTCATGAGATTTCTGAACAATTCATTTGGAAGTAACAGGGGGTATAGATAAGGAGAAAGCCTCTCTCGGTGAAGAAATTAATGTGGCAAATACTGAGGAATCCATTCAGTGCAAGTAGCAGGTGAGCAAGATGCAGCTTGAGCTGCAGGTGGAGCTCTGGTGGTGGAGCCCAAAAACTGGGCAAATAAACTTTGGAAATAAAGGCATGGGGACCTGTGTCCCAGCTAGGGGACCGGACACTCAGAGACATGGCAAGAGCTGAGAACTCTGCTGGAAGAGCCCAGAGCTTGGACTGTGAGGGTATAACAGCCCTGGGGTTTCCTTCTTTCGGAGTCCCTCCTCAGAGGCATCAGCTTGAGCTCTTATTCTGTTGTTGCACCATGATTAAATTATTTTAAGGATCCAAGTCTGAGACTCTGCAGTGGCGTTGAACCAGTCCAGGTTTGAGAAAACTTGGTGTGACTGTGTGAGAGTGGGGTGTGCAGGCAGTGAAACAGGGACCCATTGGATCACTGGAGCTGCCTGCTGTGAAGGGACTTTGGTCCCTGCCATGAAAGTCTCTGGTGGTGGTAGTGTGACTGCCAGAGTTTGGCTCCTGTATGGTCAGACAGGAAAGTTTCCTTAACAATAAAAATGTAAAAACAGAAAAACTGTGTTTAATTCAGACAATTGTGTGTAATTCAGATGACAAAACCTTTTTGGATGAATATTAGAGAGATGTTAAAGGGATGTGACACAATTTGCTCCAACAGCAAGCTTATTAAGACTTCATGTTTAAAATGCTGTTCTCTACCAAATAATAAAAAGAGCCATATGCTTCACACCAGCTAATTAAAGCTCATAAGGAAAAATGTTTGGCAAAAAGAGAAGAGACAAATCTTCCCTGTTAGCTGGAACTGGATTATGGTTTTGGAATTCTCCAGTACTGCAGCAGCTATTTTGTATTCCATATCAATGTATTATACACGTTAAATACAAGTATAGCACTCTTATTGGTCTACTTGCATTCCTATGACTTAGAGCATTTCTAAGATGACTATTCTGTCCAACAATAAATATTTTAGTCCTCTTTCTCTTGACACTTTTATATAATAACAACACGATAATCATAGATATATAGGAAAAGAGTAGTGATTTTCTCTCACAAAAAGTAGAAATAACATCTCAATGAGTGATGTTTTTGTTAAAGCCTTATACTTTTAAAATAAGTTATAACTCATTTCTCACAAAAAATATTACATTACATTACAATAATGGTTTTGGCCAATGTCCAAACCTAGTCCTAATTTTTCACATTGTTGGAAATGTTTTCTCCATGCCTGTCAGTAGTCCTGGCTAATGGTATAGGTAATCAGTGTTTGAGGAGACAGCTGAGTTACAATTTTTTATTTTATCTTTCATTTATTATATAGACAGAATGAAAGGTTTGTTGAGGTATTATTATGCAATTTGAACTGTTTATTAAACAGTTACACATTATCTTGCTCTCCCTTAACAATCAGGTAATATTTTTTTGTGTGTGTGTTTCTTTTGTCTGTACAATAGAGGCAGAAAGCACTTTAATTGACAGAGGCTCAGCTGGAATTCATGGATGCCTCCTGAGCCCCTGCTGCGTTCTCCCACCCTTTGCAAACAACACTGCTGTGGGTAACAAATTCCCCTGGATTAGGGGAGTAGCAGGATTAGTTTTAATACTGGTGGGATGTTATCAAGTCTCGGTAGCCAGTAATACACAGAGTACTCAAAGGCAATTATAGTTGATAATATTTAAAAGCTGTAGAAGGGGTCATATGAGTAGGTTTAACACATGGACCATATGAATGGCTCTTCATGGACACAGAAAAAATAAAAAAGACCAAAATATCTTTTACAGGAGAGTTAAAGGTCAAATTCTTTTGGATTTCAAAGGGTCAATTTGCATAATAACAAAGAGCAGAGTCACTTCTAAGAAATATCTGTGAAAAAGTAGTTTTTAACATCAAAAAACTATTTTACTTTGACATTATTCTAAAATGATGATTGATTAAATTGGTTGTACTAAGGCATTAACTTTGAAAAAAAAACTAAACTAAAATTTAGTCTAAAGTATAAATTCAGTAGTGAAATTTACAGAGCATAGAATAGAAGGGCTTAGGCTTGTGAACATTGAGTAGCCCTATCTGTCACATTGTAATCAGCTAGATCTTGAATTATATTTCCAAATAAATTAAAATAAAACAAATATTATTCATAGATACATCTTAGAAATTAATTAGTAAAGTGTTTTAACTTGTGGCCTTTTAAAAAAAAAGAAAAAGGAGACTGTAAAATTCCATTTCACAGTATTTTTAACTGGAAAAAAAATCCTAATAAAAGCTTAACTATAATGGCTTGAAATTTTGTATAGCTATTTAGAATTCTCCATAGACAAAGGGCTGCACACCATTACCTGTAACAGTTTAGCTGAAGAAAAGCAACAACTTTGAATCCAAATGAAAGGGCTTTGGGGACCTCATGAAACAATATACATGCAATGTCAGTACAAAATGTGTGCCTCTTGTTTCTCACAGTTATAGCCTTGTCACAAAGCAGAGAAGGGCAGGCTCAGTTCTTCAGTACAACGGCAATTGCATCAAAGATTCACAACATATTTACAGCAGAGAAAAAAGACTTACAACACCCCCATCCCCCCAAAGAACCCAAACTAAACCAAAAAAAACCCACCTGATACCTGGGTAGAAATTATAGTTTAAAGGAAATAATCTGGAAGCAATAAGTCTTTTCTTAAATGCATAGGTTTGCATTCTTCACAATATTGAGCATTTCTGAAAAAGATGGCAAAATGGAAGAAAATTACTAATTGAGAGGTTAAGACTAAAAATTGATGTTGTAGTTCACATGCCTGATTTTTGACAGCACCTTAGTGGGATCTCTGTTAGCCCATGTCTGTCTAACAGAAAAAGGTTAGCAAAATTGATGTTATATGTACAACACCAGTTTCTACACCAAAATTGTGTTTAACAGGGAAGACTAAAGAGAATACAATTTTGTGACAGTCATGTAATGGATCCCTGTTTTAAATATTTAAGTAGTAAAAATAGTTATGAAGAAGAAAAGTAAAAATATCTGATATCTGATATTAGAACCCTTTAACAGAATTTAAAAGAGCAAAGATGTCTTTGAATCTCTCCTATTAATGCCATTTAAGCAAAAAAGATTAGTTTGCATAATGATAACTTAAACTTGTGGGTCATAAGAATTGCTCTTAAGGTCTCTCTGATGCTTATCTTAGGGTTGCAGAGTCCAAATGATCATAGTGATGTCTATGTACTACAGTTTGACTATTACTTTTCATCAAACTTAAATTTTCCATCTTTGATTGTACTGTCTCTTGGAATATAGTAAGTTACAGAGTAATATTTTAGGTTTTCTTACATAATATGTTCTAGTTGCCAAAAAGATATTTATTTAACAACACATTAGAGCTGAACAAAAGATTTTGGTATCCCTCCTCCTGAGACAATGCCCTAACCATGCAGTTGGAGCCATTCAGTTCTAATTTTCTGACCAAGGAATTTGGAAGTTTGTTTTTGGGTTTTGGTTTTTTTTTAGAATTGTTAGAAGCCTACTAGCTACAGCAATCACATAACAATGGTAATTACAGGTATCTGATCAAGTCAGAGGAAGAAACAGTAACTTTTCCCTCCCCCAACTAAGGAGTTTCCCTCTACAAGAACTGAACAATACCACTATCTGTGACATAACATGAATGTCAAACAAGCCTACTCAACTGTTTCTTGGTTTACTTTTTCTGTACCAAAAGTTCACTTTAACAATTTTGGTTTGGTTCATAGAAAATTGAGAAAACAGAGCAGATTGATGTTAAATTGCTATCCTGGTGTGTAGTGGTTCACCTTTGAAGTACAACATTAATAATTCCTGTAATAATAATTTCTGTGTCAGAAAAAATGCTTGTTACATTTTTAATTCAGATTTCTTTTTCCCAGGAGTGGAAACTGTGAGTTTGCAAGTGCAGAACTCCTGATTCTTTGTAGGGGTTGCAGTAAGGGCCATTCTTGCTTGAATGGCATCCCTGAAAACTTAGTGATTGGTCAAGAATCAGCCTTAGACAAAATTTTCAAAATGTTATAAGCAAATATTAAGATGGGTTGCACCATTACTGAATTATTGTAGAGAAACTTTTCAGAACCTCAGAAAGCAGTTGAGCATCTTGAATAATTGGGGAGTGACTCATGTTTGAATCGCAATGAAGCAGTGCCTGAATTTGATTCCAGAACTGGACTTCTAAAGGCTGCTTTAGGATTAAGTCTATATAATCTCTTTATGTTTGTCCTCCAGGTTAGCTGGAATGCTAGTTCTAGTTCAGAAGCATGGAGGGGAATTGTGGATGTAGTAGCACTGTGCTAACAAAACCTTAATGCTTTTGGGTTAAAACACACATCCAGATGACTTGATGCACTTGCACCATGCTAAATATCTCATCATTTGCAGACATGATTTATCCGGTAATAAGACAAATTATAAGCATTTTAGAGCAAACTCTGGACAGTAAAAATTAGGAAAAATTATTTCTTTTTTCTTTGAGAAAATCTTACTCAAATTTATTAAAAGGTCTCTGGTGTAATCCAAATCCAGAGCTCCATGACACATAGCATTAATTACTGTACCTGTAATTCATCCATTTTAATATTATGAATCCATTGCATATTTTAACATGTACATGCATCAAAGCAAAGCCTGACCAAAGCAAATGTAAACTTAGGAAAATCAAAGTTCAAATTTTATTTACAGTATATGACTTTAAATTATTTTTGTTGAAATTCTCCTGTATCCTGTTAAAAGACTCACAGAAGGAGAGCAACAATATAAATACATAAATGTACAAAGGTTATGCCATGCATTTTTTGGCATCTTCTTTGGACAACCCTGTTACTTTGTTCTGTTTGCTACAATCTGGTAACAAATATTGGTGGGAGGCCAAGTTAACTCTTTGCGCCAACCAAAGATGACTCATTACAAAACCCCTGTAACTAAAACTGGTGTAATTTCCTGGTCATAGCACTGCTGTCAGGATGAAGACTGAGTTCTGTAACAAACAACTGCATATACCATAAGCCTTTTTCAATGTCTCAGAAATAGAAACTGATTTTAAAACTTGCATATGTGGTAAGAATAAATTTTTTCGCAAAAGTAACTGAAACTTAACTTTTTTCCCCTACACTCTCTAAACAAGCATAAAATTAAATGGATCCATAAGTTAATTATGACTTGCTTTGTATTTTTTCCTGGCTGTAAACCTGTAGAAGGACTCTAATAGAGTTTCAAGAATTTGATGTATTTAATTTTATCACAGGGATTACTTCAAACAAAGTATTTTGAAGGAGATGTAGCTTTTTCTGTTGAAGTTTGAATTTATTTACTTTTTTGGCAGCTTATAAATATTTTTTTCCTTGGTCTTATCTCAAGCAAAGCATCCCAGGAAAGTTATATAAAACCATTATTACGATCTGTGAGGTGTTGTTTTGTGTTTGGGGGATTTTGCAGGGGGTTGTGGGTTTTTTGTGGGGTTTTTTTTTCTTCTTTTTGGTTGATTGGTTGTTGGGTTTGGGGGGATTTTTTGGTTGTTTTTTGGGTTTTTTCTATAGAATTTATTTTTTTTTTAATGGAACAGTGTTTGTTTACTTGTGTGTTTTCCTTTACCTGTTCCTGTTATCAGGCTCAGACAAGAATTTATTTTGCATCCCCATCCCCTTTTCTGTGCATGTATGACTTTAAGAACCAAATTCATATTTCATTTTTGTGTCTTTTTAGTAGGTGTGAAACAATTCATTATTATACCATCTTAGACATCTCTCTTCCACTGCAGTTTCTCATATTCTCATATTCTTTTTTCCCAACACCATCTAAGGTGGACAAGAGAAAATTTCCTTTGTAAGATGAAGTATATGGACTGTACTACCTTGAATGGTAGTTATTCATCTTATTACAGCTAATCAAAATACTTGTTCAGGAATTCCTCTCAACTGTGTGAGATTCATGGACTTCTCTTCCTGTATTTTAGGTGCTTGCTGTCCAGATTTGACTTTCAGATATTTTTGTACTTGGAAGTCATCCAGTAGATTTGTTCTTAAATTCCTCTTCTAACATACACTCAAAAATAATTGCCTTTTTCTTTCTCTTATTCTCTCTTGCTTCTATTTTTGACCTGTGAAAGTAATCTACTGTCTTTGAAGCAGCAGTCATAGTTTTGTGATGGTCACTCTGAGGTTGAGTCCTGGTCTACATGTCCCAGAACTGTTTGGCTATGGTTAAATGAGATATTATCTTATGTTTCAGTTTCATGCTGACTGACCTCACTGTGTTAGTTTCTTAATAAAGACATATATGAAGGCATGTTTTATCTATTTGTGATCTCTTTTGTCTCTGAGTTCTGTTCAAGCCAATATGGATCATACAGTTTAATGTTGTCACAGTCCTGTGCATCAGTCTTAAACAAGTCTAGTCCCTCAGAATAAAAGGTAGAAATGTGGAATTAAAATATACTATTTTTATAACTCCTACATTTCTGCTGTTATGTCTTCCTTAGCCCTTCAGTATTTCCTTTTTGCCTATTGTCAAAACAATGAGACAAGAACAATAACAATGCAAACATAAGCAAGGACTACCCCAAAAAGGAGCCAGGATGTTATATGGCAAGTCTGTACCAGGGTCAGGACCAGGGCCAGTAGTCAGGATCAGAGACAGTCCAGCCACCATGTGACAAGGCCTCAATGCAGAAGCAGATTTCAGGCCAAGCCAAGGGATTGAAGCCAAAGTCAGCTGTGGGAAGTCCAAGACAGAACAGGCACATTGGCTGGACAACTGCAACGCAGCATGGATGAGATCAGTGGTACACTCACAGTTTAATAACACTTCCCAAGGAAGAAAGTATTTTTTTCACAGACCTTTTTCATCTTTTTTCACAGATGACCCAGTCTTAGGTTCAGCCAGTTCAGCTCTAACTTAGCCAGCCAAACTTCTTGAAGGGCAGTGTACTTCCAGCTATGTAGGTGCCATGGAGTATTGCCCCATTTGCCTTAGCTTTGTGAAATTTTGTGACTGGCCAGATATTTTATGCTGATTGTCTTCAGTAACCAGCTGACCCACCTAGTACATGAGGGAAAGACTGTAGATATAGCCTACCTGGACTTCAGTAAAGCTTTCAATACTGCCTCCCATGGAGAAACTGGCAGCCCATGGCTTTGAAGGTGCACACGTCACTGGGTTAAAAATCAGCTGAATGGCCCAGGCCCAGAGAATGGTGGTGACTGAAGTCACAGCCATCTGGAGGCCAGTCAGGGGTGGTGTCCCCAGGATTCAGTATTGAGGCCAGTCGTGTTTAATATCTTCATTCATGATTGGGATGAGAGTATCGAGTGCTTTGCAGACAATGCCATATTGGGCTGTCCTATTGACTGAGGGATCTGAACACTCTGGACCAATGGTCTGAGGCCAGCTGGACCAGGTCTGAGGTTCAACAAAGCCAAGTGCCGGGTCATGCACTTGGGTCACAGCAACCCCTGCAGTGACACAGGCTGGAGGCAGAGTGGCTGGCAAAGCCTGGCAGAAAAGGACCTGGGGGTGCTGGTCTTCAGCCAGCTGAGCATGGGCCAGTGTGTGCCCAGGTGGTACATAAGGCCAATGACATTCTGGCTTGTATCAGAAAATAGAGGAGTGTGTCCAGAGAAGTGCAACAAGGCTGATGATATGTCCAGAGAATGAGTCATATGAGGAGCAGCTGAGGGAGTTGGGGTTGTTTAGCCTGGAGAAAAAGAGGCTCAGGAGAGACCTTATCACTCTCCACAAATGCCTGAAAGGAGACTGGAGCCAGGTGGTGGTCAGTCTCTTCTCCCAGGCAACCAGCACCAGGGCAAGAGGAAATGGCCTCAAGCGGTGCCAGGGGAGGTTCAGTTAGAACATCAGGAAGAATTTATTCACTGAAAGAGAATTTAGGCTTTGGAATGGGCTTCCCAGGGAGCTAGTGGAGTCAGCATCCCAGGAAGTATTCAAGAAAATATTGGATATAGCATTTAGTGCTATGGTTGAGTTGACAAGGTGTGGTTTAGTCAAAGTTTCAACTAAATTATTCTGGAGATCTTTTTCCAACCTTGATGATTCTATGATTCAATAAAATGAACCTGTAGTTACACCTAGCTGAACTTCTTAGTATTTTTGCCTACTCCAATTTTGCTTTCCTGTATGCACAAAGATATTTATGTAGAGTTGCTTTTTTTAGTTTTTTTTTTTTGTTTTTTTTTTTTTTTGTTTTTTTTTTTTTTTAAATTTGCTTCTTTTCTTTGAAGAAACCTTGCACATACCTTAGGAAACCATAGCTTTAGAAATACTGAGAAAAATCAAAATATTAGAAATTTAAGAAAAAGTCCTTTTTAGTATATATGAGAAAAGTAGAAGGAAAAGATGTGCTCCCTAAAAAGTTACGGTTTAAAACAGCATATTATGAGTTTCAAAGAATGATAGTTGTACATTTTAATGAAGTCTTCAAATAATTTCAATGTCTTCTATTTGCTTAGTGAATGAAAAGTAATTAAATATAGTTACCAAAAGTCATGAAGGAACAATTATGCTTTATCTTAATTTACTATAAGCTTATATAGCTGCAAAGTATCACTTGTCCAACTATATTAAAGAACATTATTTTTCTTCTCTTCCTTTCCACACTGGAGTTATTTAGAAGTTTCTCTAGGTGTTTAACAAATTAAAAATTATCTTCTTTAATGAGTATGCTAAATTTCATTGGTTTTAAATCTGCAGAATATCAAATAAAAGAGATAGTGAGTTGTAATGGGATTTTTTCCTCATCTATGTAGTGTACCTTCTTTTATTCCTGTTAAATTTTAGGCCTTTAGATACTTTTACAAGCTAGAAAAATGCAAGAATAGGTATACTGTAGTAAAGGACACTTGTATCTGATGGAAACATTTTAAATATAGAGAGATCTGAAGAGAAAGTTCTATTTTTTGGATCTCTTCCCAAATATAAGATGTAATTTTAATTTATATGTGCTATTTATAATGATGTATAAATATTGTAGCATGCACATTGCATATTTTATACAAAACCTGTGTTTTGATAGGATAAACTATTTTTATGTGTTTGAATCAAGCTACAGTCAAACATGGTGACTCCTAGTTTTTGTTCTTGGGAATTTTAATATTCTAGGCCATAATATAGTACTTCAGACTTTAGGATGCAGTGTCATTGAAAAATTATGCTGGTATCTAGCACAGTCAAACTGTTTTACTGAAAGGCAAATTGTGGAAAGATTTCTGTACTGTGATAGGCTATCTCTTAACTGTGATCAGTCATTGAAAATGCTGAGTTTATTTTATTTGAAAAATGGCTTTCCTTCACCTGGAACCATGAAAAGTTTTGATCTATGTAAAGATTGTGTGTGTAGTGCTGAGAGATGGTTATTTGTTGGGGAAAATCACTTTACCTTGTCCTATCATGAAATGACAGTTTGTTGGGATTTCTTCAGCAGCCAGTGAATAGGGTCAATAATTTAACACTGCCTGAAAATACACAGATCTCTAATATTTTTCAACCTCCTCCATTTTCTTTCTAGTTTTTGATCCTGCATCTGGCTTTAGTCAATAATATTTCTCCTTTGCCTTTGAGTACCACATTTTATTACAGAAAAATGTGTAACTGTTCTGTAATTTCAGAATTACATTGAATCATTGTGCTCAGTGGGAGGTTTAGTGCATTTCTGTGGAGCAGAGCTGTTTCTGTTGTATATTTGCAATTAATGAAGAGAAACCAAAATAAAATGAGACCAGTGTGGGTAATAAAAGCTCTCCTACCTGTGTACTAACTCACTGAGATTGCTGTTCTGAAAGATATGTTCTGGAGGTTCTGAATTAACAAGGAGACAATTCTGAAACTAAGGATCATTGTATAACTTTGAGGGAAGGTCACAGTGTCCTCCTTTTACATGTTCATTACTACTTACCACTAAAAATAGTGATGTGAACCTGTGAGAAATAGCAATACTTTTTAATCCAAAACATTAAGGTCAAAATGGATGAAAAATATTCTGAGATGATGAGCTATTAGAATAATTTGCTGTTTCTCTTTGATGACCAAGTTTTAAGCTCTCTTTTATTTTTAAAATAACTGGGATAGAGTATTCTCCCATCTAATGCTGGCTTTTGTTGCTGGTTTCAAGCTGAGAGTCAGAGGCATAGTTTTACAACCTTTTAGTTTTTTAGCAAGTAAATGCTGCCAGTGTGTAAAACATTTGGGGCCTATGTTCCTTAGTGGGATGATAACTAACATGGGACAGAGCAGCTTCACTTCCTCCTTTCCTTTTGCCTAGGTTATTGACATAGAACAAGATGAGAAGATCAGATTTTTTCTGCTCAATGTCTGAAAAAAACATGGAATGGATAATACCATTCTGCTAAATAGTAATAAAAATAATAATTTCTGCTCTGAAATAGGAGTCAGTTTAAAGTTCTTAACAATGGATTTTTTTTTTAATTTCAGGTTGATTATCCTAGTTGCAAAAAATTTATTAACTTAATTGAAGTAACACTCTAGATATTAATCCTATTTCAAGTCACATTCAAGCAAAAATCAAATTGCCCCTTTTTAAATGTATTGCTCATTTCCAAGAAATAAAACATAGACTCATGGAGGCTTTATTTTAGCTTACTTTATTTGTAGTATAGGATGGAGAAAAATGTATCAAAAAGTCACGCAGGGTCAGCTGATTTGGAATAAAACTGGATATATTCCATGTATTATTAACATACTTGGTATTTTAATTCAACAAGTGTTTATTCGGATTTGTATTTAACCACTATAAATCCAGAAAAAAAAGGCAGAAAAAAAATCAGAAAGAAGGAAAGCACATATAGCTTAAAATATCAAATAAAAGATAGCTAATCCATCAGCACAATCTCCTTAGATCACACTTGCCATTTATTCTTGGTTAGGTAGGTGAAAACCTATCTCAAAAAAACAGAGGTCTTCTTTTCCCTGGGAGCAGAGAGCTTCATATCTTTCTATCTTCCTCTGTTCAAAATTCTCCATTAGATCACAGCTACTTCAGTATTTACTTAGTCCATCACAAATACTTTTGCTCACATCTACAACCTGAATACTCCCATCATCTCCCCGATGCATATTTTTTCCACAGTTTAAAGGGATGTTCTAGCCCATTACGGTCTTACCATGGCTCACAAAAGGCTTTCAGCCCAAAAACCCAAGGCATCTTCTCCATCTCCTCATCTAAGATGCTACTCTTCCTTAACTGACCCCGGTATCTTTATAACATCTTTTTACATGTCTCCCCCCTGCCTGTTCTCTCATTCAGAGAAAAGTAAGTGTTTCACAAGCTTCATTTGTACAGTAAAAGATTTAAATTCTTGCCCAGGTCTTTCCCTCTTAGGCTGCAGCTCACAGTGTTGGATTTCAAAGTCGCACAGATGGGGTGTGGCTCAGGAACGGCGCCCAGGATTTCAGTAGCCAGGCTGGAAGACGCCTCCTCCTCCTCCACCCCTCGGTGACTTTGGGGTGGGCCTGGCCCAGCTCAGGCTTGGAGCTGCTCCCAGGGGCCGGGGGGACATCTCCCTCAGCCCGGCCGGCGGCAGGGCAGGCCTTAAGGTCGCCTAGATGTTTGTAGCTGCGGCCTCCCCTTCCCCTGCCAGCAGCTGCTGGGGCCTGGGGCCCAGAGCGGGCCCAGCCCCATCAGCACGGCAGAGCGACAGGGCCTGGCCTGGCCTGGCCCCTGTTCCCTGCTCTGAGGCCAGAAGCAAAGAGGATCTTTCCTGGGATTCCTCTGATTTTTAACCTGTGTAGTCCAGGGGTATTTCTAACTCTCTAATTGGTAAATCAAGCTGACAACTTCAAAGCCAGTCACTACTTGGCTTGCTATAACTTTTTTGAAAAAATCACTTCTGTGTTAAACCAGCACATTGTTACACCATTTTTTTGTATTCTGTAATTAGATTGTAATACTACTACTACTACTAATGATAATAATAATAATAGGCAGTGGAAAAATAAAACCAATATGTAACACAAAGAGAAAAAGTAGACACTGGAACATGTGTATAACAATTTCAATTGCATTATTATGAAGAATTTTCTTGGCTAGGTTTGTTGATTGGTTGTTTGTTTTTTTATCAATTGGTGCTGAAATTACAAAGTTAATATTTCAAATGCACTGACAATAAATAGTTGATTTTAAGTGGTTTTCTTGGGTATGTATAAACTGAAGAATTTGAAGTGTAGCTGATGCCTTAATTTAAGACAACAGTACATCGATATCCTTGGACATGTTCAGTCATATGTATGTGCCCTGATAACTTTAAGTAGCTCTTCTTTTTCAATTCAGTGTATCTGTGATTTTCTTGGCCAAGAGATAATTCACTTTGATTGGGTTGCTTCCATGTCCCTAGGCTTCAATACTCCTGCACTGCGTCATCTAATACTTCCATGAAGCATAACCCAGTAAAGCCACAGGTGATGTTGAACCATGTGCACAGTTAGTCCAAAAATATCTCTTTCATATCTTACTGATGGTATACAATCATAATTTAAACACTCAGGAAATGCAGCATCTAGCCCTGTCAGTATGAACTGATATGTATTTGACCAAAGAATCTAAGCATTTCTCTTTTCTTATTAGAGTTTAAAAATATCAAGTACAAGTGTTCAATATCTCATTTTGTATCTAAATACAAAAAGAACAAAAAATGCACTTTTAGAATTGTAAAACCTCAAACTCAAAATATATTCAATGCCAAGGTATAATATGTGCAAAGTCCTAATTTCTATTCTTCATAGGGGTCATAATTTAACCCCAGCCAGCAACCAAGACCCACTCAGCCACTTGCATACTCCCACCAGTGAGATCAGGGAGAGAATCAGAAGGGTAAAAGATAAAAAAAAAAAATCATGGGTCAAGATAAAGACCGTTTAATAGGAAAAGCAAAAGCTGCACACACAAGCACAGGAAACCAAGGAGTTGATTTACTGCTTCCCATGGGCAGGCAGGTGTTCAGCCATTTCCAGGAGAGCAGTGGCCCAGCATGTGTAGTAGTACTTGGGAAGACAAATGTCATCACTCCAAACATATCCTACTTCCTATTTCTTCTCGTCACTTTGTATACTGGCCAGCTTTGTCTCTTCCAAACCTCCCATGTACCCCCAACTTCCTCACAAGTGTGGCAGCACAAAAAGCAGGAAAGGTCTTGGCTCTGTGTAAGCCCTGCTCAGCAATAATAAAAACATCTCTGTATTATCAACCCTGTGTTCAGCACAAATCCAAAACGTAGCTCCATTCTTGACACTGTGAATAAAATTAACTCTACCTCTGAAATCAGCACAATAGGTATGACTTATTGAACAATTTGCTTGTGTTTTCTAATATAGGTCATCAACAAGGAAACAGATATAGACTGTTTTCTCTAATGTGAATCCATTATTTGAAGGGGAAAAATCAGTTTTCAACTTATCTACTGATTTATGTGGTAGAAAAAATTTTGTTTGTTGACTTCCTAAATTTTGAAGATGAGAGGTAGAATTTAGTTACGTGTACTAAGCTCCTGGCTTTGTAAATTAGTAGGGTTTTGTTTGTTTGTTTGTTTGTTTGTTTGTTTGTTTTCAGCACACTTATTATAGGAGTCAGGAGTGCAAAATAGAAAGGAATTAAAATTATGCTAATTAAAAATATTAGGTTATTTGGGTTTTTTTAACAATTCTTCCATGAGGTTTTGAGAATGTCGTTAATAATACCTTGCCATTTTAGATTGGAAGCATGAAGCCTTAGTTATCAATAGAGATAGGAAATTCTTCAGATATACTAAAGCACTGATGGAATTGATGATTCTTATTGTGTCCAGATTACCACGCCATCCCTCAAGGCAGGACAAATAAGTATTTTATTCTTTTAGCTCTACTCTTTGCCATACACTGTACATAAAGGCTACTAAAGGTTGTAGATTGACCCCGGCTGGCAACCAAGGCCCACACAGCCACTTAGTCACTTTCCCCTCAGGGTGTGGGGGAAATAGTTGAATGAGTAAATGAGTTGAGATAAAGACAGTAAATGTGCATGCAAGCAAAGCAAAACAGAGAATTACTTCACTGCTTCCCATGGGGAGGCAGGTGTTCAGCCACCTCCAGGCAATCAGGGCTCCATCATGCAGAATGGTGACTTGAAGACAAAAGCCATCACTCTGAATGTCCTGCCTTCCTTCTTCTTCCCTGAGCTTTATATGTTGAGTATGACACCATATGGTGTGGGATACCCTTTGGGTCAGTTGAGGTCAGCTGTCCTGGCTGTGTCCCCTTCTGACTTCTTGTGTATCCCCAGCTCACTGATGTAGTGGCAAAGGGGAAAAAAGCCCTTTGCTCTGTGTAAGCACTGCTCAGCAATAACAAAACTGTATTCTTACCATGGTTTCCAGCACAAATCTAACTATAGCCCTTTACTAGCAGCTATGAAGAAAAATAAATATCTCTGACAAAACCAGCACAGAAGTAAAAGTCTGATGAGCATATTTCAATATATATGCAATGTCTGGAGGAGCAGCAGCAAAAAATTTAGATTTATGGAATACAAAAGTGGATTATAAGATATACAAATTGAATATCATTGAATATTAAAACATGCAAACATATAGCAGTCTATTAGTCATTTATACTTTGTGGCTCTGGATAAGTTAGTTCTCAGACATGAAACAGTTTTTTCTTGTTGATCAAATAGGAAGGGAAAGGTATAAACCCTTATGTTAAAATTTTACAAAAGTCTGTCTTCAATTTTTATCTCTTTTACCATTTTACCAAAAGTTTAATTTATTTTTCTTGCTAAAGGGAAAAAATATATATATATATTAAGTGCTCATTCTAGATTTATGGAACTTTTACTTCAGTAAAAATCTGGATTT
This sequence comes from Trochalopteron elliotii, assembly GCA_024734555.1. Classification (NCBI taxonomy): domain Eukaryota; kingdom Metazoa; phylum Chordata; class Aves; order Passeriformes; family Leiothrichidae; genus Trochalopteron; species Trochalopteron elliotii. The sequence goes on from JANPWX010000016.1 coordinate 1,472,452, forward strand.
TTTTGGATTTCAGAATTTTTTTTGTTCTTTCTAATTTTCTTTCTTATTGGAAACTTGCATTAGTATAGAGCTTCATTTTGCTCAACTGTATTTTGTACTGTAAAATACTTAATATTTGAGGTATTTTCCTTTCATCATGTCAAAACTACAGCTTTTTGATCAAAACTTTGTGGAAATAATATATGCTCTTTTCAAAAATATTTTTTTCTTTTATTTCATGTGCTTAAAGAATATTTTAACTTTATCTTTACAGGTTTGGGTTTTTTTCGGATCATTAAAATTACCACTTCCGCAGTGAAATACTGCTAAATAATAATAGCATTTGTAAAGTTTGTTTATTTGGAAATCAAATACCTGAGTGTAGCTTATGAAAAAAAATCCAATGGTGTTTGTTTAGAAAAATATGGTTACTTTCCGGTAACCATGGCAGCACAATGAGAGTGGCAGAACTTTTTTTAAAAGTTGTAGGAAACACTTCTACAAGCAGACCAGAACTGAATCACTATTGTCACCCATAGATTTTGATTTATTTTGGAATTCTACTCATAACTTGTTCATTAAATGCATTCATTAGGCTCAGAGACAAGTAAACTGAAAACAGCTTTAGGCTTTTTAGTGGTGGAGGCTAGAACCTAATTTTTGAGCATGAATTATACAGTCGGTGGCTGGAACACCCTGAAGACACAAAAGCCGTGTCACATTCATGCTCTGCATAGGGTGTTAGGATTTATATGATACTTTAATGCTACACCCTGAATATAAATGTCCTGTATACCATGATATAATTCTTCCTTGCCTACCTTGGGGGGAGGAAATGAGAGTCAGAAAACAGCTGTAAATAGTTTTCAAAAAACCCCATGAATAGGCTTCTTTTTCCCTTTCTGTTCCTATTTCCTGCTTTTATGGGTGTGTATATTTAAGTGCTCATGGACTGAAGAGCCTGAGTCTGTGCAGTTGTGGGAGTTCACAAGTGGTACATTAAAAGTACTGTTGCCAATACCTCCAGAAGCAAATGGTATTGTGCCAGGGTCCAGTGTACATGCAATCAACCAGCTGGACCACTTTTTGCGTCCTCTTTGGTGATTTTGGATAAATAATATGAAAGTTTCTTTATTTAAGAAAATATTAAATGGAAAAAAGTGGGGTTTTCTTTAAGACATTCTTAAGGTATTTAAGATTTTTTTAAAAGGTATTCAAATATGTGTATGTAGCTGTATTTTTGCATTCAATATATTCTGAAATACTCAAATAATTAAAAAAACAAAACCAAAAAAATACCCCAACAACAGCAACAAGAACAACAACAACAAAAAACAAACAAACAAACAAACAAAACAAACCCAAAAAAGCACCAACTTTAAGATTTCATTTCTGATGTCTAGATTTGGAAAACATAGTAATTTTACATGTGACTTAATAAATAATACATTGATGCTTGCCTAGCTGTCAGCTTAAGCCACTGTGATAAGAATGGTTAATTACTAAGAGCAAGAATTTTTTAACCTCTTCACACACTTGGTTTAATAATAAATTATAGAATTATAGAATCGCATATAAAGGGAAAGGCCTCAAAAACTATCTGGTTCCAACCCCTCTGCCGTGGGCTTGGAACCTTGCACTAGACCAGATTTCTCAAAACCCCATCCAACCTGGCCTTGAAAGCTTTGATGTCTCCCTCTAACCAATGTTTGTTATGTGGTAAAAACTGAAGAGGAAGGAAAATCTTAAGCCATTACTATTTGCTGGTAGGAGGAGGGAATTGTCCCTTTAAGTACTAAGGACTTGGAATGTGAACATGGAAAAAATTGTACAGAAGCCAAAAGCTTCATCTTGATAGTGTCTGTTGTTGTTCTGGGTTTTGGGTTTTCTCCTGTTCAAACAATGAAATTCTGTCTTGAAATTCTGTGGTTCTGTCTTGATTCTAGCTTAGTTTAGCTATAGATTTGTTCAGTTAGGAATATTATTATCCTACAGCTGTTTACAGAGAGGGAGAAATAGTTCTTTCTAAATTGCATGCACATGGTTGGTGGAATTCCTGAATAAGTCTCTTATTTATGTACCTAGAGTTAGAACAAGGGTGCAGAGGTTTGTGCAAGTTCAACTGGTCATGTGTACAAAACAGAAGTAAATTTCTAGACAAGTACCATTCCAGTTCTGGGCTCTCACTCCTTTTTCCATGAACCTATTCTTACACACGCAGTCCCTGTGGTGCCCCTGCCCTGGCCATGGCTCAGCTGTGCCCTGCGGTGGGTGGTTGGATCCGGCTGGAACCGGCTGTGTCTGGCTGAAACTGGCTGTGTCTGGCTGGGGCAGCCCCGGGCCTCCCCTCACAGAGCCCCCGCTTCTGCTGGGGCCTGTCCATGGCTGCAGTTCATAACGTTGAGGAATATGTCTGAGGAATATGCAGATTCATCTCTGGCTGGGAGCCCAAGACAAAAGGCTGTGTACTGCCCACCTTTGGGATAACAAGGGGCATGAGATGGGTGGTGCCAGCCAGGTGAATAGATCCTGAGACACAGCAGGAAAAGGAATTGTCAAACCTTGTGGGGGTTCAGAGCTGATATCTGGCTAGCTCTTTTACTGAACTCGCATTTAAGGGTACAGCTTGGTACCTTTCTGATATTGTGGGTCTTGGCCTCAGGCGTGGCAATGGCGAGGAAGAAAGGAGGACTTCACGTTGGTTTCAACTGGGTTTTATTTCATCCAGAGGGGAGCCCACGCAAGTGAGTTTTTCCCTCTGGGTTTCACCTTAACTACAGGGGTGGGGAAAAGGGGCAGGGGACAGTCTAGAACCAATCCTGAGGGAGGGGTGACCCAGAACACAATGGATAGACAGTAGAACAATTCCATGCATAAAAAGGGGAAGGGAAGGCAGGGACTCTGCCAATCACTTGGCCCCCCCACTAGAACTTTCTACTTATCTGGGCAGGGATGCAGAGTGATGGACAGGACCCATAATTAAGGAAAAACCAAAAAGGGCTTTAACATGGGTGTAAGGGACAAACCATTGTACAGAAATTTGGTAAATCCAAAATGCATACCACAACAAAACCTTTCCAATGACAAAGGAGGTGAAGACCATTGATGCCAGCAAGGTGGGTGGACATAGAGAGGTGTCAGGAGCCAAAGACTCAGGAGGAAAAGCAGCACTCATGCTTGGTGAGACTGCGAGGGCACAAAAGCCCAGGGGTTTCTTGGTTGGGATTCTCCTTGGAGGCATCAGCTTGAGCTGTTTCAGTGTAAGTGCACTGTGAATTAATGGCTTTATGGAATGAGACATCTGAGACTCTGCTGTGGGAGACCCGGGTGGAATCTGTGAGGGAACCTGGTCTGACTGTGACAGTGGGGTGTGCAGGGAGTGAAACAGGGACCCACTGGATCACTGGAGCTGCCTGCTGTGAAGGGACTGCAGTCCCTGCTGAGAAAATCTCTGGTGGTGGGAGTGTGACTTCCAGAGTCTCACAAATGGTCAGACTGGGTAGTTTCCTTAATATTATCTCGCACAGAACAGACCACCATTATGTTCTCTATTTTTTTTATTCATGCCATGTTTCATTTTTCATTTTACCCAGACTGCCATACATACTGTTTTAACATGGTAAAGACATTTACATTTGTTCATGGTATGCTAAGCAAGAAAGTTTTCCCTTTGACTGGTGTACCTTTAAGAAGACAAATGCAACCAACATAAAATTTCATATTTCATATTGCATAGAGAGAGGTGGGCAGTCCTGTGCATTTTGAGTTAAAATTCGGGACATAGTCATTTTTATGCTAGAAAGAGGCAGAAGGTATTTTCTTCCCAGTAACTCTTGCAGACCTCTTGATGTAATCCAAACACAGGCTGTAGATGGTGGTGAAGTGTTGCTGTTTCACTTCCGTACCTGCTCCACTGCTACCAGGGTTTCTAGGTATCAGAGAAAATATGGCATATACAATATACAAATATTGAATATATGGCATATACAAATCTTATTTTTTCTGCAAGGAGCAGAAAAATTATTTATTTGATGCTAATTGTCATCAAATGATAATTGCATGCAAAACCTGATTGTATTAATTGGTCCATAAAGCAATGTTTTTTACCTGTGATGTAAAAAAACCCAGCCACCCAACAAAGCAGATCATGGGCACAGTATACTTTCACTCATGCATGCAAACAGCTATAGCTTTGAATTCATTTGGGAAACAAGCTTTAATCAATAAAATCCCCTGGGATTTTTGTAGTGAGTTTTTCAACAATTATAAGGAAGGCATGCTGATTTTTAAAGGGTGATCAGTGGTCAAAATCTCAAAAATGAAGGCTTGGTTTTTCTTCTTCTTTTGGATCATGGCCACAATGTATGTTTATTTAAAGCTTATCTTGGTTTACTTACACAGTGAGGACCAGAATATATTTGAGGAGTCAGTATGGCCTTTTTGCCCCTTCCCTTCAAGAATTAGCAGGTTGACATGAATAAGTCACTGACTCTGTGTAAGAAAGAGGGAAAGAAATTATCAGTTTGGCATTTCACCTAAATAAACAGACCTGCCAGAATGACTGAGGTTACATATTCAAGAGAGAAGTGCATATCTGACACGTAGATGCCATAGAAAATTGTGATGAATTGCCTAGGGTTTTATTAATTATTATTGTCATAGTGGCAAGAGTAGGAGGGTATATGTTGCAACTCACATCCACCCTGCTGATGTCAATGAAGAGGAGAAAAGAGCCAAGCTGAAATAATGGTTTAGATGTTTTTGCTAAGACCAATAAATCACACTTTATATTTTTTAAAATATCCACAGTCTGAGTTATATGTGTAGCTGCATGTCATTGTGTACAAAGGGAAAGCATTTCTTTTCATGGATTTTTTACCTAGATTCTCTATAACTTTAGGCAGTCTTTTTATAGAATTAACAAAAATGTTGGAGTGTGTATTTTTATTTGGTAAAATGTTCTCCTGTGAGGTGGTTCCCTTATCTCTGTTATAGTGATTTTCTCAACTGGAATACTGTCTGTAATTACAGCAGTTATAGATAGACAATTAAGGGCACAAGACATTCTAGTTCTATTTCAGTTATGATCTGAGTTACTTTGTGCAAAAAAAAAAAAAAAAGAAAAAAATTAGGTCAAATTTTGTACTGCTGTTCTACTTCTTGGACTTTGGTTTGAGAAGCATAATTCTGTCTTTTGAAATAGCGTCATATAATATCCATTCTGCAGATTCATGGTATTTAAATGTCTATTTAGGTCATCTTGATAGCTACTGGAAGCTTTCAAATGAGTAATACAAACACTTGCACTTATTTTTTTCAACCAAGTCTTGTTAAAATGTTAAGTGTGAAAAATGTTAAAATGTGAGGTCTGGGAAAAAAATGTTAAAAACATATTAAGAGAAAAAATAGTGCTGAATTTTCTGGTAGGTCCATCATATACAACCTTACATATATTTTGTGGTGCTTACACACAATGTCAAATTTTTTTCACTGAGTAGAAGCTGGAAAGGTACTTACAGTAATATAGCTATAACTTCAAAAAAAAAAGTCTAAATCCTATCTTTTGAATAAGACATTTTATACTAAATTACTTTATACTAAGTTATCAAAAATGCTTCATTGTAGTAAGGATTCACAGTTCTGGAGTCTGTTCTGGAATGGAACACTCAAAAGGGAGTGAAGATCAGTACTTTTTCTTTGCAGATGTAGGCAGATCAGCAGAAGGAACAGTCTCTCTTCTGAACAGATGCACTTTGCACACTGAAATGAAAAAAAAATGCTAACCGAATTAAATGATCACAGAAGTAAATGGCCATGATCCATGTCCATTTGCGGTTTAGCTTTGCAAATGCTGCTTTAAACAGGAAGTCCTTTGTGCGTTTAGAAGATAAAATGATTACTGAAGAAGCCCCCTACCATGGGAAATTATTAAATACTCCGTTTGGAGTTCCTGAGAGCTATAACACTTATGCAGCTTCTGGGGTATTGATAGACAGATTTCTTATAGATTTACCTTAAGAGAACTTTAATCACAGTAAAGCAAAGTACTTCTTCTCCTTTATTCTTCCCATAATCTAATTAATTGTCAGTTTTCCATTCTAATCTTATTCATCAGGACTGTTAGAAATGTAATGTATTTTTACGCTTTGAAATGTTTTAATTTCACCAAGAAGCAGAGGGAGAGTACTAACTCTACTGATGTGCCAGTGGTTTTATGACATGGGCATTATGCAGAAAACCAAAGAAGTTAAATTAACAGCTCTAAAGAAAATCATCATCAACTAGTGTGTTTCTTTTTTGGTAATTTGTCTTCTTGGTGATGTGCTAGAATTATTCTGAGCTTATCTGTTCTAACTGTGAGAGAAAGAGTCAGTGCAATTCTCAGTCCTGTTAAGAGGAAAATTCAGAGGTATCACTTCTTGGCATGTACAGAACTGTAGCTTTTAAACTGGGGAAAGTAGGCAGAAAAAGAAGACCCCTCACAATTTAAATGGTTTGAGCTGAAGAGAGCAGCTCAAAAGGAAACTTTGGGAATGATTCTGGTCACACTTCATGTTCTACCTAGGTTTCAGTTAAGAGGTGTCCTAAATGTTTTGCTTGAAGTCACATTTGAAGTCAGAGGAAGGCCAGAGAACAGATTTTTTTGTGTCAGTTTATCTTTTTTTCTATGTAAGCAGCACCCTGGTAGACTATCCCATAGTTAGCAGTTATTTTCTAATCTTAATCTCTTTCTCAATGTCAAAGCCTATTTGTTTAAATCTGCAAACCCTGGACAGTGGACTGATCTCTCTTCTTCTCTCTGTCTCTCTCAATTAGATGGAAAATCCTTTAGGTTCTGTTGACGAATGAGATTATCAGTGCATTATGCCCACAGCTAAGTGTTTTGTTACGTCTTCTTATTTGTAACACAGTGCTAAACATTTTACTCTGAAAGCCCACCAAAAATATCAATTACCAGACAAAAAAAAGCAGGTAGTGCATTGATTAACAAATGCATATCAAACAGCTAATTAAGGAAATGAGGATCTTATTTAAAGACACTTGTTTTAGCCCTTATTTATATTTTAAAAGAATTTTAGTCACCTTCAGCTTTATTGAAGAAATGGAAGTGCTTGGTAAAAATGCTGGATTACTTTTTTTAAAGAAAAATAAAAAGCCAGCCTTGTGAATCAATAAAATATGTTATAAAGTGGTAGTATATTTACAAGTAAATAACATTGTAGGGTGAGTTTATAACATGTTGCTGGTGAAAAATGGAATTTTCCAAACTTATAAGCCACTGAGACAATACAACATGTTAGGTTTATTTCTTTTGGAAAGACTGCTTCTGGATATCCCATAAAATTTCTCTTTACTACTGACTCTTCATCAACTCTGCCATTTCAAAGTAAATTACTGGCTTTCCTACAATTCTGAATGAAGTGGTATTGCAAAACCCAACAACTCTTGGTTGTTGCTGAGCTGTGTTTTTAAGCCTTACACATAGTTTATTGTGTGCTCTTCTAAGGAAAAATGTATAATGGTAATTTTATTTTCATGTCAAGGTTCCGCTTTCACTTTCTGGCACGTGGCATGAAAAATAAATTAAAATATATTTATTTTTTAAACAGGTTTTTTTTAATAATTTACCTGTCAGATAAAATCTCACCCCCCTGATCATTAGTGAAATTTTATCTGTTGACTTCATTGACACAACGGTTTTTATTTTCTTTGTGTTTGATTATTATATAATACAAAGAAAGTAAAATATTTTTCATGACTGGACAGAAATACTTTGCAATCAAAATTTAGTCTTTACAATTGCTTCAAAAGTATCATTACCTGCAGCAAGTCATGAAATGACACTGAGTTCAAAGTGGAGTGTAAAAAATAATTATTAAGGAGCTCATAATATTCTTATGTTTGTGTCTTTATTGATGTGAGGACTTAATAAGTTTGATAAGTACTAAATAATTATACTGTAAGTAGGCCACAGTGATGGTTCAATACAGCTGTTGTGTAGTGATGTGGGACAGTTTCTTCTCTGTCTTCCCCTCATGACCTTAGTCATATAAATACAAAGTAGATCATTATTTAAGTATCAGGACTGCTGACGGAATGATATTTTTAAATTGGTGGCTTCCAGAAATCATAAATTAAAGTATAGAAATGGGTTCTTAAATTTTCGGGAATGGATAAGTGCAGCTCAGACAAATCTTAATGAGTGATTTTCTAGTCCTAAGGTATACTTACTATGCTGACAATTTCTTAACTGAGAGTGAACGTAATGCAAACATATATTTCATTTGGTGGAACTATTTGAATCATTGGTTAATGAATGTGACTTGCTGGAAAATTTCAGCTTACTAGAGCCATCAGGAGTTTTCTTGCACTTTGTTTGGCAGTAGTAGTGTTGTGTGTGGCTGGCCAGTTGACGGAAATCAGACCCAGGCTTTCAGCCTGGTCAGCCCGGCTTTTGCAAGTTCAGTTTCTGTTTCTGGAGTCCGATGGATTCAACAGCTGTGAAAATTTGACACATGCAATTATCAAAAGAGTCTCTACTTCTCATGATGCAGGTCTTCTTTAATGAGCTGAACAGTATCTCAGGAGGTTTGCATAACTGCCTGTGCGTTGTGAGGGAGTGCAGCCAGCACACAGACACACAGACACACAGACACAGAGACACACAGACACACAAACTGTGTGTGATGAATTCATCTGATTCTGAACTGAAGCTTTTGTGTGACTTGTAGAGATTTCACCATAGACATGGGGGATATAGAATATATTTCAGTTCCCAATATATCCTATTTCATATAGAAAATCTGTTTAAATTAGAACTTAACTGATAAAACTAAAGTTGATCCTTTCACCTTAAAGTAGTATTTTAATCAAGCTAGAATCCATATGTATAATTGCACTAAAAAGGTGCAATAATTTGGTAAATATTTGAAAATTTTCCCTCACAATTCCTAAACATGTAGTTTCTCAGCTCTATGGAAATATACAGGGGTGGCTTCTGTGAAAAGTTTCTCCCATGTCTGATGGAGCCAATGTCAGACCAGCAGTTGTCTAAAGCCAAGCCAGTCAGAGATTGGTCATAACCCTTCAGGGATAAAATATTTAAGAAGGAAAAAAGAAAGTTATTGGGTAGATATAATTGTGCTCAGAGAAGAGTGAGATTATGTGAGAGGAACAATGATGCACACACCAAGGTCAGTAAATAAGGAGAGGGAGGAGGTGCTCCAGGCACTGGTGCTGAGCTTCCCCTAAAGCCCGTGGTGAAGACCCTGGTGAAGCAGCCCTTGGAGGTCAACAGGGGTAAATGTAAAATGAAATGCTTTGAGTGAGTAGGCTCTTCAAGACCTCAAGAAAAGGTGGACTAGTAAGCTCCCAGACCCAGACTGACTGAAAGCTGTACATCTGCTGAGCCTTAAGTGGGTTCTTTAAGCTTGAATGAAACTTAAATTCAACTGTTGGAAAGAAATTGGCAAAAAAACCACCCCAAAACAAAAAACAACAACAACAACAAAAACAAACAAACAAACAAACAAAAAACAAAAAAAGAGACAAATTAACAAATCAGAACAAAAGAAAGTGAGAAAAAGCTTTATTTTTAGTTTTTTGGGTTTTTTTTTAACTACTGATTCACTCACTAGGAATGGACAAAACCACTACTGCATCTATGTAAGGGAAATTTGTTTTCACGCCTTGTGATCACCAAATGTCATGGTTTAGAAATGGCACTCCCTAATTTAGGGATTCCCCCTGCTACAAATCTCCAAACCAGACACTGCTTCCACACCCCTCCTCCAGCAAGAGACACAAAAGGCAGAGATTACAAGTTGAAATAAAAACAGTTTACTGGAAAGACCACTTAGATAAGAAAACTAACAGTAACAGGAATCACGCTAACAATGAACGTATAGAAATGAAAGTGATTTGCATAAAAAATTACTTACTGACCAACCTGACATATTCTGAGATGATGAACAAGGGCACACAGATCCTCTGCACCCACACCTTTTTTCTTTCTAATAATGAACCAGGGCCACTTTCTTCTGGGAAATGAGAATGCCCCTGGATGTGACCTGAAGTGCTATAGAATAACAGCCTAGACAGACCCACACAGCTCCTGGCCCTGTCCCCTCATAGCTACTGAGAAAAATTAGTTGTCCCCATCTGCTGGAAAAAGGAGTGCCATAAATATAAATATATTGGTAAATTACAGGAAACGTGTATTTCAACCAAGTTGACAGCTGCAGTCAGTAGGATGATGATTTATTTCCCAGTGTTTGAAGGTGCTAGAGCTTATTCATAAAACGTAAAATAATTAACTTTGGTATGTAACTTTAGTAGGGGCTTTTAATTGTTTCCATTGCAGAAATTAGTAGTTTTAAATATGATGTTTGAAGCAAGGGGGATGGTTAGAATAGTCTTTTAGTGGGAAGCACTAAAGAATTTAAGTTTTAAATGGAATCTAGCAGCTGGCCGTGGCTTTCTGAAATACTAGGACAATACTTTGTAAGATTTGTTAATCATTTTGAAGAAACAATGCCATCCGTAAGAATGTTCTCTAGGCAGGTTTTGGATAATGGCTTCTCCTTGTGTGACTGCCCATAATGGCCTTTTAAGCCCAAGCCATCTGGTGTCAACATGATCATATTTTCCTATTTAACATTGTTCCAATATTTTAGTGAATTCATAGGTAAATTAGAGAAAAAGAGTTTGAACAAGAGCTTCTTGTAAGCAGTTACAAGAAGCTGAACTTCAAAACTTTCCTTACCTGTCCTTGTTTGTGTCTTTTTTTCTTTTCCATTTCTCTGGGTTTCAGTAATCTATAATTCTACATTACAAGTGTTGTGTGGGTTTATTTTTGTTGTTTGTAACAGATCTGTGTTTTGCTATTTCTACTGAAGGAGTATGATGTACTCATTATACTGAAAGTAATCTTCTAGTCTTCTAAAAGCCGGGATGAAATTGTGCAGAAAAATATTCTATAGTACTCATTGTACTGTTGAAATACATACTTTTTTTCTTGGTATTTTAATTTCAATTGCATTTTCTACTCAAGTCTGTATTTTGTATGACATCTGCAATCTCACTTATTTATAAAGCAATATCTATACTTTTGTATACCCATATGAACAATGCTCCTGTATCTCATTATTAGGGTTCCTACTTAATACTTTTAATTTATGTCATTCTATGAAAGACATATCGGGGATAAAAAAAGGGAATTAAATCCATTTTGTATCCTGTAATTAATAAATTAATTATCTATTTTTTAGCGTAGTCAAATTTATGTAGACCAAAATTATTAAAATAACCAAATATGACTTTATGTGTATTTTTTTGTAAATCAAACTGTTTTGGCCTTTTCTATCTGTGTCATAGTTTTGAAAATAAAATCTACTACAGATGATTTGGTGCATTCAAAGACACTGTTTATAAACAACTTTAACCATGACACTACCTTTTTATTCTTTGCTGTAAGGTATTATATGGAAATGGAGAAGAACTTATGTGCTGCTAAGTGCAGCACTGAAGACGTCTCCTAATAAATGTCTTTGCAAAGAAAAAAAAAGGTCTCTTGCAATATATATATTCTGATTATTAAAATTATTCACAAATTAATTATTTTATTTTGGTCTGGGTTAAATCAAAACCTTTGGAAAGTTGAAATTATCCTCTTGGTGGGGGTAACTGACATTTTAGAGAAAATGCAGCAAAACTTATGGTGGAAAATGCATTTGGCTAATTCTGCCTGTGAATATATTTGTGGATTGGAGCTGTGTTCGATAATCTTTTTTTTTTCCATTACTTCCAGCTTTATGAATTCAAAACAACTGCAGTGTATTCAGTTCTTTTATACAATGATAATATGTACCTTTTCACCAAATATTGTCAAGACATCAAATATATACAATCCTTTTTTTTCCAGTGATGACAGTATTCTTTGCTACATAAAACAAGTAATTTCGAGTACACTTGATAAAGAATAATTTAAATGTTCTGGTTTCATTTTTGAACCTTAATTTTTACAGACCAAATTTTTGTTAGATATTTATGTTAGATATCTAGAACTGTTAGATACTTTACAGTAGGAAATCTTAAAAAAAATAAACTGTAAAGAAATGTAAATCTAAGGAGCTTAAAGAATAATCAAATTGACTCTATTACATTAATTAGTGCATCTAGTACCTTGTTTAATTGAAATAGTATTATTGCATTCTGTTTGACTTCTTGACTAGAAAGAGGTTAATATTAACATATGTAAGCTTTTATTTTCATCATAATAAAGAGGCAACTCATTTGCTGCAATCTTACTCAGTTTACAAACTTCATAGAACTGTAGAATGACTGGGGTTAGAAGGAATTTTAAAGATCATCCATTTCCAACCCCCCCCCCCCCCCCCACCCTGGGCAGGGATACCTTCCACAAGATCAGATTTTTCAAAGTGCCATCCAGCCTGGCCATAAACACTTCAAGGTATGTGCCACCCGTAGCTTCCCTGGGAAACCTTTTCCAGTGGCTCAACACTCTCTAGGTAGATTTTCTTCCTGACATCTATTCTAAATCTCTTGTCTTTTAGTATAAAACTGTATCCTCTTGTCTTATCTGAATCTGCTTGGGTAAAGTGGTGTTCTCCCTCTTTTTTAGAAGCCTTCTTTAGGTACTAGAATGCCACAAGGTCTCCCAGGAATGTGCCTTCCCTAGTCGAACAACCATTGCTCTCTCAGACTGTCATTGTAGGAGGGATTGTAGGAGGAATGCTCATCCTCTGACCATCTTTGGGACCCTCTTCTGTGCCCCAGATTGTCACTCAGCTCTAGAAATTTTGACAATATCTTTCCACAGGGAATTTTAGGGTCTTTTGTCTAGCCTCCAGGGAATATTTGTCAAGCCCTTCTTGAAGCTCATTTTTGCAATTTTTGGTTACATTTGAAAAGTATTCAGAACAAATTATTGAGGGAATGAGGGCTCCTGAGTTATGTATTTTTATTCTAAGGCTGATGTTATCACTAGGAGAATGAGTAAATGTCTAAAGAGACTGCCATAACTTGTTAAATTTAAAATTGTAGGTGTTGAAACCTGAAGCATGAACACCCAATATTTTTTAATAATGTAATGGCCACTGAAGAAAGATATGCAGTATAACACATCTATACATAATAATACTTAACACATCTATACATAATAATACTTTGCTTTGGAGTCAAGTCCTTCAAAGTATTTCATCACATAGTTTACATAAGCCTGAGTATTTCATTAATGTATTTTCAGGTTCCAGATGCATCTAAAGCAGGTCAGCATGTCTGGAGTAGAACCGATAATATAAAAAGGGAGATTTCATGTTGCTTGTATTGCTGCATGAAACATCTGTTTCACCAGCCCTTCCTCCTGCCTAATACTGCTCCTTGATTAAACACTTCCCATATGCTGAACTAAATTAGGATGTTAATGTATCTGGTAATTGTTTATTATTATGATTGCAATATTTTAAAATCTGATTTATGTTTATAGTTACTGCCAGTCTTTCTTATGCACTATTGTGTTAGAACCGAAGCACATGAAACATCTTAAAGGAATTCTGAATTTCCTGTGTCACATATCAAGTATAAACAATAAAGATGACCTCCAAAGCTGTGGAAACTAGTCTTTATGATCCCAACTGAGAAAATAGAAGAAGTCCTGTTGATTCATTCTCAATCAGTAAAGAAATTATAGATTTTATTTTTATCAAGTAGAAATTTAAATCTTATCGTTAGAGGTTGTATACAGAATGTAAATCTGCCAATCACATTTATGAACTCACAGCTAGTCTTCAATTATTTCTGCAGCAAGACCTGAGAATGTGTAAGTTTTGCAGTATAGAATAGTCTGACATGTTGAGAAGTTCCAGAGTTAAGTTGTATCCACTGAGAGTGCTCTCTCTCTGTAATACAGACGCCTGGTGGTTGAAACATCTTTGATGTTCTCAAACCTGCTGTTAGAAAAAGAAGTAAAAACCCCAAACCTGACTAGAATATTTCCTCACTTTTCTCCCTTATCTCTAACTTCAAATGTTTTTTCTGATGTTAGTCTCATGGAATACTTACCATTTGTTCTAGCTGATGGTTCCTTGAAGAACTGGAATGCAGTGTGAGGAACTATCTATGTAAAGTAATGTCTTACTTTGTTATTAGCCAGGAATATATCCTCTTAAACTTTTTTTTAAAACAGAGGGGGTATCATGAGAACGTACTAAGAATATATTGAGAGAAGCTGTTGTTATTTAGACTGGTCCTAAATTTATTTGTTATAAATACCAGTTTATAGATATTTAGTTTGTATTTGCATTTCAGAGGAATGTTTTTAGTGCTTAAAGATAAATCCTGATAATTAGTGCATTGCTCTGCCAAAGGTTTTGCAAAGTTGATATTTATTTATAAGTTTTGCAAGCTTTAAATAGGAATATTACTTTCCATTTTCATTGACACCATTGTTTTGAAATTTTTAAGTTCTAAAATGGAAATTGAAATGATAGTTAAAATGCACTCAGTCTGTGAATGAGCTTTGAATGTAGAGGGAAGCAATTCAAGTTTGATATGATAAAGATGGAAGAAAAACAAGAAGAAAGGTGCAAAAAGCATGAAACACCTTTTAACACCCTAGGTAAATGAAATTTTATATAGTGCAGAAAGAGTACAAATTAGACATGGGTCTTTCAAGAGCATACAAAAGTCTTTTTCTTCAAAATTAAACAAGTGAATATTGGGCATATGACTGGGTGAATAGAAATATATTCAGGAAATGCTTGTAGAGGCTGCAAGGTTTAAATACATTTTGAAGGTGAGATACTCAAGTCAATGATACTTTCTCATCTCATGTTATGGATCTCAGTAGCAATGGATAATGCTTCATAGCAGTGGATAAAGTGGAAATCTGACAGGATTGTAACAGAGGAAGATAAAGGTCTCTGACAGGAATTTGTTTGGGCACCTTTTAATATATTTTCAGTCTGAATGATAAATGTTGGAGCTAAACTGGATTTTAATACCTATTTTTTAGGTGAATTCCAAAATACTGGCAGGTAAAGGTTTTAATCATACTAATTTGTAAAAGTATATACATATGTGAGCTGAAGTTCCTGGTGTATCTGAACCAGTAGAGGCAATAAATTGTTATACTAATTTGAGAGGTTTTTTTTTTTTTTTTTTTTTTTTCCATCTGGAAAGATAAAATCAGACAGGTTTTTTTTTACAGGGAATTGAATTTATTTTGTCATGACAGCATGTCACACAAACACCATCTGTTAAAAATACACTTGACAGTTCACTGGGAAAAATAAAACCTGGGCCATGTTTAACAAGGCCTGTAGACATCCAGGAAGATGTGTTGAGTTCCAAACATAGGATACCTGTCCTATTTAAAGAGATGGTATTTCTCTGGATAAGCAAGAGGCTTAACCACCCTGCCCTGATATTGGTGTGAGAGTATGTTGCCAGAGTGATGTTGTGGCTGAGAAGAAAATTTTGCAGAGGTTGTCATCTTTTCAGGCAGATCACTTTATTCTGTGCTGTGACTAAGGTTTCATTCAGCATTTACTGATGTCCCAAAGTACTTAGCCATTTTGTATGTATGTATATCTGTAAAAAAGAGATGGCTTCATTCCAATGTGATGTGTGATATTCTCAAAACAGGGTAGCAAAGGTAGCATACTCCACCTCATATAACAGCTGTTACCAAAACATTCATGTTTAGTAAACTTAGTAAGTCAAATAACCATATCAGACATTTTGCTTATGTTTGTGTTTTGGTGACTCAGTAATCCAAAATGAATCTCATGTCCATTAACAGAGCTACAGTTCTCTGCTAAAAGTAAATATCTGGTGCTTTTTCTTTTTTCCTGGAAATAAATTCTGAAAAAACGGAAGAAATATTAGGGAGAAAATTTATTTTAAGAAACATCGGTGTAGAAGCACCATGGTTTTGTATCAAGACCAGGCTTTTCACTATGACTGCATTTCAATACTGACACTTTTCAGTAGTTTTCAAGAAACTACAAGATTGAGCTTTCAGAATAAAATATATGAATACTACTAGCTAGTATATGCTTTTTCTGAAAGCCTTTATTAACACATAAAAAACTTTATCAATCTAAATAATATTAGTGAAATTAGCAGAATTGAGCTCTGGTGTAGAGAGTTCTTAAGATGGTGAATTCCAGGTGCTATACATTGACAAAAGTCCAGATGGACTGAAATTTTACTCATGTCTGGCTATTGTATTTAGAAGGAAATATTTTTTTTACTAAGACCTCATATTTTCAGTTTGTCTTCAGAAATTTTTGTTATCATCATAATCTTTCTTGATATAGTTTAAAGAAAAAATATGCAGGACAATAAATGGTTTTAAAAAGATGTGGATAAAGAGGTGATTTCTGTATTCTTAAAACATTCTAGATTAAAAAAAAAAAAAGGCAAATGTTGAAATATACTGTGATCATTGCAGCTTCGCTGCTTCTCTACAGGAGAACCTGTGCTCAAGTCAGGAACTTTGGTCCATGATAGTACATTGTCTCAGTTGTATTTCTGTAATGCTATAATATGGATTTTTAGTTCTTTAAATCTTCTCTTGTAAATTGTTGGATTTCTTTATAAATTAATTGTCCCTAAAGCTGCCAAAACAGACAAGATTTATAGCTCTTAAAATCAGATTGTATGTATCCTATTTGTCACCATTCCTTTTGGTGCTGTATTAAATTTGAAAGCATATCACAGTGTGGGAAAACCAGCTGCTTTTTACATCTAATATCTCATCACCTTTCAGCTATAATGCTGTCATCTGTTATCCACTCAGACATGTGTAATTTATTTTGTGCAGCTAAAATATTCCAATTAATTTTTTGTTGCTGTTCTTTTAAATTCAGGAAGAATGCTCTGTCCTTTTCTTGAAGATTTCCTAAAACTCTTTTAAGATGGAAAATATGATCCACAAATTTCTACTAGTTCTGTATTTTGTGAGGACACAGAAAGACTGGAGGCATGGAACTGTAGTGGGTTGGCCCCAGCTGTATTCCAGGCACCCACCAAAACCTCTCCATCACCCCCTCCGCAACTGGAGAGGGGAGATAAAATACAATCAAGAGTTCATGAGTTTTTTTCTCTTCTTAAATCTGTTATCCCATAGGTGTTACCATCATTTCTAATTGGCCCAGCCTTGACCAGTACTGGGTCCATTTTGGAGCTGCCAGGGATACACTGCTCTGGACATGGAGGAATCCTCTGGCAGCTTCTCACAGAAGCCACCCCTGTATCACAACCTCCCTCTCCCACTACCAAAATCTGGCAATGCAAACCCAACATAGTATTTATGCCAGTTCTTCCTTTTTTCAGCTGGATGCACCGTACATGAATATGTGCAGTGTAAAAAGCACACAGGTGTTTGGTTTTTTTGTATATTCAGTGTTTTGCTTTATATCTCCTGTTTATGATGAGTAACTTTTGACTTGACATTTTCCTTAATTACCATTTTAGGAATGTAGTAGGAAAAAGGGGGAGACAATGCTCAAATTGTTTTGAGTTTTGAGAGTACCATACGTTTGGATATTTATATACATAGTATCATTTAGTTATCTGACAGTCTGGACAGAGAAAGAACAGAAGGCAAAAAAGTGGAACAGTATAGGATACGTTGTCTTCTTAGCTGAAAAAAAAAAAATAGAGATTTGAGCCTCATTTGCATGAGGACATATTCAGCTGACTATAAATGCATTGTTCAGTGGGGTATTTTGTATATTTTTGAGATTATCTTCAGTCAAGGTAGTGATTGGTCAAAAGTTGAACTCAATAATCTTTGAGGTCTTTTCCAATCTAGATTATTCTGGGATTCATAAAAACATTCCAGCACTACAGTTATACATCATCACAGTTGGGTTCTTGCCTTTTGTTTATTTTAAATACAGACAGATTATTACAGATTTAAATACAGTTTATTTTAAATTTTTTACAGACAGATTTTAATGTGGAAATTATATTTTCTCTTACACTGTCCTAATCTTACAATGGTGCGTTGTGAAGATTTCAGAAGGTTATTTCATGAAGTGTGGGGGTTTTTTTGCTTTCTGAAGAAAACTTTGGACCCTGGTGTATCCATAAAAAGAATGACTGACTGTGGGAAATCAATCATTTTCCACAGAAGAAAAACTTCTTTTACCATAACGCATGAAAATAAATAATACCCCCCAAAAATTATGTGGGGATTCTTTTTGGTAAGAATTTCAACTGATTCAAGAAAAAAAAAAAGTTGAATTCAGGTAGTGAAAGTTTATGTATGGGAAACGTGAAGAGTCGTCTTTAAAGCTGCATGTCTAACACATTTTTTCCTTTGCTTTGCAGTGACCCAGGGTGGGGATGCAATTGCATCTGATACATGTCCTGATCCTGGAATTCCTGAAAATGGGAAGAGGGTAGGCTCTGACTTCAGGTGGGCACATTTAGTTTTCTACATGATCAAGAGGACGGTATTTCCTATTATGTTTATACACAGCCTGTGTAATAGTTTGAAAGCAAACAAATGAAAGTCAGGACTCCAATTTAATAGGAACATTAAAACAAAGGCAGAAAACCCTGACTTAAACTGACAGAGTCAGGATAAAACCTGATGCTTTGTTGGTCAGGGTGGTGGTAGCAGTCCAATTAAATGGTGGCTGCAGTCCTGTTGGAGGGATAGATGTGGTTCTGTTGAAGTGGTGATCTTGTAGAAGAGTCTGGTCTTCCTCTGAAGGTCCAGGGGTGGTTATGTAGCTCTTGTCCTCTGGGAATCCAGTAGGTAGAGCTGTTCTAGTGTTCCAAACTCCATATTATATCCAGGTAGGAATGCTTGGTTCTGTTGCCCTGATGCAAAAGCCTTTTTTGTTGTTTATGCTCTTGACCTGGATGGTGAACATCACCGTCCATCACATTTCTCCACCCATAGCAGAAAAATGTAAACAATAGATAAATGCTAAAAATACATATTGTTTTTGGGAAGCTGCGTGAGAAACTCCAGTTCAAGAGTATAAACAACAAAAAAGGCTTTTGCATCAGGGCAACATGGTTCCCCCCCTTGGGCAGAGCCTCTAACAATGAAATGATGTCATTTTACTGGTCATGCAGTGAGCCTTGATGGCCCATTAGCAAAAGATATCTCCCCAGAGGGAGCTATCAGGGATGAGTCATGGAGGAGGTAAAGAACACTGCCCCACCTGTTTTTAACAGCTTATGAGGATGGTCATAGAATACGTACTTTTGGTCACATTTTACATTATAACCTAAGACAGCCTGTAACTATACATGTATATAACTTCCCTAGTTTAAAATTCCTTGATTCTCTGTCAGAATAGATTTATTGAATTGCATATCTTGTATTGTTATTGCTTGAGTTATTTTTTAAATCAATGCGTTTAAAATAGGAATTTTAGAGCATAATAATCACATCTATGGAGAAAAAGCAGAACTCTGTGGACGGCATAGAAGAAGAAGAAGAAGCAGAGAGTATTATCTGATTTCCTTCTTTGTAAAAGCTGTTTAAAATCTTGGGGAACTCAGTGTCAGGCTGTGATGAATGCCATCTCCTGTTTTTTCTTGTTTTCACCATTTGTTATTTAAAATACAAAAGAAAAAAAAAAAAGAAAAAAAAAAAAGATGAGGTTAAATGGACCCTTATGGAGAAAGGAGGAATTTTGCACTTTCCTCATTTAGGAAAAAAGGCAGAGACCTGAAGGTATAGCAGAGAAAAGGGTCAAAGGAAGGAGATGGGAGCCTCCAACTCATGCAGGGATTTATAAATTGCTCAGTAGAGAATGGACAGTCAGACCTAAGAGACAGGGACAATTCATAGGAATTAGAAGGAATTGTGCAAAGTTATCTACAACTCTAGAAAGCAAGTTAATACAACTTGCCACCTGAATCAAAGCTCTTCCAATCTAGGCCATAACTGACAGGAAAAGCAAATTAAAAATCTGTTCTTTTTGTGACTTGCTCTCTGTTCTCTTCTCTGACATAATTTTTGGATTTTTCTCCATTTATCCTCAAAGAAGTTTGAGAAATCATAAAGAACTACAACATTAAAAGATTCAGTTATATGCAAAGTCATGGTTTCATTAGTGGCAGTTCAGTGTATTTTTAAAAATAATGAAGGAAAAAAAGATTTCAATTAATAGGCTAGAGACATAAGTTTTCTAGATGTTTGCTTATGTCATCTTCTACATGTTCTGATTCAACTTGTCAAGCACATATACTGCAAATGAAATGATACATTTTACAAAAATACAGTATATATTTGCTGTCCAAAAGGATGCTGTTTTATAAAAAGAAACATAATTTCTATTTAGGTCTTTATTAATGTTTGATTTATTGCAGAGGAAAGTGTCAGCCAGTAGAAGACTACCTAAAAATGGAATGCTAAAATACCACTATTTCTCAAGAGGTATTAAAGTGCCTCTGTGTATCATCTGAGGAATACCGTTATACTCCCACTGTTGTTTTGGAGAGTATTTTACTTTCCTGCTTGTGCAGGCATGCCTCAGTATCCCTCCTCTGCTTCAGTCTCTTCTCATAAAGCCATAAATTATGGCCAACATGCCACTTCTGAATTCCTCCAAATAAAATACTTAGTTGAAAGAATTAGGGGCAGTATCTAGGATCAGTTTATTATCTGTGGAGAGAGAAAAGCATCTCTGGAAAGAGTTAACAGTAACAGGACTAGAGGCAATGGAAATAAGGTGGGATATGGTAAATTACTACTAGATTCAGGATTAAAAAACAAACAAACAAACATGTTTTTACCATGAGGATAGTAAAACATTGAAGTTTTGAGAGAATTTTTAGAATCTCCATTCAAGGAGGCATTCAGAACTCACCCAAGCAGGTCTCTGAGCCCTCTCTTCTGACTGGGTTTGCTTCAGATGGACTAGATGATGTCCTCTTCCAATCTAATTTATTCTGTGAATCTATAAATGTCATATAGCTTTTATGTGTTGATGATACATTGTTGGCCAAACAGACTCTCACCCAGTTGTGGTCCAAATCAGTGGCATATGAACATTTTTTAAGAAACACCAGCAGGTCCAATAGCACTGATAACCTCAGTGGGTAAGAAAGAAAATTACTTCTTTTCACCTCTAGGAGGTAGTCTGTAAACTGAAAGAGAACTAAAATAGTTTTGGTGAAACGGGTTCAAAGATCCCAAACCTTGTGAACCCAAACATGGAAGAGCTCAACAACAAATTTCCCAGCAATGTCTAAAAATACCAAGAGGGGAAAACCCAAAAGAACCTTAGAGCTAAAAGTACATTTTAAGATATCCAAGGGAATCTAATGTCAAAGAACCCTGCAAACCACAGATAATTATGTTTTGAACAGTCTCTTAGGAATTAGTGTGGATTAAAGGTATCTTATGCCTGGAGCCTACTCATGAGCAATGCTTGTGCTTACTAAACTGACAGAGTAAAGCTATTTCCCTTCCTCCTTCATCCCATCCAGCCTCTTATAATATTTTCATTTCACCAAGTGTATCTTACTGTTCATGGGGATGAATGAATGCATAAGGTGTTAAACAAACAACATCGTACAACATAAAATAAATAAAACATGTTGTATACTTTGATCACATCAATTGTGTGCATGTTTTGGGCATCCAGTTCTGAATATTATTTGAGAGATATGGTAACAGTTTGTTTTCCACCTAAACACTACTTATTATCTGAAAACTCTTTATGCAACAGCAACTGTTTTTCATGTTTTCATGTTTTTCAACTTCAAAGTTTGTTAATATCTATTTAAATATCTATCTTAAAGTTAACTGTTTAAATCTAGATGGAGATTCAAATAGAGAATTTGGCTGGAATTTGGGTTTTGTTTCTCTGAAATGACAAATCAAGCTCTTCTGTAGAAGGGAAAATAATATTTGCTGCTGCTAGCAATTCTCCAATGTAATAAGAGTACTCTGGAGAGTAAAGAAAGGCAAAGTTTTCTTTTCTTTTCTAAGAGGCAAGTATAAA
The DNA here is from genome assembly GCA_024734555.1 of Trochalopteron elliotii. Taxonomy (NCBI): domain Eukaryota; kingdom Metazoa; phylum Chordata; class Aves; order Passeriformes; family Leiothrichidae; genus Trochalopteron; species Trochalopteron elliotii. The sequence goes on from JANPWX010000016.1 coordinate 1,494,438, forward strand.
CACCAGAAGGAGCTATTGTTCTTGTCAGGAGAATGACAACTGTGAATATTAATCTGAACTAAAACATGTGAAAATGCACATTATTCAAAATCTTTTCCAGTCTACTGAAAGACTTGTTTAAGTGAGATTGATGGAAAGGCAGAGGGTTTATTTTCAAGACAGCCTGAGACCCAACTGATTCAGTGATGACAAGCTCTTTGAAAAGGGTTTCATCATTTTCAGCATAATAATGGCATTCATTCTAATATCATAAAGCAAACAAAAAGGTATTGAAATCTTAACCTTTTCATTCTGTCCTCCTGCCACACTTCTACTGTGTTCATTTCAGAAAGTAGGGAGATGATTTTCAGTGATTTTAAAACAACTCAATGGATATTTGGATTCATGTGGGGGGAGAAATGGCAAGTCAGACTTGGCTAGAGTAATGAGAACATAATCAATACAATTTTGAGGTCAATATCATGTTATATTTATGTGAAATTGCAAACTGGTAGATTGTTTAAATGAAATCTGAAATGGATCTAAATAATACTGTTTCAGCTCTGCTTAAATATTGTATGGTATGTGTGGTAATGTGAAAATGCAGTAATTTTCCACAATTTCACCAATACTTGCAAAACAAATGGCTTTAAAATTTCCAAAATGGATTTTGAAAATTAAATTAAGTTTTTTATGTTAGTATTTCCTTTTTTTAAAAATGGCTTCTTCAAGTCAAATTCTACCCTTCTTTAAAAATCCACAAATTATATTTTGATGGAGTTCAAATTTAAAATAGAAAAAGGAAAGTGAGGAAACATATTTTTTCCCCATGTTTAAAGTTTACAGAATAAGTAACTCCAGACTTTCAGTGCTCTCAGATTTGCTCAGTGACTATGGAGGTAGAGATGAAAAAAAACCCCAACAAAAAAAACAACCACACCCCCACCCAATTAAAAACACTGATTTTTAACTAGTGGAGAGTAAATGAAACAGTAATTTTCTTTGAAATCACATTTTAAACAACCTATAATACATATTCAAAAGGATGTCCCTTTTTAAATGGGAAACTGTCAAGCTTAATCAATGGAGAGACTCAGCAATTTGGATGTGTGAATAGTTTTATTGCAGACCATAGTCCTGATGCATCCCTTCTCCTAAGATTCTTATTTAGATCCATAAGGAGCTTTGGAGTACTTCATGTCCCTACTTTGGTCTTTAATGTGACATTTTTTGCTATGTTTCTTCTTTCTTTTTATTATGTTATGTTCAGCATATTTATTTTGTATCCCTTAGTTTGTGTTCAGACATTTCAAAAACTTATACCCACAGTGTAAAACATATGAAGTTCATATTAATTGTCCTTAGATCCTTAGATCCAAGCTATTTCCAGAGCTTTAGGGAAAAAAAAAACCAGCCCCCTGAAATACATACTTTGTAGAACAATATTAAAACAAATTGAATCATCATAAGTGTAGAGCTTAAATTAATGTGTAATGTTTTATGTATACATTAATAAAAACTTTGAAAGTATTTCTACAATAATCAAAACCCAATCTAAACATAAAATCCTTAACTTACTTCATTACATATAAAAATATTTGTATTCCTCCTGTTTATTTCCCTCCATCCCCCTTCTTTCTTTCTGGGAATATTCAGGTATTTTAAATTACAAATTCCTGTGGCAGGCATCCAATAATTATACATTTAATTTCACTCTATGTTCTTGTATGTACACAGTTTTGTAATTCTCCTTATGTGCCTTGATAGTAGCAAACATAAGGGCAATGTTGGCTTTCGTGTTGCTTCACACAACATTACACTTGTGGGATGTTGTTTATCCAATATGATTTTTAAATACTTTAGTTCTCATTTTGTGTTTATCACTGCTAGGTAACTGCTTGGGTTTTTTCCTGTTTCCTTAGAAAAAGAAATACAGAAATCCTAATTCTAGAAAATAGGAGAAAATGACATTACAAATAAGTGTTTATGGAATTTAATTGTCAGATTAATGAGTAATATTTTCTTTACCAATAAAAGAAACTATTTTTTATTAATTTGAGGTGTCTATTTAGAAAAATGCTTGGTCTCTTTTTCTGAGGGTTTTAAGAATGTTCTGAAGATTATGACAAGTATAAAATAAACAAAACTTTAGAAACTATAGAAAATTCTCGTCAAGAATTTTATGCATTTTGCATGAATTATGGATGAGAAAGGCCAATATTTTCCCTTCCTTTCTGAGATTTCTTATTTAACAGCTCAAGAACAAAGTGATAGGAAAAAAAGTTTTTAAAGTTTTTCTAGATTTGAAGCATCATACTCAAATTTTAGAATTAACAAAAAAAAATTATTAAAATTTCCTGAAAGAATGAAAAGAACTATAGAAAAAATCATAATATCAATAAACAGTATATTTAGTGTTTGTGAAATTCTCTGAGAAACTAAGAAAATACTTGTCCGTGAAGGGTGGGAATGAACTGGGTGGTAGTGAATGACATTTTATGCAGTTCTTCACAGCACAATTTTAAGTGTTGAGCCTCCTGATTGCCATATAGCAATCCCCTGGTGTTTAGGACTCAAAAACCAACAGAGACTAAATTGAGAAATTTGCTTTATTGAGTTCACTTAGTCCACGACATGGGACTATCAAATACAGATTTAAAAGTTCAAGAAAGCAAACACCAGAAGCAGTTAATTATGATGGGGATCAAAGAATGTCACAAATAATAAATGGAGCCAGATATGTAATTAAAGTTTAAGAAAACTCTTTGTGTATAGACCATAAGTGTATACAGTTTGTGAAAATCTTCATAACGATTGGGCAGCATAAAGAATTCCAAAGGGATGCATTTCACTGTTACAAGTGTCACAGTCAAATTTCAGTCCTAAAAAATTTTATTTAATGTAATGTTTAAGAGGAAATTTCAACAAGATCAGAAATATTTAATTAGTTATTTCCATTGATTGAAATTAATATTTCCTGGTTGTATGTTTTGACAAATTTAGATATCTAATTGCTTATTCTCTTGTTGGAGTGAATATAGCAATGTTGAAATTATTCATTAAGTTCTGTTGCCTGAAAGAATTGTGTTTATATATTTTTTTAAATAAAATATATATCCATAAATTCATTGAACTCATACTGTAAAGGAACAAAAATAGTTCACAATTGTTTTGTATTCCTTAAAAGGTAGGCAAAGTAAGAAATAGACCTTTTCCCTAGAGAATAAGTAGTTTTTTATGAATAAAAAATTGATAGAGTAGAGTTTTGCACCTTTGTTTCTTCGTTTGGATCTTGAAATATTGTCACTTGGCAATATTTACATTTGTTTGAGGATGTTGATATTAAAATATATTTAATTCCTTCCTTCTTTCTCCCCTTTTTCACCTAGGGTGGGTGCAAGTGTACAGTTTTCCTGTGAAGACAATTATGTGCTGCAAGGTTCTAAGAGCATCACTTGTCAGAGAGTGACAGATACACTGGCTGCCTGGAGTGACCACAGGCCAATTTGCAGAGGTAAGTGTTATTCTTTGGAATTTTGGAAGGGTAATTTGTAGTTTCTGCTGCAGTGAAAGTCAAAACTAAGCAAACTAAAACAGGGAACTATATCTCATGTATATGTGTATATATGTTTATAAATATACAAAGATTTTTGTATAGCTTGAAGCATGCAATCAAATGTGTAGAAAGAGTATCAATTAAGGGAGCTAATTTCCTTTAAATAGTGTTCATTTCATTTGATCTTCCTTTTCTCATGACAAACTTACCTTAAGTAGAACTAATTTGTTAGGTTTATGTGAATTTTTTCTAAATTAATTTCCAAATATGAGATTCTCATAATCATACTATCTTCCTATCAGTCCCAGATATTTACTTTGTCCTGCATTTTCAGTAAATTCCTTTCTGTTCACCTAGTTTGCTCAACTTTATGTAAAACCTGGCCTTCTAAAATTTCTAAATGTTTTCACATCTAGACCCTCCTGCTTTAATTTCCTGAGTGCCCCACTTTTATGGAGGATCAGAGGAAATGGCTTTTTGTTACTTTGTATGTTTTTCCATTGCAATCTACTGTCTGTAATAAAAACACAGAAAAATATATGAATGCTGCCAAAGTACCTCAAAAGTGAGCTGTATAGGAAAAAATAAAGAATGGATCTCTATGTACAGAACTTTTTATCTCAGTAGAAAAACTTATTTCAGATTGCACATTTAGGTTGTACATGCCAATGAGAGCCTTGACCCATGAAATGTGCTTGCCTTATATTCTCCTAGAACCAGACAACCTAGCCAGGATAAACAGGGCAAACCACCACCATTACTTGGAAAAGAAAAAAGAAATCATACAAACTGTTAGAGCTACTTTTATTGTCATTTTGAGGTAGATCAAAGTGATACTTCTTGTACATAAAAAATCTTACAGCAAAATGGCAGTTATCAGGGCAGCAAATCATATTGGTTTAAGAAACACTGGAGGATTTGTAACACCTGAACTTAAACATTTTTTTGTTCAAGAATGAGCTAAAACATAATCTCATTCATATAAAACTCATATACTTCTCTAGAAAGTTTTCATTATGTAGTTATTTTGTAATTCCACTTTATTTTCTCCTGCCAGACTAGATTTTTTCAACTTGTATAAACAAGTGTGTGCTTCACTTCTCAATGGTGTATAATTCTTGGTCAATATTATGACCAAGTGAATGTTTGTGGATTGTGAGGAGTGAAAGATGCAGTGTGTATTATTCTCAATTCTTTTACTGACCTCCAAGATGCTCATATAAGCACCAATTAAAAATAATAAAATACACAGTGCAAAGAAGCGCTTATCACGTTTTCTAAATTATAATCAACTTAAAGTGGAAAAGCTGATAAATTGCACGTGACTACTGTGAGTTTAATGACTTCAAGAGTACAAGACCTACTGAAGAAGCTGATGTTTACATTTATTCCAGAATGGTGATCAACAAAGCTCAAAACTTAGGAATCTGATGAAAAGTCACAGGAACCATCTTGCTCTTGGCCATTTAATGACATTACTTGAAAGGGCACAACAGTGGCGGGGGTCCCAGGGTCCCCACCACCACTGGAGTCTGCTCACGGTGGCAGTGCAGCTCCAGGCCCACCCCAGCACCACACCTGGGTCATGAGCGGGGAGTGGTGGGAGGCCCCAGAAAGTGCCCTTGGAAACTGCGTGGTGTTGATGTAAATGCTCCCAGTTTCCTTGAATTTGACACAAAAACCTTACAGCAAATAATTCCTGTCTTCTGTAAGCAGTATACAAAGTTATCTAATATTATTTATTCAACCTTTTGCAGTAACTCCATTTCCTAAAGAGACCTCTGGGGTGAACTTCAATTGCATCTCTTGCTTGGCTTTTCCCCTTTCCTCTCCCCATGTTTTTAACGTTTTCTTGGAAGTCTGAATAGTAGAAAGGTAAAAGAGTAACAGCTTGACTGAAAAATCTCTCTGCAAGGGAGATGTTTCTTAGCCGTTCTTCTTTGTGGATGGCTACAGCAGGGACCAACTAGGTTTTTTTATTGCTTCAAAGTTGTACCTCTGCATTAGTTTCTGCTGTAGCAGACCTTAGGCAGGAGGAATTGAACACAAAGTAACAGATTGTGTGCCAGTTATGGTTCTGCAGGTATGGTGTTTCTGCAAGTTACTAGAAAGAAAATGTCCTGTACTTCAGATCCTATGAATTTGTCCTTGTTATTCCCTCAATTAAAAGAATATAGATTTCTTAATACAGTGGCACCATGCCAAGCTTTCTCTGTTGTTAGTAGGCAGCATAGTGTGGCGTACTTAAATGTGATTTGTTTTTTGTGACACAAATGTGATTAGTTTTTTGTGACACTAGGTGAGATGGTTTAGTGATGGACTGGACAGTGGTGAGTTAAGCCTTACACTCAGTAAACCTAGACCTCTTTTCTAACCTAAGTGATTCTATGACATTTTTTTTTTCCATCTTAAGTACAGACACCTTTTTAATAACTGTTAAATTATGCCTTCATAGAAATTCTTATGTAGATGAGGGTTTTTTTTCAGACTTCTACTGGGATTGTAACAGAAGATTTTCATGTGATGTATCTGAGACTTAAATTGGTGGGTGGCTATTAAGACATTTTTTGTCATAAACATGGAATCATAGAATGATTCCATGAGTTGGAAAGGAATTTAAAGATCATCTTGTTCCAATCTGCCTGCATACATACACATTTTCACTAAAAATGAAGTCCTTGTTGATCAATCTTGTCACAGAAGAATAACGAATTCTTGAAGTCTAGTCTCTAACATAATAGCAAAGGACCAAGTGCTATGATGGAGGCATAGAAAATGTGATAGTTCTTCTTGCCTATTTGTACCAGTCACACTTCTATTCATGGAGAAGATCAGGTTTCCTCCCAGCAGTTCATGAAGTAAAGAAATGCTCATATTTTATCCTTTAGAATGGAGGCAGCCACAGAAGAAGATGAAAACTGAAATTTTTTAAAGTGACAGAAATACACTGGGTGTTTTATTCCAATATTCAGAAAAAGAATGACAAAGTTTTTAAAGAATTTAGTTGTTCTTCTTGCCTCTGCGGAAACTTAAGTAACTGAAGGGACTAAATTACATCAGAAGGTAGTGGAAGATATAGTGGTGTAGTACCACAAACATGGCAGCGACATTTTGAAATATTCTGAGATCTATAATTATGTCTCTGGATTATATGTCTAAATATTTTTAAACCTTTTCCGGATACTGAAATATTTTGAGAAATTTGAATATTCTTGTAAAATCTATCATTAATGGTCTTTAGAAGATAACTGAATATGTTAAGTAATATATTTTCAAAATGCTGACTATCTGGATTTGCTGAATGTGTCAAAGAGATTGTGATAGTTTCACAGTTGAATCTGCTTTATCAAAGTCTGACTACATACTGCCTAGAACCATTTTATATCTTTTTCTTTCTAATTACATTTCCTTATGTGTAAAGAGCTAAGACACCACATAAGGTCATGTTTAGGTTAAGGACATACAGTTACATAAATATTGTGATACATGTGTTTCTTTCTCCAAGTCATGGGGAAATCATGAAGGAGAACACATACTGACCCTTCTTACATTCATGAGTAGAAGAATCCCTCCATCCACTTGGAAAGGGTAAATCTCCCTCCAAACAGAATATTAATATGAGAATTTTGATAATTTAATTGACATAAAGTAAGAATAAAGTATTAAAGTATTAGACCGATTAATTGAAAAGTGCTCATTTCTTCCTCTGTAGGTAAATTTTCAGGATTTTTTTTTGTCTGGCTGAAATATCTTTAAGGGTGGATTGTTACAGAATATATCAGCATAGTAATACTTTTATGGCAAGTTGTTGCTAATGCTGTGGAAATTTGGTAGTATTTATTTTAAACAGAGCATCCAGTCTAAAGCAATCTGATTTGTTGGTTATCATTTTAGCTAGAACATGTGGTTCTAATTTACGTGGACCGAGTGGCATTATCACATCACCAAATTATCCAGTTCAGTATGAAGACAATGCACACTGCGTGTGGGTCATCACAACAACTGATCCAGAAAAGGTATGCTTTTTCTCTTGTCTCATGTGAAACGGTAAAGTTTTGGATTTTTTTTTTTAAAATCTCATATATATTTGCACAAATGCACAAACACATGCAAGTCTGTATGTTCATTTAAGCACAAAAAGGAACAAAGTAGAGTTGTTACAAAAACACACTGGGAACTAGAGGGAAAAAAGTAGCATATATGAAAATGTCCTCTCAGAGTAATAGGTGTAAATAAAATTTTCAAGTTTGAAATTTATTTTTAAATGAAATACAGAAAATCATAATCAAAATTCCACTTTGCTTAATGAGTTAATTGTGAATTTTTCAGGTTGTGTCTGGATAATTAATCACTGTTGAATCTCAACATAAGATTTCTTGGCATAAAAATAAGGACATTGCACATAAATATTTTGACAGCTATTGTTAGTTGTTTTACTACCTACATAATTTCTTTTCTATCCATTCTTTTCCAATAATGATTCTTAATACATTACTATGAATTACTTATCTAATTAAGCATAAGATAGTGGTCATAACAGAGTATTTTGGCTGTTTTTCTGCAAAATCAGTAAAGGAAGGAGATCTCCTACCTATAGAGAAAAACAAAAAAAGTTCAAGAATACTTATATTGTACTTCTGTGTAATGAAATGCTGAATGAATTAATTTCATTATGTCAGGGAATGTACAATCTATATGTACTTTCATAATTACAAAATATATATTTCCTGTGCAGTTTTTTGGAGGACTTTATTCTTGACTTCTTTAAAGTAGTAAAGGAAAAAATGTTTATCTTACCATAAATAAGCAAAAATGTTTAGCTGCAGAAGAGATAAATTTCCTGCATGCTTTCATGGCATATTCTTGAGATGTAAATACTGTTGCTTTGCGAAATTAATTAAGTTCACTTTTTTTTTCTTAAAGAGGATTCAGTGTGGCTCAGTAAAAACATGTATTCAGGAAAAACAGGCAAAAATACAAAACTATACTGAGAAAGATTTTACTGTAGAGGTTCTTCTTGCTGAACGGAAAAATCTGTTTTTATTTTATTTAGAACTGTTATTTAGAACTGTTATTTAGAACTATTATATTTTATTTAGAACTGCCATTAGATGTGAAAATTTCTCCTGGAAGGCCTTTGACTTTAAAATCATTGCATTTTATGGAAATTATTAAACTACTTTGCATTTTTAAATATAGTAAAGCATTTAAATTATGGAAAATGTCTGAAAATTTAGCCTACTTAAATTTATATTCTGTAGTGTGTTGTCTTGTCAATTTTGCAAAACATAGTATATTTTTGTAAGAGAAAAATTAAATGTGCATTTAAAAAAAAATTAAATTCCTTCCCATAGAAGAGAGTATCAACATCTTAATGCTTTCTTTATTCAGTAAATTTCATTTTTTTTCCTTGAGTTTTCCAGAATTTAATTAAGGAGGGTTTTTCATATTTATAATAAAATGAAGGTGGTTTAACTATAATAGTAGAAAAATTGGTACTGACTATGATATTAAACTGTTCAGTGTATGTTTTCTGTGAAGACAGACTTACCTATGAAAAACAGTAAACCCCATCTACTACAGCAATGCACAAGTTCTCTTCATTCTATACAATGTATCTTTCACAGTGAATTTTGAATTTCAGTAGCACAGAACTTAATGAGATTGGTGTGGATTAATTAATTATTATGTTCATTGGACTTGAAAAAACACTACTCCTAAGTAGGGTTCTGTGGGTGGGTTGCTAGTTTATCAGATACAAGAATACAAAGAAGAAATTGAACACCCAGACAGATAAATTATGTTACATTTATAATTAAGAAGTCTCAGTGAACACTTGGAGCTTTCCCCCAGAAAAAAATCTTGTTACATCCAGCTGTGTGGAAGGTAAAGAGACACACTCACAGATACTGATAATCACAGTTTGAGAAAAAGAGGTGAAACTTTTAAGTCTTTAATTTTCAATAGGACGGGTAATATTGAATGAGTTGTCTTTTTATTGAACTTGGATTTGTCTAGCAGTGCAACTAAGGAAGAATTTTCTTAATTTGATGTCTCTTGGAAAGACTGTAGTTTCTTTAGGACCATGACGACTGTAAATGTGAAGTCCTAAAATCAAACTTATTTAAGGCTTACAGTATCATTAGGCTGCTTTCACATAAAGTCTACATCATGTTCATCAGTATTGGGATTTCTATCCCCAAACAACTGCATCTGGAGTAAACACACACCCTTTCAGTTAATAAAAGATGTGAAAGAACATCCTTTTACTTTAAAAATTATCAGATTGAATGGAACCCTGCTTCTTTAAAAAAAAACTTGCTAGTATTTTGAAATCTATGAACTTCAAAAAATCAATTACCAAAATAATTTTCAAGTTTCCAAAACATTTAAATGATTTTAAGATATGCAATGAGTTTTGCAGAATTTCACCCTTGGCTTTTCTTGGAGTTTAGAATGACAGAACTCTTGAAAGCTGAACTGTATATTGAAGGTCTGATTTTAAAATTACTTTGAGGAATCTACTCTTTTGACTTGCAGATTTGAAAATACTTATCAGAATACTTAGGGTCCTGTTGATTTTCTTTTCCAAGGAGGCAGACAGCTTATGACACGTTGTTAATCTGTATCATAAATTATTTTCGACTTACTCTAAAAGTGAATTTGTGGCCTATTATCAGGTTAGTTTGCAAATAGAATTTTACAAGATAAGATAGTGTTTCCTCTCAACATAACATTCAGTTCAGTTTGAAGAGGATAATGCAGTTAAAGAGGTTTCCTAGGAGGTTTTCTTCCAGCCTCCCCCCTTCCCCCAAAAACCCCAAACAAAATCAAAAACAAACTAAAAACCAGACAAAAAACCCCAAACAAACAACACCCAAAAACCCCACACCAAAAACATAACTTGTTTTTTTGTTTTTTTTGTTTTTTATGGACACATTTTCCAAATTTTGTATTCTAGTGCTGGCGTGGGGGCAGATTTTTAATGCAAACTCAAAAGAAAAACAAATTTCAACATCCTATGGAGACAGCAAGATATTTCTAGGTCTTAGCCAACTACATCAAATAATTTTTAGTTAAATGTTTTTCTAACATTTATTTGCTTTTTTCTGAGCAACACAGAAATCTGAATTTGAGTCTTTTCCTGTTCAAAGGTATTCCTGTTTCTTTGAATAGTTGATTGTCTTCCTTAACCGTTTATTTGTTTCCTCTACATCCCACTGTTGTAGCTTGTGATCAGCATCCTACTGAGTCATTTATTAGACTTTTAATACTTGCAAATACAACTTTATGGTGCTCTTCTGACTATGTCAAGTACATGCTGTAATTCTTTACAACTCTTCATTGTTTTAGCTCTTCTGTTATGCAATTTCTTGGCTTTCTAGAATCAGTTACTTCAAACCCTTTGAGGACTTACTGATGTGTTCTCTTTACCTCTTTCTTACTGTTAGTACAATCTCGTTAGTTAATGTACTAACCTTGCTGCTACCCCTTGCTGTTTCAATTCCTTCTCCAGATTGTGAATACTTACAACCTTGGGTTTCCTGCTGCTCTCACTGTTTTATGGTAACATTACAGGGGCTCCATTTTTCAGCCCCAGTGTCCATTGGATGTCAAGATTTGTTTCACTATTGCATTCCTGCTTCAGCAATGATATCTAATTTTCCCCAATATTTTTCCTGACAGATTGCTGATTGTGATGTAGTAGATGTGCTATGGGCTGCAATAATGCTAAGTTTAATGACGTGGTAAATAAAGACTGTGTCCCAATTACAGAGTTTTTTTATTGAAGGATGCACTTTCTGCACTGTACAAAGCACAGATATATTAAGTATTTGTTTGAGCCTAGCAAATTCCTTCTTCTATACAAAGTAAAAGTTATTCACTAGAATTGCCACAACTGAAGACATTGAAATTAATTATAGTGAGAGTGGGAAAATTCACTTACAGTTTTATGGGTCTGAGCTCTCAGGTATTTTTATAAAGTTGGATTATGTCCTCAATATGTTGGTATAAATATGTTGGTATAAAATAGTATTTCTGATTTATTGTCTTTTGAAGCACATAGCTGGGGAACTCTAAGACAGCATTTTTATTCAGGAGATCTTTCCCCACTTCACACCTAGGGAATTCACATACTGTTACAGTTGATTTTGAGATAATTTATTTTAAGATAATTCATTCTTGCAATATGGTCTAAAAGCCTAGCCTTACTAGGTAGCATATGATAATATGTAGGGCATTTGAGTGAGATTATCTTGCTAATTCACAGATTGTTTCAAAAGTTTGTGGTAGCTCAGACATGATCTGTTAGTGACACTGGTCTTCCAAATAAATAGGCTATGCATGTATAATACTTGGCAATTAATTCATAACCTGTGTTTTGTCCAATTAGAAGGCTTAATATTAGAGTGGGATTTTTGAAAATGTGCCCTTTCTTCAAAATTTCATTATAAACAAGGCTCCTGTACCTCCAAATGGCTGATCACCTCATCCTGCCACACATAAAAGGAGGTAACATCTACAGAACCTGCAATGTAACTGTACTCTGACTGGGGAAGAATCTCTTGCTGAGCACCAGATAGCTCATCCCTAAGAGATTATTATAATAAACATAAATAGATTGATTTTTATCTGTAGAATTTATTTTCTCTTACTCTCTGTCAGCTTTTTAAGTTGCAGACATTTTGAGGATCAAAAATATGTAGACCTAAGAACTACTTTCACTGAACTTTTGTGTATTCATCGCAACACACAGTTTCATGCTAGTGATTTATTCAATTACTATTTCACAATGATTAGGATTGATTTAATAGAGTGAAGGACAGTCGTGAATTCAGGATTGCCTCATTTGTGCATCCTGTACCATCTAGATCATACAAATACAGTAGCACCTTTCTGAAAGACCTATTTCTCATTGCAGGTGGAAAATGAAAGCAATTTTTATTCTTTTATCTCCTTCATACAGTGTTAAAGCTTTGTGCCATCTGTGAACGTACATGCTTTTTTATTTTTATTTGCCAGAAGGGTATCTTTGATTCTAGGGGTCTATGACATCATTGACAAAGAATTCACATAGCTTAGAATTAAAATTATTAAGCTCCTAGTAATGAAGTAAACAAATAATGGTTAGGCTCCCCCTTGCCTTGAAACAGGTTTGTGTATTTATTTAACTTTTTCATAATGGAGGATTACAATTTTGGAACACAAAATATCTAGCATTTACATGAGAAAACTCTTGATGCACTATAAGGATGAAATTTTTAACTTTCAATGTCTTAAAATCTTGTACAAGTCTTCTAGGGTAGCCTTGGTTTTGTATGTCTTAAATACATTTTAAAAAAACCCCAAAAGAGTGCATATTTTGGTATAACGTGCAAAAGGTACTCATAATAACTGACTCAATACAGTATATGTTAATCTTCAATTTGAATTCATGTACATAAATTGTAACACAGAGCTCCATATACATACAACTATTATAAAAAAATACATATATTGTGAAAAAAGCAAGCACAGTTTAATTTTCAAAATCATGTATTTGTGATAGACTTTGTGTTTTGTGTATGCTTATTGGAACCTATGATTTTTACTAACAATGCTGATATTTCTACCTTTCAAAATATCATGTGAGTGGGGTGTTAGGGCTGGAACAGAAGACACCATTTCAACACTGAAGACATTGAGAATGGAATCTGATTTGCACCTATGGGTGCTGCTTGTCCAAACTCTGATTATACTTGATGTATATCTGTCAAATAGTAGAGTCAAAACAGTGCTTCACCTCCTAAAGCAGGCCACTAGAGACTGACCAACTAAATCAATGCTGGGCTTTGCTTGCTCTTACTGTATCAGAACCAAAGGGGATTCAGACATCCAAAACTTTGGCCCTTAAGGTTTATTATATCCATGGTGGTATGGAAGAAAGTATGCTACTTTAGATGAAAGATATCCTACACAGAGTGAATGGGAAGGGTCCCATAATGGCCATATGCTGAATAAAAAGAACCCACTTTGGGCTGGGGTTATATCAAATTGAAGTAAAACTGTGCAAGAAAATCTCTTTTACATTAGTACATCTATTTCTGAGACTGAGCCTTTTAGTGAAACTGATAAACCCAGATCAAAACCACTTTCTACATGGAATTTAGATATCTCATTTGAGCATTAATTACAAGAAATTTTGACTCTTGTTTTCTTCAAACTGGGGATAGTGATGGAAGACGGATGCATGGGATCAATACTCACCTGATGATGAAAGCATCAGAGCACAAATTTCCTGCTATGCAGGAAAATACTGTATTTCCTGGTTGGCAAGAAAAGCTAACTGAAGGAGCAATCTGAATGCCTCTAGTGTTATTTCCTGTGGTATTTACTTTATTTTTCTCAGACCATTTCTAACAGTAAGTGCCAAAAAACACCAAACACTTAATTTTTTTCCCTCGTAAGGTCAGTGTCACAAATACAGGCTGACAGTCATTATTTCTTATTACTTACCTTCCCTCTGACCTTCCTCCCATGCTGTTTTTGAGCAAACAAGAATAATTACTGAGCCTTATCTGCTTTCAGTATCTCGTATTTGTCTTCAGGATATCAGCTAGATTCACACTACTGAGATTTAGCTGTAGGGTGTGAATTTTATGAGCCTCATATGGATCTAAGTATGACATATTGAGTTTGAAATGGCAATTTAGAGGGAAAAAACAACCAGTAAGACTTCTAGAAAGAAACTATAGAAGCACAGGCATGAAAGAATGGAAAAGCTGAAGAAGGAGACTTAGCAGTATATTTACTGTGATATTGTCTTTGATTTTACAATAAGTCCACAATTCAGACAAGTAGTTGGTATGTATTAGATGGTAATGCAATGCTCAAGGCAAACAACAGTTTCAATGTCCAAAAAAAGTATCAATAAAAAAATCAAAAGCAACCCAAAAATCAGAAACTTCAAAGTGATCAAAATGATTTTGTTAAATAAAAAAGAGATGCCATTTTAAAAGTTTTAATGCGTCTGTTTCATCATGTTCTATTACCAAGTTGAGGACCCTTTCAAAAGAAAGCAAAATGTAATATTTTCACTGTGATATATTTCTTCTGTATCTGCGTGGATCAGAACTATATAAATCCATTATTGTGACTCCTTAGTTGAATACTTAAGGCAACAAAAGTGTTTGCCTTTTTCATATATACACTTTTCCAGACTGTATATCTGAAAACTTCTTCATTATTTTGGCCTGTGTTATAAAACAAAACCAGGCTATTCATTTTTCCCTCCTTTATTTTATAACTAAAACAATCCCCTACTCAAAAATACACCCCCTCTCCCTCAAAATTGTTTAACACATAAGCACCTTTTTGTTTTCCAGTTACCAGAGATAGTCTTTCAAGATTAAAAAGTGGGAAAACAAAACTATTAAAAAACCCATGTACAGTTTCACTTTCATCATTGGCATTTATTATCCAACCACTGCCATACACATACTTCACTTGTTGCTGAGTATTGAGTTGTTTCCTCCAGCTTTTTTCTTAAAGAATTTATTAGCTGCTCTTGAACTTTGAATTCCTCCACTGTGTCCTTCCTTCCCTGTGATTTGTCCTTTCATGTTGATCTGCCTCAGTTTCTTCTTTTTTCTGTTTTGATCTCCAACAATATATTTTTCTGGTTTAGCTTTAATCTTTTCTTTCTTTTCACTTTATATACTTTCAGAAAGCAAAAAGATTTATATACAGTGTTCAGATATAAAATCCTAATGAATTTAATCATTTAAATGGATCTTAAAAACTGATAAAAGAATGGTCAGCTGAAATGTTAACTTTTAATTTTAACCAGAACAAAACAGTAAGTTTTTATTCATAGTTTCTAAATGTAATTACAATAGTATTCAACATAACTGATTTGTGGAAAAAGACTCCACAACTATTAAGAATTGAAGAGTAGGTATGTATTTTTATTGGCGTTGGGTGCAATGCAGGATAGTTCCCAAAGGCATGAGCGCCTCCAAAGAGTCACCTTTCTCTGTTTATTTCCTAAAATGTTACATATGCATTAACTTGTCTATACATGTTTATCACCTAACTCCGCCTAGTCTCACTTTGTGTTAAAATGAGTTGATCAGTCTTTTGTGCCTGTGCAATGCCCTCTGGTGGTCCTCGGTGGTCTTCATGATGAAGTAATACAAGTCTTCCTCTTGTTTGAACTTTTTATCCCGTCCTCTTGCGCAGGCTCACTGGCTTCTTGGTCACAGTTCAAGCCACAGCGCTAGCCTTGGTCATAACAGTCTTTCTTATCACCACCTCAAGCAGACAAGTTTCTTTCTTATCTGCTAGCCTTGCATTCTTCTCATCTTGCTGTTGCAAGCAATGGTCTTGCCTGCTCCAGCAAATGTTGAGCGGGATACATTGCTAAGACTATTACCCTAATTGATCACACTTTGACTTTTAGCCCTCTTGTTTCAATAACAATGTACCTGTTAGTTTTGTGACACATTATTCCACACACAGACAAAAAATATCTACACTCAATTTCTTCATAGTAAAAGGGATTCAAACAACTTTATGAAACAG
Organism: Trochalopteron elliotii; assembly: GCA_024734555.1. Lineage (NCBI taxonomy): Eukaryota > Metazoa > Chordata > Aves > Passeriformes > Leiothrichidae > Trochalopteron > Trochalopteron elliotii. The sequence goes on from JANPWX010000016.1 coordinate 1,510,537, forward strand.
AATGAATTAGTCTTCCTAAGCCACAGCTGAATATACATTAAATATACCTAAATAAAAGACACTTTCCACATAGTATCGTGTATAAATCAATGTATTTGTTATTACTCCTGATCATATATACATATGCAAATAAACATTGGAATGTTTTACTTGCTCAATACATATATATAAGTAGAGCAACATAACATCATTACTATTCTCTCATTTAATTCAGGTTTATTTTATTTTTGATAGGAAGTACTCTTTACAGAGCATGCATCAAATGAGAACATTCTGGTACTGTGTTAATAAAATCCTACAAGCAAATCTCCAGTTAGTTTACGTTGTTTGTTCTACAAGTTATTTGTAATTCCCTTGATAAGAACTAATAGGCTTATTCACTATTAAATTGTCATCTTTGTAAATCAAAAATATCGAGGCTTATGTGTAGACTTTTTTCCATTTTTTCTGGAGTATCTGCAACTATCGATAGTATATCATACCTGAAAAATGTCCTTGAACTTTTTGCTTATATTCCTTTTATTTTCCTGTGCATTGCTTTAATTTTTCAAGTATTCTGCATAAAATATCTTTATATAGATGATGTGCAGGCTGATGGGGTTGTTAATGAGGATGCCATAAACCCACATTTACTGGACAAGGAAGCAAGGTCTACAGAATATTTTATACTCCTACGGTTCTTTGTTGCCACAAAGCACATTCATTTGTATTGCCTTGGAACATGAGTGGTTGGTGTTCTTTTTATAGGTTTCTCACCATTTATTTTCTTTTGTAGATGATTTCTTCGGACATTTTCTACTGGGAAAATATCAGCTGATAACTTTTATGTGAATAATAGGAAAATTTGAGAAATTCACAGATTGCATAGTGAACTCTGTGTGTGTATATATATAAGAAAAAATTAGCTTATTCTAAAATTGTCAGTATTTTCTGATAATTATTACTGTCCCTTTCAAGTATTTACATAACACATTTTTTAGGACTACATTTAATGATTTCACTTTGGTATAATACTGAACAGGAGCCTCATATTTTTAAGTAAAGAACAATTGTAGAAAGTAATAAATGGAAGACAAAATTATTAGTAAGATGTGCAAATTGCAGATTTCAGGAAGATGGTGTTAAAGGGGGAGGACAGATGCAATTGTATTTATTGGAATTTTTACTTAGTCTTGAATTATAACAGGGTTTGTAGTAAGTTATGATAGAATTAAATGGTTTTCAAAGTCTCATGTTGCAAATTAGCCCCACTGGGTCTGATTTGATAGCTGAGATAGCACGGGAAAAGCAAACTGCAACAATGCCTCCATAATTTAAAGTGCTTAAGTGCACTGCCTAAATTAATTTAATTTCCTTAGGGTTTTTCTATCTTCAAAGCAAACTCCTCAAATGGTATTGTAGCCTATTGAAGATGAAATTTTCCTCCTGGCTTTCATTAAGTAAAGAAAAGCTGGAATGTTCAATGCTTAATGTGACATGTGAACAATAAAATCATAAATGTAAAAAAAAAAAAAGTATGTATGTTTGAAAGGGTGCTAATGTCTAACAAAGTATGTTTTAAAATATTTTAAAATTTTGGAAATATGAATTAAGAATTTTGATTGGAGCTGTTTAGAAGACACAAAACAGCACAAAAATGTGATACTACTTTAAAGTAAACAGAGGCAAAAACTTCAGTCCTAAAGTGTGATCTCATCAAGAATCAAGGCAGGTATTCATACATTATACTGCTGTATATTGTGAAAGGATTGGGATAGATTAGCTTGCTGACTTGTCAGCTACTTGATCCAAGAAAGATGTGAATAGACTTGAAGTATGTTAGAAAAAAAACAGTGGTTCAGCACTTGGTGGATTTATAAAAACAGTTTAGAAGCACCATCATAGCCAAGCCCAAGAACCTGGTCCTTCCTATCCTCAGCTTCAATTGGTCTGCTTTGAGCTCTGAGTATTTGAGCATTAATTTGATCTACAGTACAGGTAACAGACCCTTTACACAATCTTTTAAACATAGCTTTCAATTTGGCAGGTAATATGTAAAACCCCTTGGGTTTATGAGCCTTAGGGTCTATACCATTCTGTCACACCTGTTTTTTAAAGAATTCTAACTTGTTTAATAGTTAATCCTTGCAACAGTATGCAGAGCAAAAGTTTAACTACCCTTTTAAAACTTGCCCCTCTATGTTTCTAAAAATATCACCCATAAAGTTAAAGGTGAGAATAGGCTTTACACATCAGATCAACATGTGCTTAATGCTAATTTATCATACTAGAAAATAAGAAGTGTTTTTTTATCACATCTTCAGTCATTACTCTGCCTCTATGCAAATTTTCTTTTTTCTTCATTAATGCCCTGTTTTCAGCAGGAAGTAACCTGTTTAAAGATTTTTTCTCACTCCTTATATTTTCCAGTATTGTTATGAGATAGAACTTGCAGGGGAAAAGCTGAGTTCGATTACTGGTCTCATCTCTGTATCTAGGGGAAGAATGGCTTAGACAGAGCTTGTCAGGTTGGCCAGACCTTTTTCATGCAGCAATCATCTCAACATTTTACTCGTCATTTATTTAATAGCTGTTATCACTGTTTCAGGCTCACTGGAAAGGTAACAAGTGAAGAGCTTGAGCATAATTCAGGTGTTCTTTCGTAAAATGACCAGAGAAGAGTGCTGGCTTGAGGGCAGGGAACCTTGCAGTTTTCTGTGCTATCACACTCCCTTCATGATGGATTTGAGCAGTATAACCAGACTTCCTGAAACAGTGTTTAATCATAATGTCACAGGAAGAACAATTTCACAAAGCCAGAGGAGAGTACCTTCGTATCATAAATACAAATAAAGCAAAAGACATAATGTCACTGCATGTTCACTTCCTATTCTTGCTAATATTTTGGTCTTATTTATTTTTCCAGATAAAATACTTGCATATACTTTTTTTTTTATTATTATGAGATTTATACCTTAAACAGAATAGTTTGTCCCTCTGTATCATTTTTTTTTATTATAGGCCTTGCTATTTTATTTTCCTGTTTCTAGGAGAAAGTAGATATTTTCACAAAATCACAGAATCATTGAATGTTCTGATTTGGAAGGGATCCCCAGGGATCTGACTCCCAACCCAGCACAGCACCACCCCCACTATATGCCCAAAAGCACTGTCCAAGTGCTTCTTGAGCTCTGTCAGGCTTGGTGGTATAACCACTTCCCTGGAGAGCCTGTTTCAGTGCCCAGCTACCCTCTGGGTGAAGAACATTTTTTTAATATCCAAGCTACAACTCTCCTGACACAGCTTCAGGCCATTCCCTTGGGTCCTGTCACTGTTCACCACAGAGGAGAGATCAGGGTCTGCCCCTCCTCTTCCCCTCACAAGAAGCTGTAACTGCAGTGAGGTCTCCCCTCAGTCTCCTCCAGGCTGAACAGACCAAGTGACCTCAGCTGCTCCTCATACAGCTTCCCCTCAAGGCCCTTCACCATCTTTGTAGCCCTCCTTTGGATTCACTCTTATAGTTTAATACCTTTCTTACATTGTGGTGTCCAAAACTGCACAGACTATTCGAGAAAAGGCCACCTCAGTGCAGAGCAGAGTATTCAAGGTGAAGCCTCATCAGTGCAGAGCAGAATGAAACAACTGGGCAGCAGAATTTCCCTTTTTCAGATTTTTAAATGTGATGATCTTGTGTGGATTTTATATGTAGAACATGGTCTGAGTCAGAATAAACTGGTGATATTGCAGAAGTTTTGCCTTCACATAGATCAGGAGGAACTTAGTCCAGTTCTCTGTGGAAAAAAAGAAGAGATTATTCATCAGATTCTTGGAAATAGAGTAAAAATAAATTTAAAAAAAGTATAGCAAGTATCACTAGGAAATCTTAGTGTGATTCTATACTAATTATGTTTCTTGTTTTTTGCCTGTTTATTGTTTGAAGAGAAAACTGATTGTTGTATTTGTGATATTTGGTCAAATTAAAGGTAGTGCTATTCACCATATGGCTGAATTTCAGTGAAATTCCTAAGTAAAACCAAATCTGTGTTCAAAAACATTATAACACTGGCATTTTTTTTTCCACTGTTGCATGTATTTCAAGGAGACATACTATTTCCATTGGAGGGTATACTGGTATTTACTGTTGTTTTTTTATGTAAATACAATTTGGCAAGTTCTAATTATTCAAAGAATTGTGGAATTGTTTAGATTGGAAAAGACCTTTAAGATCCTTGAGTCCAACTGTTAACCCAGCACTGCCAAACCTACCCCTAAACTGTGTCTCTAAGCATCACATTTACATGTCTTTAAATGCCTCCAGGAATGCTAATACAACCATATCTCTGGGCAGCCTGGTCAAATGCTTGACCACCCTTTCAGTGAAGAAATTTTTCCTGATATTCAATTTAAATCTCACCTGGCACAACTTGAGGCCTTTTCTTCTTGTACTATTTCTTGTTACCTGGGAGATCAACCTCCACCTGGCCACAGCTTCCTTTCAAGTAGTTGTAGAGAGTGATAAGGTCTCCTCTGAGCTTCATTTTATTCAGACTAAACACCTCCAACTCCCTCAGCCATTCCCCATTAGACATTGATGCATTTAATGACAAATAATAACCTTTGTGCATGACAAAAATTCTTAAAATTTACTGCTGGTTTGTTTTATTGAAAAGCTGTATGTAATGGAGAAATCTAAAATTCTGTATGAAATTTCACATCTGTTTAAATTATCATCTCAAAAAATCTGACTTTGTTGAGATAAAACAATTCCAATAATAAATCTCAAGTTTTTTAATTAATAGATAAATTATGTCTTATTTAGTAATTGGAGTCTATTTTCTTCCACTTTCCATTTAATGGACACTACTGATTTAAAGGATAAACAAGGTCTATTTTTAAAACGTTTTTTAGTGTTTTTTATTAATTGTAATTGTACCCTGTAGCCTAAAACTCATGTATTTCCCACCTTGCTTTATTAGTTTCTGGGTGCTCATGTTCACAGACTTTAATAAGAGCTTAAATCACAAAACAATATACTACCTTGGTCTTTTGAGATGTGGGGCATCCCCTTCTTGATTACCGGTTGCAAATTGTTTAAGGGGTTAATGTATCTCCATGAAGCTGTTCCCACATTTGTGCTCCCAAAGGCTTTCTCTTTGCACCTTTCGTCATCTCTTGAGCTCCATAGTAACACCTCTATTAGAGCTCTATAGTAACACCTCTACTATATTAAAGGAAGCTGACATATTAAGATCTGCGTAGTAATTCCACTGATGCACATAGGAGGGAATCACTGGATAAGTCCCTACATAAGGAAGAGGGCATCGTGAAGAAGCTTCTTTTCCAGGACATGGAAAGGCATTTAATTTGTTTCAATTGTCTTGCTGAGAAAATGGAAAATAGAGCCTAAAACATTGCTGGCAGTTTACAGTGTAAAAATTAAACCACAATGGGAGTCATCATGTCTTTTGAGATTTTCATGCCTTTCAGAAAAAGGAAGCATCTGTTCAGATGATCATCCCTTTCTTTTCAAGATGACAGGTAAGAAGACAGATTTCACAGCATGGTTTTGCTCTTCATTTCCATCAGTGGTAACTTTCCTCATTACAACAAAAGGAAATATTTTTAACCTAGTGAAGAGCTTAGTAATTTAAATAAGTTATCACTGGAACATAATTTTCTTACTGATATTTCTGAAATATGTATAAGGAAAGACCTGTGCATCATGGTAAAGTATTCAGGATTGAAGTGAGGCATAAACAGAGGCTTCACTGCAAGAATGAGATGTAGGTCGCTCTAGTTGCTATGAAAGTTTAAAATGGAGACCAGCTCATTAGAGAAACACAGCTTTCTGCCTGAGGAGGAAAGCATCTTAGGAGGAGTTCATTCATCACTAAGCAGTTCTCATTTTAAATTTGAAACTGAAATGGGAGGAAAACAATGACAGATCGTGCAAAATGTGAAGTTTGAAGCTGTGGAAATAAGAAGTTTATATTTTCTCTGGACTCCAAGATTGATTCTTTTCTTATGGCTGGTCTGTTTTGCAAAGCACAAGACCTCTCTTTTCATGGAGTTCACAGACTGTGATGGAGAGTTTTGTTCATGCAGATTTTAACATCTGCAGATGCTATTCTTCTAAGCAGTATTCTCCATAGTTATTTATTAGCATAGTACCTTGCAACAAGTACAAGTGAAGAAGATTTAAAAAATCTAATTTATTTATTCATTCAATCAAGATCCAGAAGTTTCTAGAAGGAAAATCTAGGGATTTTAGGTAAAGGTGAAAACATGTTGTCTGAAAACAGCTTGCTTAACTTCACAGGTACATCTTGTAGAAACTTGCATCTGCAGAGCATGAGCAGAATCTCAGCAGGTGGGAAAATGAAAGGGAGATAGGATAAGATCCAAGTAGTGCCTCCAGTTGTCCTAAGAGAATAAATTAGCTATGTTTACATTAGCATTAGTAGTACAGTGCACCACAAGCAGCTTTATACTGCACAAGAATTTGTGCTAAGGGCATGAGGTTTGCACTGTGTATATTTCAGAGTTTTTACTGCAGACTGTCTCTGCTTCTTTAGGCTGAATGCCTGTTACTGGCTGGAGTGCACCTTCTATTTTACTTTTATGCAAAAAGAGATGAACCTATCTGCTTTGAGACTGCTCTGTGATGCAAATCAAAGCACAGTAAGAGCAGATGACTGGAAATTGTTTCTGAAGTGCACCCTAGATCAAAGCCATGATGTGAATGTATTTTTAATTTCCTGGTACAACCATCATAACACACAGAAAAGCCTGACATTTGCAGACACTTTTTACATGCAGAATTTGATTGGGTCAATGGACAAACAAATGAAGACTCAGAAATGTCCTTTTAAGATTTTATATTATCTTCATGAAATTCAAATACAAATCCCACACAACAAAGTAGTTTGAGAACCTGCTTTATTCAGGACATTGCCTATAATGAATATATTCTTGCAACCCCTTAGTTGTTTGCTGGTTCGAGTTGTTTTTTTCCAAGGCAAAAAAGGCACTTAGGTGGAATATGTACACTGACAGAGTATATGTGTCATATTTTAATTCAGTCTTTCACACAATTAACATAATTCTTAGTATTGTTCTGTGTAATCAGACTGTTAACAGCCTTCTGAACGATCATTATTTTTAATTGTAACTTTTGAAATATTTTATATCTACAGTACTTTTCTTTGTAATTAGGTGATTTTAAAGTACCTTATAGGTAGATTTATTTGCCTTAGGGTATCTTTCAGAAAAAGTTATTGCATGCATGGTATTACATATGTGCAGAAAACTAAATGCTTACAAATCATTTTTTCAACATTAGCCAGTTATTAACTCTGTCAAATTATTAGCCTTTCCGCCCTGATGTTATCTAAGGGGAAAATACATGTTCATTTTTTCATCAAACAACTATAATCAGGAAAAGCTACACAGTAATTCCTGAATATCTGTCCTGAAGCATATATCTCACTGCCAGTCTGATGAATAACTCTTTTAGCTATATTTAAAACAATGAGAGATCAATTACCTGAAGCACCTTTAGACACAAATGAGTAAAGATCTACATTTGGGTGTTTTAAAGCATGTTTCAATTACTGCACCACAGACTTCTTACACCTTAAGTAATCCTTCGTAGCCTCCAGCTTCTGCTTCAGTAAATTGTGGACCTCTCACAGTTTCTGTATCTCCAGGCAATGTGAGGATTTTACCTTACACTTTCAAATTACATTAGCCAACTGTTTAGATTTATACTGAATTCCAGTCCTAGTCCTGATTTAGGCAACAAATTTCTATTTACTTTAATATTTTTTTCCTTCTAAAAATGAGATTTTAAAAATCCTTTTACAGATCTTTTGGACATATCTAGTTTCTGTGCTACTATTTGAGTTTGAACAATATCCATACATCTACAACTACAAGAAGAATCAGAAGGACAATCCAGGGAACTATGGACCTGTCAGCCTGACCTTGGTACCAGAAAGTTCATGGAGCTGATCATCTTGAGTGCCATCACATGGCACATACAGAATGACCAGGGGTTTATGAAAGGCAGGTCCTAGTTAACCAATGTGCTCTCCTTTTATGACAAGGTGACCTGCTTAGTAGATGAGGGAAAGACTGTGAATGTTGTTTTTCCAGAGTTCAGTAAAGCCTTTGACACCATCTTTCACAGCCTGCTCCTGGAGAAGCTCACTGATCATGGCTTGGATGGGTGTGCTCTTCACTGGGAGAAAAACTTGCTGGATGGTTGGGCCCAGAGAGTGGTGGTCAATGGAACTAATACCAGTTGGTGGCCACTCATTGGTGTTTTCCAGGGCTCAGTATTGGGGATGGTCCTATTTAATATCCTTGTCAACAACCTGGATGAGGGGATTGAGTGCACTCCTCAGTCAGTTTGCAGGTGGCATCACACTGGATGAGATTGTTGATCTGCTGTGGGCTAGGAAAGATCTACAGAAGGATCTGGACAGGCTGGATTGATGAGCTAAGGACAATTGCAAGAGTTACAAGGTGAAGTGCCAGGTTCTGCACTGGGTTCACAAAACCCCATGTAGCACTACAGGCTGAGTGTCTGGAAAGCTGCCTGGCAGCAAAGGAGCTGGGGATTCTGGTTGACACCTGGTTTAACATGAGCGTGTGTGCCCAGGTGGCCAGGAGGGCCAGTGGCATCCTGGCCTGTGCCAGCAATAGTGTGGCCAGCAGGACCAGGGCAGGGATTGTCTCCCCATTGTCGACACTGGTAAGGGCACACCTGGAGTGCTGGGACCAGTTCTGGCCTCTCACTACAAGAAAGACATTGAAAGGCTGCAGAATGTCCAGAGAAGGGCAGTGGGGCTGGTGAAGCGTCTGGAGCACAAGTCCTGTAAGGAGCAGCTGAGAGTGTTTAGTCTGGAGAAGACTAAGCTGGGGACTTCATTGCTCTCCAGCTACCTGAAAGGAAGTTATAGCAAGATGGGATCAATCTCTTCTGCCATATCTGAAGGGAAAGGACAAGAGGAAATGACCTGAAGTTGCACCAGGGAAGGTTCAGTTTAGATGTTAAAACAAAAACAAAAACAAAACCAAAAACAAAAACAAAACAAAAACAAAAACAAAACCAAAAACAAAAACAAAAACAAAACCAAAACCAAAACCAAAAACAAAAACAAAAACAAAAACAAAAACAAAAACAACCAACCAAACAACAACAACAACAACAACAACAACAACAAACCAAAACAACCCCCAAAATTTCAGGAGTGTTTAGGATTTGGATTAGTGGTAGAGACTGGAAGTGTTCAAGAGGTGTCTGGATGTGGCACTGCAGGATGTAGTTTTGGGGTGATTATTTAGGGGTGGATGCTAGACAACATAACAGTTGGACTAGGTGATCTTGGGAAACACTTGTGTGGTCATTTTTACTTGGTTACTTCTTTCCTTTTGTCACTTTATGAGTCCTGTGGATTTGCCAGCTGTATCTATCTCTGGATTGCTGTTTCAAAGATACTCACTGAAGAATTCTTTTATAAACTTGTATGAGCACTTTGGCTTTGAAACATTTTAGATTGCACCTATGTTGATAAGAGACTATGTTTTCAGCATAATTACCTTTTTATCCTTTTTTTCTTTTTTTTTTAATTAGGCAAATCAAAGTACAATTCCTGAACTGAGTTTACAATAATGTGGTATAATAATGAGTGAGGTGACATTTTTATTACTGCACTAGTTTTATGGTAATTTAGTATAATCACTTGAAATATAATAAACTTTATAATTCTGGTTGCACCTACACTGAGACAGGGAATGGACCAGACTACTTCCAGAGGTCACTTGTAACCTAAATGATTCTCTGATTAACCAAAGTGATTTCAACATTGGGAATATTTTATGTATTCATATATGCATTTCTCAGGTACTAGACATTCACTTCCATTCCTATTGACATAAGAATGATCAAGCTTGTCCGTGGCATTTCAAGTATAACAGAGTGTTTATAGACAATTTTAATGAAATTTCACCTTTTCATTTAAGCCCTGTACAATGCTAATTATAATTCCTGAAGGTATGTGATAATATGAACAGAAGTTTAAAAAAGAAGGGCCAGAAAAAAGTATTTTTTACAAATTTTAAGAAAGTTTTACAATAAAAGAATGGCATTATGCAAGAATTGTAATTCTTACTTACAAATGTCTCACTAAAATTAATTTATCACTAGTATTTGGATTTAATTGTGTCTGGTCTTTTCCTTGTTCAAACAGTTAAGAAATGAGTACTTAAAAATCAAGAATATCTTTAAGATAATAAATTAATATTTTTATTCTAGAAAGCCTTTATAGTAGTTCAAATTATTTAATATTCCCAAACCCAAAGAATAAGAAGGTCTATTTCTTTGAAAAATTATATGACAGCTTTAATAGACAATAATATTTTGAGATATGGTTTGAATATTTAAATATTGTCTTCAACTTTCATTTTAAGTTCACTGTTGGATGGCATTATGTCCTGGGTTGTGGTGTAGAACGTGCATGGAGTATTCTACCACCATCTTCATGAACTGTTGAAACCAATTGCTGAAGCAGCGTTCTTCCAGACTCTCCCCTCCCTCTTTCTGTTAGGGTGTCTTTTGTTAAGGTGTCCTCTGCTAATGGGTCTTTTGATAACGTGTTTTCTGTTAATGGCCTGCTGATGACTTACAGATAACTCCCACCAGGAGTTATCTCCCGTTAATGGGCCATCAAGGACCCCCCTGTATGACTCATTATCCCATTGTGAGATGCTCCACCCAGGGGGAGGAGCCAAGCATTCTCACCTGCATATAATCTGGGATCTGGGACAATACAGGGTACCTTACCCACTGGATCTACAGAGGATCAGAGCTACCAGACCTTTCTACGGAATTGCTGCTTCCATCATCTTGCTCAGGTTGTATTCTGACTCTGTCAGGGGTCTTTTGTATTATTGCATTTATTTTATTTCTTTTTTTTTCTTCTCCTATTAAATTGTATTTCTGACTTGGAGCCTCTCACTAGTTTTGCTTTCAAACCATCACACTTCATCATATGGGGATCACAGATTTATGTAGTGTTTTTGACCCTTCTAGTGTTGTTCCAACATAGCACTTTATTGTGAATAACTAAATGTCAGTTTGAAACATAATTAATTCACTTCACCTTCAAGCAATACCCTGCCTTCCTCTTGTATTTGAATAAGGCACAGACAAAATTTCTAATATTGAAGGCATATAATAGCTGTAAACCATTAGACAGTGATATACTATTACTGCTACTACTGCTACTACTACTACTACTACTACTACTGACTATTATTTTATTTATTGAGCTTTGTACATGTTAGGGTCTAAAATCTTTCAAAATTATCCAGATCAAGTTTTTACTTTTTTTCCCCCCACTTCTCTATATACATTAGAATTCAGAGAACCTGTAGTTGGTTTCACAAATTAGTGTTCTAAATTCAAAAATCCTGAGGAAAACTTCACTGGAGTTGAAAACTGAATCCTAGTGTCTGCACCTCATGCAGCACATTGATCAGTCTGTATATGCCTTGTAATTCATGGAAATCTTCTATTGGGAGTTATTGACTGGTGGGATTTGAATCAGATTCAATGAAACAGACAGGAGAAAGATAATGGCTATTATTGACACTCAGAATACTGATCTCTCTGACAAAAGTACAACTTTTTTGGTGCAGTGTAAAAATGCTAATATCACAGTCCAAAGGTCCCCAGTGAGCAATAATAGCAGAATTAATCTCCATGAACCATTTTCTGAGACTTTGTACATATTCATATTTGCCCTTGGTTTATGTTTCTAGATTATCTTTGCAATCACATAATGAAAAACGTTTTTAATAAAAAGAGAGAAGTGTTATTCTGTACAGAAATAGAGATGAAAAATAATTCTACAACAAATGTTTTGATTGTAGCACTTTGGAATAGTCTTTTAAAATAATGATGGACAGTTTGTAGTATTAGAAACAAAACTGATATATGCTTGCACTACGGTTTTCTAGATAATATAGAATATATTGGAAAATGAAGAAATATTTAATGTTGTCATTTCACACTTTTTTTCTTGTCTGTGATATATATTTTTCTGTGATGTATTTTCCTTAGGAAAAAAATATTGAAGTTAAATGAAGTTGTATATTAGTATAAGAAAGACAAAATTGGTCTTATTGCAGCTGCCAGATTGTCTCCAGATTCAAATATATTTTCATATAAAGTAATATGCAAAACACCTAAAGAATTAATATGCCAGTAAATATTTTATTGAAATCATGAGAATATATCTTACTCTCTAAACCTATCAATAACCTTTTTATGGAGGCACAGTATATCCAGATGTAATTCAAGTGTTTTTTTTATTTAGCTAATAAAAATGTCTACCAAATAGACACTGATAATGATAGAGAGAGAATAAAATATTTTGGAAATGACATTATAGATCCATATTTAGAATTAATAATGTCAGGGTAGTCGCAAATGTATTTATTTTTTAGTATTTTTAGCAAAATTTTTAATTCATAAAGAACCTTTTTTTAGGTTGTTTTTCTTTTTTTTTTTTCTTTTTTTTTCTTTTAGTGATTAAAGGGCAGGAATATAAGCAGAATAAATCTTTACTATGTCACATCTGCATTTTGAAATACTTCTTGAATAAGTCATTACACGTAAAAATTTCCTGTGATAGAAGAGCAAATGTTGAACTTTGAATTGATATCAGGCACATTTTATTTCATTTCATTTCACTCAGTCTTACTGGCAGTTTATGTCTCTTAAGAACAGGGAAATAAGAGCTTCACAATAAGGCCATGTTATTGGCAGGCATTAGGTTCTTCCTTTAGCCACAAACTAACTCTTGCATAAAGCAAATGACAGTGGAAACCAAACAGAAAGAGCAGGTGTTGTGGAACCAAAAAAATAACTTGACATTAACAATTTTCTTTATTTCTACTCTTTTTTTTTTTTTTTTACTAGTGTCTTTTTCATAAGTATCAGTGTGTAAACAGTTATTTGCTCCTACCAGTAAGATACACATGCTCCTACCAGTAAGATACACATTCTTATAATTTCTTTATTCTTTGTTTATTCAGATTTTAGAGAGATACAAAGGCTACGTATTTATCAAAACTTGGTTGTGCTTGGTAGAAATCAGGCTTCTGTTCTGTTCTGTTCTGTTCTGTTCTGTTCTGTTCTGTTCTGTTCTTTTCTTTCAGAGATCAACTTGACTTATTTTTAGTTTTAAGACTGACCAGCCTTGAAAATAATTACTTTAGTCTGCCTCCAGTTTTATTTTGTATTTTAAGAATGGATAGAGATTGATTTGTGTACAAACTCCTATCATTGCTGAAGATACCATATTAGTGTCTAAGCTTTACACCTTTCTTATGCAGCATATTGTACATTGCCATTAAGGCGGCTCATAGAAATTTTGCAGAGCAGAACAACAGAAATGTAAAAAAATCCCAACCAACCAACCAACCAACCAACCAACCAACCAAAAAAACCCTCCAAATTGCTTTGTGCTCAGTTTCCTGGTCACTTCTGGCTGTGGAACAGAAAATAAAAATCGCCTTATGTGCCACATTTCAGTTTACGTGACACTTCTACATTTCCTGAAATCTGTCACTTTTGAACACATATCTACTATCCAGGTTATTCAAGGACTGAAGATAACAAAAGTCCTTCCAAAATAAATTTTACAGATGTATCATTTTAGTCCCAAAGCATTGCACTGTCGACATTACAGCCATGCTATTCTGTCATATTCAGAAGCATATATTTTTCCTTCACTTACATTTCTGAACACTAAGTAATATCAACTATAAATATTTTTAAGGGAAATAGTTTCTATTTGGTTGATATTTTCCTTGAAGACTCTAGTCAAATTGACACAGCTTTGCAGTTGAGGTCTCATAAATGTTGATTAAAGAGAAAAAATGTCTCCCCATCTGTTGCAGACAGATGTATGCTCTTTTAAGGTGTCTGATTTTTTCTGAGAGGTGAGTGATGATTTGTGTTCAGCTGGTGATCTATTATGACATCCAGATCCTCTTCTAGAAAGCTGTTACCTGACTAGCTGTCACTCATTCTGTAACTGAGCAGTACATTACACCTTTCAAAATGTAATGTCCTATTTAATGACACATTTCTTTTTCTCTTCTTTTTCTTTTTTTTTCTTGCTTGTAAGGCAATCTCTCCAATTTTTCAAGATCACTTTGCTTTCTAAACCTCTCTACAGTGTAATCACATTCCTTTCTCATGTAGAAAATTGAATATTAAGACACAGTCTAAAAAATGTCGAAATCTTTAAAATCTGAAGTTAAAAACACTAACTCCAAATAGAATTTTAAAAACCCACGAACAGTCATTAAGTTTTTTTTTTGTTTTCTTTTTTCCTGAAGAATCAGCAGTTATGTAATCAGTTATTAGATATCTAATTCATCAAGAAGTTGGACCACTTCAGATGTGATACCTATTGTGACTGAAACCATAAGGGTGCACTGTCTTCAGCTAGACTTAAAACACAAAGAGAAAGTAGTGATCTTTTAATAATTTAAACTTTTTAGCTAGTATCTTCTTAACCAAAGTGCATTTCATATCTAGCTGTGTTCACTAATACAGCTTACAGTACTGGCACTGCCAGTTTACATATGGTAATGCCAATAATTTTGTTTCGTGAACAATGTAGAGGTGGGAGGTGCAAGGAAGAGAAAAATAAAGAAAAGAGAAGATTTGATAAAAGAGATTAGCCAAATTAATTCTTTTGTCAAATTCAAATGTCAATTTTTTATAATATTTCTTTGACACATGATACTAGTATATTTTAAATGCCTAAAGCCTTTAAAAATACAAATAAGTAGACTAACTATTTAAAATGCTCATTATTAAAAGGAATAAAGAGAAAGCAGTGATAAACCTTTCAATACGTAACAAGAAAACATACAAACGAAATACAAAGAGACAAAGTAAAACTTGACTGTGGAGTTTTGTTTTAATATAGAAAAAAATTTTTGGTTTATATTTACAACATCTGGAAAAATAGGAGCAGAAGGATATTAGGATAAATCAGCTATTCTGATAGATGGCATTAGCTGATATTTGATCAGGAATTTAATATCTGCTTATCACAAATGCCATATTTGCCAAAGGGTATAGATTTATAATACATGGCAGTTTTTATTATAAAGCATTAAGTCACAACTTCAACAGAAATATAAATTTATACATTTCCTCCATTTATTTCTTTCAACTTTTCATGCATTTTGATATCCAAATAATAGGTTATAGAGACAGATCAAGGACCATGACTATGCAATGTGTTTATATGCCTATGTGTATGTATGCATATAAAAGAAAAATTAAAGTAGATAATGATAGTGGGAAAATTAATATTTTCAGATAGTAAGTTTATAAATGGAAAAATCAGGTACTGAAAGTTAGTTTCTGTTTCCAAATGGTTTCAGTTATGCCATACCTAGCCACAGTGATTCTGAATAAAAGTCCTCTTATTCTCAAAATGCTGTGACAGTTATGCTTAAGCAATTCTACTGCTTCATGTACATTTAAGCTATATATTTATTAAGAACAAGAACATATTGACATCTAATTTGGATTAAGCTTTTTAAAAAGTACACCTAGCTATGTCTTAGTTAAGACACAGGAAAGAGGAAAAACTCTTGTGGTTTTGTTTTGTGACTAAATTGCAAATTTTGGAGACGAAGGCCAGTTTACAGCTTCTCACATCAGATTAAATAAGGAAGTCTGTAACTGTTTCAAATATGTAGAAACAGGGAGGTTTTACTATAAAGGTGGTACAATGATGTCACAAGTATTGATACTTACAGAAGATTGTAAACTTGTTCTGCTACAGAAATACTAGTAGTCATCACCATTAATCACAGTACCATGGAAATGAAACTAGAGGTTAAGCAAGATGTATTTGATAAACACAGTAAAATTTTATTTTCTAAGGCTGTATCTACTGTTATTTTTGGGACTCCTGATATCACAAAATGGTAACTCAGCAAAAAGAAATCCAAATCTTGTTCATGGTCAAAGACGTAACATGCAGTGTGTTTAAGTAAAACCAAGAATTAATAGAGATCTTAACAGATAAATTCAAGAAAAAAAAATTATTTACATCTAATTATTAGAGAAAAAGAATAGTTCATACAGAAGTCTCAATATTTACTATATTTGGTATATTTTATGCGCATTAGATACTGGGTTTTCTTTTTATGTTTCCCTAGAGCAAATTTTGTCCACTATATTTCTTGACCTCTGGTGAGTGGTTTATAGCTGTGCGGTGTAGCTCCTGTAAATAAATAAATAAATAAATATCTCATTCTAGTGGAATAACAACTTGCTATAGCTATACTATAGTATATAGTATATAGTGTATAGTGTATAGTGTATAGTGTATAGTGTATAGTGTATAGTGTATAGTATATATGTATATATGTATATATATATACAATATACTATATACAATATACTATATACTATATACTATAGTATAGCTATAGCTATAGTATACAATGATGTTTGTACTTTGCAAAGATAAACAAAATTAAACTAGCCGTAGAGACCTGGTCAATAAGAGAAATTGCTGTCATAGAAATGAAGTAAAACAAGGCTGCAACTCCCCACAAGTTCAGACAGGAAAAACCTAGCAAATACCAGTCCTGAGGTCTTGAAATTTCAGTGCATATGTTGTGGTTTGTTACTAGGAATGGCAATACTGCATTACAGCACTATCTGATTACAAGATAGTGGGGAACTAGGGTAGAATAGTGACATCTTTTGTAATAGAGAGTTACCCTCAGGGGCTGACTGAGTATTCTAGTGGTGTTTGGGTGTATTGAGACTTATTAATATTGAGGTGTATTGAAACTTACTATATATATATAAGAAAACATTCACAGTATAAATAAATTACTGGTTTAATGATATTTTCTTGTCTCGCATCATATATTACATGGGTGTAAGGTTTTGTACGTTACAGCTAAAGGATGACAGTAAATATTTATTTCTCAGAAATGAGTCTGTGTAAAATATTTTGGAAGGATCACTGCATTGTGAAAAATGAACAACCTCCCAAACCTAGAGCAGCTGTTAAGCATATTTGTCTGTCTGCATGTATTGTTTGACCACATGTTAGTGTGTATTGACTATGTGGGATTTTTTTTTTGTACACGTAGGAAAAACTATTGTGTTTGGTGATACTAATTATTTATATTCTGAAGACCAAAATTATTATCTGGTAATTGTATCTGAAAATTTGTTGCATGTAATATTACACTTAGTGTCCATGTCTCAAGTGAGCACTCAGACAGTTTACCCAAGGGAACAGAGGTCTCAGTGGGAATGAACAGGTGTGTGTTTTTCAAGGCTCTAGCATTCATACATTTACCCAATTACACATCCACAATGGGTTTGATTCATGCCTGCTTTACATATTTCATCTACAGTTACATGTTTTAACAGGCCTGTAATCATCTGGGCCTTAAGTGATTGTCATGCATTTAACCATGTTTCTATTTCAGTTCTATTTCAGCTCATCTGAGTGTCAATCTCTTCCAAGATGTAGATGATCTGTATTTTGCATCAACATGTGATGCATCCTGAGCAGAGCAGGAAACTGTCATTCCTCTTGCTGCACTGTCAAATATCAGCCATAAAAAACTGTGAGATGTTGAAATAATTGGAAGAAGGTGGGTGGGAAGCCCAAAGCTGTAATCAAATTTCGTTTTATTATCTCAATAAATTCTGATTGAAAAATTTGAAGATCACACAGAATCAATATCACTCAGATGGATTTTCTTTCTAGTTTTGTTACAGGCCAACATGGTTGTTCAAATTACCTAAATTTCTTCAGCAACTAGGGAGGAGAAGAGAAAAATTTAATAATTGAAATTTTGCATAATGTCACACACCATAGCTCAAAACTTGGGTGCTATATGATTGCATGACTTGGAGTTTCTCAGATGACTCTGACTGATTTCTTTATTTGTTTGGATTTTTAAGTATGTTGGGATACACCCAAAGTTTTGCCCTTAATTTAGTTTTGTAAAATTCTGTGATTTCATGTAACTGACATAATACAAAACCTCTTTGTACTATGAATATAAAACATTTTGTGACAGGGAAATAAATAGGTGAAAGATTATTTGTAATTGAGAGTATGTGAACCAAACATCAGAAGATCTAAATGTCTGTTGGCTTGCTCTTTAGCACTATGTTTCGTAGAACATTTCAACTATATTTGTATAAAGAAGGTTTATATGGTGGAGACAAGCCTTTTCCTCACATATTGAAGCACTTTTGTTTAATTTCTACTTAAAATACATATTTAATGAGGATAGAAAACATAGCTATATAAAATCCAAATTAATTTTACAGTTCTAATTTTCAAAATTGTACTCATTAAGATTGTTGCACTGTGAAACAACTTGTGCAACCTTATGTAATATTAAACAAGTATCTTCTTCCGGAAATTACTACAGAGCATCCCCCCTTCCATATTTTTCTTTAACGGTGCATAGGCAATTGTGCCTGGAGCCTTAAGTACAGTTCTTTTATTAATTTCTATTCATGCCGGAATTGGACAGTTCACATCGTAAGATCTTTTATTATTCCTTTAGTAATTTGAGAGTGTCCTTTCCTCAGGAGGGGAAGGGAAGAGGAATACATGAGCTCTTTTCCCTGGGATTCAGGGATAAGAGTTGTGGGAATGGTTCCAAGCTGCACCAGGGAGGGTTTAGACTGGACATGAGGAAGTATTTCTTTTCCAAGTGGGTGGTCAAAAAGTGAAACATGATTCATAGAAAGGTCCTAGAGTATGCTCCAAGCCTGCCAATGCTTCAGAGAGTTTTAAAAATGCCCTTAATAATATAAGTTAAATTTAGGTCATCCCTGAAGTGGTCAGGCATTCTATTCTATTCTATTCTATTCTATTCTATTCTATTCTATTCTATTCTATTCTATTCTATTCTATTCTATTCTATTCTATTCTATTCTATTCTATTCTATTCTATTCTATTCTATTC